>OX940808.1:2908012-3501464 GCA_954870605.1 Acer campestre | reverse complement strand
AAAACATTAACTATTAACATATTTGCATTGTACTCTTTTTTCCCTTCGATCAGGTTTTGTCCCACTGGGTTTTCCTGACGAGGTTTTTAACGAGACAATCAAGAGGGGCAAAGTTCTGAGGCGGCATATGTATACTATACTCTTTTTCCCTTCGATCAAGTTTTGCTCCACTGGGTTTTTCTGACAAGGTTTTTAACAAGATAGTTTTGAGAGTATCCAGCATCACAAGATCCAGGAGATCATTGTATATATTTTACTTAGGTTTTATCCTATTAAGTTTTTCCATAAAAGATTAATACATGTGGTATAAATCCAAGGGGAAGTGTTATAATATATATGGCTTTTACCACATGTGTAATACACACAAATATCATCCTCATAATATCTCCTTTAATATCTCCCAAAATATCATACAATATCTCCCCATAATATCACACAAATATCTTCCCCTAAATCCCACAAAATCCACCGCCTCTCTCTCTCTCTCTCTCTCTTTCACCCAATTCTCCCACTTGCCTATCTCTCTTTATTGCCTATATATATATATATGCTCTCTCTCTCATATAAACGTTGGTTTAACTGATAATTTAATATATACTCAAATATGTACTCTCTATTATCTCGTCTCTCTCTCAACTCTCTCATCTTTGATATCTGATCTCTCTCACTTTCATCTCTCATTCTTTTATTTATTATTTATTAATTTACAACAGATATTTCTTATTTGAAAGCCTCTCTTATAAAGACCAAGTACTTATTATTGATTTAAGTCATCATTAGACTTTTTCTTCATCAACATTAATAACTAGGGTTATTATGATTTTAGTCCCTCTAGTTTGTTGAATTACTAAGTTCAGTCCACTAATTCTCTGACAATGCATATTCCAATTTCTACCGTCCAATTCCGTTAGAATTTCGTTGACTTACGTTAGGTCAATAGGGGCAATATGAGAAATGTGATAAAAGCTTTTAGAAGCTTTTCATAGACAAGGGTAAAAATAGTATTTAATAATGTAAATTAAATCATATATATTAAATGTATTTAAATTAATAAATTTAGTTAAATTAAATAATATTAAAAAATAAAAAATAAAAATAAAAATAAAAATAATTTATTAAATAAAAATATATATTTAAGAAAAAGAAAATAAAAAATCATAATTGAAAAAAATGGATCTCCACCATCCATTTTTGAAATGGATGGTGGAGATATCTTTTATTATTTTTTATTTAATTTTAAAAACATAAATTAAAAATAAAACAAAATTTTAACTTTTCCAGAAATATTCTTCATCAGCTCATATCCAGATATATTCTTCAATCAATTTCTTCAAGCTTTTATTCAACTTTTCCAGAAATATTCATCAGCTCATTTCCAGAAATATTCATCAGCACATTCAAACTTCAAAGAACCCAGAATTAATCACACAATCCTCAAGAAAATCAAACCAAAAACGGGTAAATACAACAGTCCACTATCACCATCACCATCACAATTGCCGTCATCACCACCATAAATTTCTTTAAAAAAAAAAAATTGAGATCAATATCCCAGTCTAATTAAAATTTTATTATAAATTTATTATAATAATTAAATGATATGTATCTCTCTCATTCAACTGTCAAATCCAGATCTCAACCAAATTAAATTCTTTTTAAAAAGCTGTATCTCAAATTAAAAAATCCTACCTCCACTACCCTAAACCACTACTGCAGCTCTTCAGCCGCGCCGACGACCTCGTCTTTGGTGGTCGCTGCCTCATCTCCGGCGGTCAACCACCCATCTCTGGTCACTTCGTAGCTTGCTTAGCCGTCTCCAGTGGTGTTTTCTCGCGTCACCTGGCGTTCCGGTCATCTCTTTTGCTCGACCGGCCCTTTCTAGTGTTCGCCGGTCTCACTTCACTCTTTTTCCGGTCACCAAGAGTCTTCCTTTTGTCGTCTGACGCGTGTAATCCCACCGCCGAAACCAAACGTCGAAGAAGAGAGAGGTGGCCGCTGTAGATCATCAAACGGGGAAGAAAAGATTCGATTTTTGGGTTGAAATCGGGATCTGATTTGAAGCGAAAACAGAGAGAGTTTGATCTTTGATGAGTGAGAGTTTTGTTTGGTGAGAGAGAGTGTCTGAAAGAAAGACGATTTTTTTTTGTTTTGGGTTGTAATTGGACGTTTGGGAGAGAGAATGAGTGAGGATGAGTGGTGGCTGATGATGTTTTTGGTGATGGTGTGGTTGTGGCGATGGTGGTCAGGTGGCGTATCTATTTGTTTTTATTAATTTTGTTTTTGAGTTGTTTTTATTATTTAATTTAATTTAATTTATTAATTTCTGTTTTTGTTTTTTAATTATTTGTAATATTAATTATTTTATTATATATTTTTTTTAATATATTCATTTAATAATTATTATTATTTTAATTAGTTTTTTTTTATATTTTTTAATTTTAAATTAAAATTATTTTTTAAAATTTTTTATTTAATTAAATAAGAAATTACAATACTATCTTTAATCAGAAATCTTAATTAAGGGTATTTCGGTCATTGTATCCTCTAACAATACCAGTCCGTTTGTTTTAACGGAATTTTTATTTATTTTCCGTTTGGTGTTTTGTGGCCAAGAGAACAGTAATTAATCCATAAATTCTTGACTGTGAAGTGTGAACAGTTGTTGGCTAGGCTTAACTCAGGAGAAAATCTTGGTTGGGACTGTCCCATACACGTGGCCATGGGACCGTCCAATGAGAGAGTGACACATATACTCAGTATGTGTGGAAAAGCTGGTGGTCACCAGTTGAAATAGATAGCCATATTACTATATTAGCCTTTAGATTAGGACGTGGAAAACAACAGGGGTCATAATCAAGACTTTTTTGGAGTTGGAAACTAGGTAATGCTTGTTTTTACATACATGCTAGCTTTGCCTCTTTGTTTGAATTCTGATCCCATATTCAGTCAAATTTCTTTAACAACCTGAAGGTGATAAGTGATAACCTGTTCCACGTTGGTCTTTGATAATACAGCTAATGTTAGTACTCTTAGGGGCTGTTTGCTTTTTTGTCTAAAGTCTTATAAGACCTTAATTTATTAGATATATGGATAAGTCTTAAAAATTAAGATATTATGATATGTTTGTTTTTTTCATTTTAGATGACTTATTACAAATATAAAATTGATTAGGTTGTGTTAGGGTTTCTTCAAAATTGGGAATTTTTGGAAAATTGATTTTTAGTATTTTATTATGTGCGGACAAAATCATAAATGTCTGAATTGTTATAAGATATTTTTGGAAATTTATTAAAAAACTCTACTGTATCACTTTTTGAATAAGATAAAAGTCAAAAAATTTTACTTTTTATAAAAGACATATATATCTTAAAATAAGATATAAGTTGAAAAAACAAAAAAACTGATTTATCTTAATTTAAGATATAATAGGTAATAAGTCTTATTGGGAAAAAAAAAAAACAGCCCCTTAGATTATATATCTTTTTTTCTTTTTTTTTTAAGATTTTCTCCTTACAATCTAATTTTTTTCTTTCCACACTCATTTTCTAAGTACACTTCATTCTAAAATCTTAAATTTTTAAAAATTCTAAATAAACTCCATTTGTTCCAAAATTATCTTTTTTATCTTTTGATATATATTTTTTTTAACACTTCATCATAAAAACCTAAATTTTAAAAACAAAAAAAAATCATTTAGTTTCAATTTTTTTTCATTGAATACCATAAATGGTGTCTTGTATCCAACCCACACAAGTCCAAATCTCTCTCTCTCTCTCCACCCCGAATCTTCAACTAAATTTTATATATATTAAGAGAGAACAATTAAGATTAAAAAAAAAATCTGTAATTTTTTTTCTTATTATTTGTTTATGCAAAAAGTCAACAAAAATCAACACTTAAAAAAATTGTTTTTTTTAAAAAAAAAAATCATTTTCATTACTTCGTAATCAAATAAAACTTTAAAGATATTGAAGTAATGTTGGATTCTAGCGCAAAAAAAAAAAAAAAAAAAAAAAAAAAATTTGTTGAAAAGAAGAGTCTAGCAAAATTGTTTTGTAGTGTATTTAAAATTTTTTTTGTCCCTTTTAGTAATTTCAATTAGGATAAAATTGTCATATAAAAAAATAACTAAAATAGAGTATGGAAAGATATTTAGTGGATTGTCAATAGCATCACCTTCTTTTTTTTTTTTTTTTTTTTTTGTATTTGTGGATGTCCGGGTCAGCTTGCGCGCACTTCGATTAATTCCAAGAGGCCCTGAAGTTAACAGCCGGGTAAACCTCCAGTGGCCCCAAGAGAAACATGATTGTTAGAGATCGAACCCAGGACATCCGAGTTTACGGCTTGCCTCAGTGACCAGCGGCACCACCCCTTAGGGTTTTATATATCATAAATAAACAATAATGTTAATTTATCTAAATTTAATGTCCAAATTTAGTATCCAAATTTACTAAAAAAATTACTTATTAAGAAAAAGAATTGACTTTGACAAATTCCAAGAGGGAGGCTGTGCTGGCATTAATTATTCAAATTCCATCTAATATAAAAAACCCTTCTCTACTACTTGTCTGAAAATTGTCTCTCTAACAAAAATGGAAAGCAAAATTTATCTTCTCTCATGGCTTCTCCTTCTCACATTCTCTCTGTTTATCAGCCAAATTGCTTCTCAAGACAATCGACAGGCAAATATAATTATTCTCTCTTCATCTGATTTTTTTTCTTTTTCGGTCTTGCCTTGAACTTTACATTTTTCGTCCTTGATAGATGTATTATATCCTCATTTTATGGTTAAATCATGCCGGAATTCATTTTTACTATCTAATGAATATATATTTACTATCTAAAGACGTTATTAAAATTGTATGGTAGCATAAAAATTAATTGTAACGAACTTGATTTATTGTATTTTATATATATATATATATATATCACATTATTTGCAGGCTTATATTGTTTATATGGGGAGCAAACCAAAGGGACAACTTTCAACATCGGCCCTGCACATGAGCATGCTACGTCAAGTTGCTGGCAGGTAATTACATACACATACACATATACATTTTTTCTTTGATAAGGATAATCAATTTCTATTGGTGATTAGGTTCGAGTCTCACTTTACTAATTAATGAAAACATAAGTATATGTAACTCGACCTTTCATTTATGTTAAGGGACTAGCTATTTAGGTCGCATAAATAGTACTCTATGTCAGCAGATTCCGAAAAACTCTGACCCGGTTTTGTTTAATCAAAGTTAGTAGTACGTTCAGAGTAGATAGATATTGACCTTTTCTTTTTCGATGGTTCATATCATATATACCTAGTCATACGTTGACTCCAAAACAATAGATATATAAATTTCATGTAGCTAGGTATTTATTTATCAATTATTAGATTATAAAAATTATATATAATAATACATTTGACAATATTTTCTAAGAAAACCTTTTTTTAATAGTCATTTAGACAAAACATTTTTTTTTTTTTTAATCTTAGACAAAACAATTTGGTAATGTATTAGAAATTATAATAATTTTAAAAAAATGCTTTTAAGATCAACTTGGAGAGTAAAAAAAATAATTTTGAAATACAAATTGTGATTTTTATTTTTATCTTGTATACCATCTATTTTCTTATTTTATTTTTTGAAAAGGCAACTTTATTGAAGAAAGGCCGAAGCCAAGAACAGAACAGCAAAGAAACACAACTGTACCATCTATATATATATATATATATATGAATTACAGAATACATAGTGTTTTTAATTATAGTAATTAACGCACATTCTCCCTCCCATTTTACAAGTATTTAAGAACAATTTTCTTCACTTGTATAATTTGTATTGTAAGCAATTTTGATTTCAGGAACATCGGTCCGGAATCTCTACTTTATAATTACAGGAAGAGCTTCGATGGATTTGTAGTCAAGTTGACAGAGGAGGAAGCTAAAAAAATGGCCGGTGGGTGAACTATATATATATTAATATGCGTACCATTATATGCATCTAACGAGTTACTTAGAATAACAATAAGCGAGTGGGAACGAAATTCAAACGTAAGTACTTGAAAATCCTCACTATATATTGTTCGTTATTTTGTATAATTCAGGGATGAGCGGCGTAGTTTCGGTATTTCCAAACAGAAAGTTACAACTGCATACAACAAGATCATGGGATTTCATGGGGTTTTCCCAGAAAGTTGAGAGAGCAACAACTGAAAGTGATGTGATAATTGGAGTGATTGATTCTGGAATTTGGCCAGAGTCTGAGAGCTTCAATGACACAGGATTTGGTCCTCCACCAACCAAATGGAGAGGCACTTGCCAAGTCTCAGCCAATTTCACCTGCAACAAGTATACATCTTAACAACAATTTTTTAATATTATTAATAGGGCTTAGCTACTATATAGGAATTCTATATGGATGCCGGATAAGGATACTTTACCGGTTTTGTATTTTTTATAGGGTAATTAATTGGGATAACTTGTGTGATAGCGAAATTTATATAAGGCTTATTTGAATCATCATATGTTAATCCAACAGATTAATTGTTCAATAAGTTACTGAATTATGGTTTATATATATTCAGTAAAATCATAGGAGCAAAATACTACCGGAGCGACAGAAGCTTCGGTCCGGACGACATCCCTTCTCCGAGAGATTCAAATGGACACGGGACACACACTGCATCAACAGCAGCTGGAAACCTAGTCAGCATGACAAGTTTATACGGCTTTGGCCAGGGAACCGCCAGGGGAGGCGTCCCATCCTCCCGTATTGCAGTGTACAAAGTTTGTTGGTCGGATTCTTGCTCGGAAGCAGACATTCTGGCTGCTTTCGACGATGCCATTGCCGATGGTGTCGACATAATCTCGGTCTCCATAGGAGGTGATCGTCCATTGGACTACTTCAACGATTCTATTGCCATCGGATCGTTTCATGCTATGAGAAATGGAATCCTGACGTCAAGTTCTGCTGGAAATGATGGACCTAAGCTTTCTACAATCTCCAATTTCGCTCCTTGGTTTCTCTCTGTGGCTGCTAGCACCATTGACAGGAATTTTTCAACAAAGGTTCAACTAGGAAACAACATATTTTATGAGGTACGACCAAATTTAATACACATATATTTAATTTTTAAAAGAATTTAATTTCACAATCAACATATTATATATTAAATGAGTGAATATGATAGGAAACGTTCGAAAGATCTAATGGCTAAAATATCATCTTCTAATCTGTTAAATGTGATTCAGTGGTACGTGATAATAGTTCTCATTCATCCCGACAGTATCCCGTATATTTAATGGGTGAAAGACAATTAAAAACTTTCAATTTTAAGATTCATCTAATGACTAAAATATCATATTCTGGAAACCCGGATCCGATATGATACAGGACTATATTTAAATGTTAATTATATAAATTGTATTAAAAAAGTTGATTTTGGGGGTTATATATATAATATTTTCCTTGTGTGCAGGGAATTTCAATAAACACAGTTGACCTAACAAATACAATGTATCCACTTATTTACGGTGGAGATGCACCAAATGTTACCGGAGGTTTCTCCAATACTTCATCCAGGTAACTATAAATGTTCTTTTTACCAGCTGGTTACAGAGTTAGTTTACAGAACAAAGGTCTTGTATTTTAACTTTTTTTCCAAGAGTTACAAAATCGTTTCAGAACAAAGGTCTTGTATTTTAACTTTTTTTCCAAGAGTTAATTCTGAATTTTTTTTTTCAGAATCGTTTGACTAGAGAATTATTAAATAACTATATAATCCAAAAGATTGTTTAGTATTAAGGTTAGTTTTTTTTTGAAATGTATATTAAGGTTAGTTGACTATGAGAAAACAAGAGTTTTGCTACTATAAATTTTTTACCTGCATCAGGACGGTCCGCATTAGAGAATGATTCATTGAATTAAATACAGAATTGTATTTATATGAAAATACGATATTAAGCATTCAATGTGGGTTTTATAATGGTAAATTAACAATTGGAATAATTTACTGATGATGAACAAACTATATATGCAGGTTTTGCAATGAAGACTCATTGGACAAGAATTTAGTGAAGGGCAAAATCGTACTTTGTGATTTATTGGATACTGGAGAAGGGCCATTCTATGCTGGTGCAGCTGGTGCTGTCATACAAGGCACCACCTCCAGAGATTATGCTAATAGCTTTCCCTTGCCCACTTCTTATGTTAACAACGCCGATGGCAGCAATATTTTGACCTACATCAAGTCAAACAGGTATGTACGTACGTACGTACTTATAAGGCTTAATAAGATTTATCAAGTATATATAAACTCAATTCGGATAATCGGATTCTGATTTTCAAATTTGCAGTAACGCGTCTGCGACTATATTCAAGAGTACGCAAGGCAACGACACAAAAGCTCCTTATGTAGTCTCATTCTCATCAAGGGGTCCAAATCCTATCACACTTGACATTCTCAAGGTACGTAATTAATTTCACAATTAAACAGAAGATATTGCTAATTAATTACTTTGATGATTCTATCACTTAAAGTCCACTTTTAGCGCGAAGGATAACATTGGATTAGATAATTGATCGAACTTATTTGAGTTCGACTAGATGGGATTGGATTATGTTAATAATAATCGATTTTTAATTGTCTGTCAAACATATATTGGACTAAATCACTTTAATAATTGAATCCAATGGGAACATTGACACTGGTGTAAAATGCAGTTTTTCTTTCATTTTACACCAATGTGAATTGGGATCTCGTAAAAAAAAAAATAGAATCTCTTGATAATTTTCGTCAGGGCATCAAGCATGGCCATACAGGATTTATATCTTTTGGATATGATTGCAGCCAGATATTACTGCACCGGGAGTTAACATTTTAGCTGCTTGGACTCCTCTCAACTCAGTTTCCGAAGTCAAAGGTGACAATAGATTTGTTCCATACAATATGATCTCTGGAACATCAATGTCATGCCCTCATGTCTCTGCTATTGCTGCCTACACCAAATCTTTTCACCCCACTTGGTCTCCAGCCGCGATCAAATCCGCAATTATGACCACAGGTAAAAGATCAATTCAGATGGTTTCGAAATTCATCAGAAACTTTTCATAAAACCCTATACTACTATATTCCATGAGAATTTCAACCTGACAATATCCAAATTAATTTTATGTTTTTTTTTTTTCTTTTCTTTTGCAGCTACATCTATGAGTACAACAAAGAATCCTGAAGGCGAATTTGGATACGGTTCAGGCCATATAAACCCTCTAAAGGTTGTAAATCCTGGTTTGGTATATGATGCTGGACCTACTGACTACATCAGATTTTTATGTGGCCAAAAATATAGTACTACACTTCTCAGGCTTGTAACAGGAGACAACAGCACTTGTAATGCAACCACTAGTGCAAAAGTTTGGGATCTAAATTATCCTTCCTTTGCTCTCTCAACCTTCCCCTCAGAAACCAATTTCACCCGAATCTTCAACCGGGTTGTCACGAACGTCGGAACACCAATTTCGACGTATAGAGCTTCTGTGACAGGCACCCCTACAGGACTTAGAATCCGATTAAATCCTAGTGTTTTGTCTTTCACATCTCTCGGACAGACATTGTCATTTACACTTACAGTTGAAGGAACCATAGTTGATTCTATAGTTTCTACTTCTTTGGTTTGGGATGATGGAGTACATCAAGTTAGAAGCCCCATTGTAGTGTTTGTTGTATCATAAAATTTTCCAAGGTTAATTTGTTTGAAGTACAAAATTATTTAATTTGCACTTCAAACATGGAATATACAATATTGTATTTCTTTGATTTTTTTTTTTTTTTAAGCTATCGTAATTCTTTGATTTGATCATTAATTATTGTAACCGTTAGATTTTGTATTTTGTTCAATCGCCTATATATTTTAATACTATCGTTATTTCAATTGATAGAATAATACGTGTGGTAATCAAAAATGACTCTTAGGCCCAAACACTAAAGCCCACAACCAACAGGGTTGGGTTCTGGTAGGATCCATTCAATATTGGTCGACTGTATTTGAGCTCCATTTGACTAAGTCTTAGTGAACCGATAACACTTATCAGTTAACCCTATCAAGTGAGTTTGAACTAGTCAAATATCATGTAATCCCAAGAAATCTTATAGAGATTCCCGGGATATCGTTTAGCCAACCTCCACGATTAATTTCCAGATGAGACCTATAAATAAGACCTCTCACACATGAGGAATCCTCTCTGATTTTTCCTTCAACCTCTAAAGCTCTTGCGTGCCGTAATTCTGCAAAAATACAAACTCCAGTCACCAAAATACGCTCATTCAGTCACTTTGCGATATTTCTTACATTCACGCTTAGCCCAAGCGCACCTAAGGCTAAAAAACAATCACCACCACCCCTTTTTTCTTTTATTTCTTTTCCTATTTTCCGTTTGCTTTTATCTTTTATGCAGGTTTTAGAAGCAGTCGACATGTCCGATTCGACAGGTTAGAACCAAGTTGTTTGGGCCTAAGTTGAATCTGACCAGACCCACATCAATTGTAGATCGACCATTTATAATACGTACAAAAAAACTAGAGTGGCGATAATTGCACCCCTCAAAAACTGTATGTACACCCCACATTATTATATTTTTAAAAATCCAATAATACCCTTATATAAAATTACCAAAAATATTAAATAATTTGTAGGTACCCCACAAATAATTATTAATTAGTTTCCTATTTTAATTTTTTGTGAAAACAAAAAGTTTCTTATTAAGGATTAGATGTTAACATATATAATTAATAACTCTTTCCATTTTCTTAAACATTTTCTTTTAAATATTAATTTCAAATATATTTTGATCAATTTCTTTCAAGGAAATACAAATTGATTACTAAGTATAGAGAATGAATCGAAATCATCCAAAATTGGCTGTGAAACTTTTGAATTAATTATAATTAGTTTCAAAATCAAAATCTCTTTAGATTTTTTTTTTTTTTTTTTTGTAATCAATGTCAGTTATTCTTCAAGATGGATTACTACGGCTCTTCCTATAATATTTTAAAGCATGGATTAAATTTTTTATCTTACATTATAAAAAAAAGAATAAAAAAAAAAAAGAAAAGAGAAAACAACAAAAACTAGAAAGAAAAAAAAAATTATAATGGAGGATGGAAGGAGATCAAAGATGAAGACGAAGAAGATGTCTCCAATTTTTTTTATTGTTTATTCGTTTTTCATTTTTCATCATTATTACTAATTTTTTCTTTTTATTGTGTTTTATGTAAAATAAAGAAAAAAAAATGAGTCATTAAATGATAACTCTTGGATTGTTCTAACTTCTAACAGTTGACATTAAAGGTGTTGATTTTATAATATTTTAAAAAATTAAAAGAAAGGGCATATTTGGTAATGTATGGGGTGTACTTACAAAATTTCATCTTTTAAAAAATTTTAATGGGGTGTCATATAAATAGGGGTGTACATACAGTTTTTCAGAGGTGCAAATATCGCCACTCAAAAACTAATGGCCACCTTACCACTTGTTTTGTATAGGCCCGATATGTATATTATTATGGGCCTAAAATTAATATGGCCCAATATATTTAAAAAATGGCCCAACTCATTCGATAACATTAATAATACGACGAAGTTGATAGGGTAAAAAAAAACAAACCAGAGATTGGCGTTTGACTGGGCATGTCACATGCCTAGGCCGATTCGGGAGAAGCTTGGCACATCACTGGTTCGCCTCGTGTGGGGACTTGACTCGGTGAAATGCCAAGTTCCCTCACGTGGAGAGTAAGTCACGTGCATGTTCCTTCCTGAGTCGGCATAGGCATGCTCATTCATTCACTAATCTCTCGTTTATTTTTTTCATTTCTATAAAACGTCGCCGTATTATTTTTGATATCGAATGAATTGGACCGTATTAATGGTGGGCACGTCACGAGTTGACTCGGTCCCGTTACCTAGTCAACATGGCTCCATTGACATAAAGACGACGACAATCGACAACGTTGCGATAGCTTGGCGGTTGAATTTTTGCCGGAAGTGGAAGCGTTTTATGAAGGTGATCGATGAGTTTTGATTTATAAAGTGAAAATATTTTAAGTAGGGCTATAATAATCACAATTCTCAACAGCTTTTTGAAACACAGATTATATGTAAATTTCCAAGGAAACGATTTTGCAAGAAAATTACCTTGTTCCAAAAAATGAAACTGGTTTTCGCAGGTGAGATGAAGAAGGCACTGTCGGTTGTCCAATAAGTTTCTGACACGTGGGTAAATGTTCTTCCATTGGATTAGTTTGGAAATATACGAACTAGTGATGGCAATATTAAACCCGAACCCGTGGGACCCGTCCGAACCCAACCCGCTTAAAGAGGATTTGGGTTGGGATAATTGAACTTGTGGACGGGGTTGGGTTTGAAAATTCAACCCATCACGGGTTCGGGTAAGGATTTGGATAAAAATTCATACCCGAACCCACGAACCCATTTAGCTATGAAATCCTCTTCAAAATATCAGGTTTTTAAAATCCTCTTCAAAATCCATATATCAATCTCTTGTTGTATCCAGAGATTATTAATAGCTTGTGGTATCAGATCTCTTCTTAATTTGTGTTTGGATGATTTGTGTTCCAGATATATTCTTATAAAAAAAAATTGGGTTTTATTTTTGAGATGCACGTTATATCAAGTTTGATTTGTCACTTTAATAGGTTCGGTTCGTCATTTTCTAATGGCTGTTCACAGTGGGTTGTTGAAGTTTCATTCATTTATGATTTTATTATCTCTGTCCATTTGTGATTCTTGCACATTGTGGTAGCCAAAAATGGCTCATAGGCCCAAAAATGCAAAGCCTAGGCTAGTCTTGCTTTGGCCCAAGTTTGAAGAGCCCAACGAGCCCAACGAGAACAGTAACAACATGACTTGGTCGTCTGAAAGACCAAGTCAGCCAGGTGTGCTAAATAGTGAGATTCTAGGGAGAAAATCTCTCCAAGAATCTTGCCCACGATCAAGCCCATGATCTTACCTATTTACTTCAAACGGTAGTCTAGAAGTTTGCTATAACTAGCAAAGCATTTCTTCAGAGAAAGGGATCTCGAAATACAAGCTTACAAAAGCATACTGAAACTCTGCCTCTAAGGATCATGGCCACCGGAATCCAAATTCAAGCCTTCACGATCATCGTTGCTCAGCCCAAGCATAACTAAGGCTAACGATCCAAATCATCTCTTTAATTTATTTCGTTTATTTTTATCTGTTCTTAACTTTTTTGCAGATTAATAGGTCGATCGACCAAGTTCATTTGCAGCGCACTTCAACAGACGACAACAGCATTCACACGATTCGACCCAAGTTGCATTGGGCCCAGCAACATACAACCCGATCCATCTTGATTGTAGGTCGACACCCTACACACATTATTATTTAGTTAAGCTTAAATTAGTTGTAGTTGGAATGGTGTAACTTGTAACCTTGTTAATTGTCATACATTTTCTATTGGGGAAATATCATCTGGGTCCCTAACTTTTTCTAAAAGATCAATTTTTTAAACGAGTTTGCTTTTTTAGCAAAAGTTTCCCTGACTTTTGAAAAGTATATCAAATAGGTCCATCTGTTAGTCAGCTGTCAGTCAAACTTAACATTTGTAGGGGTGTTTCTGTCTTTGAACCAAGAACATGTCATGTGACACAAAAATAGAAATAAAATAAATACAATAATTTTAAAATATTTATATAATACAAAAGTAAAATGTTTTAAATCTCCACCATCAAAATCTTAGATTGATGGTGAAGATTTATTTATTTAAAAAATAAAAATATAATTATAAAAAAAATGTAAATTTTTTTCCACAATTGTAAACATTTTCTTACAAAAACACGATAATTTAAAAAAAGAAAAGAAAAAACTGAGAAATGAGAGATCTGAAAATAGAAAAAAAAAATTGAGATTTAATTTTTTTAAATATATATAAAGATCGTCTTCTTCTTCATTAGATCATGATTGATTTGCAATACATGGCCATTGATTCACTTTTGTTACTCTCCACCGCTGCCGCACCCAAACTATCCATATTCTCTCTCCCACCATCCGTTGATCTCTCCCTCTCTCATTCTAATCTCTCTCAAACATCTATCTATCTATCTCTCACTCAATCTAATCTCTCTCAAACATTCACTCATTTTCGGTTGGGATTTTTTATGACAGACCTAGATGTTGTGTTTGGGGGTGGAGGTTGGTTGGTGTCGCTGTTGATGGGGATTTTGGTGGAGAGAGGCATTGAGATTTGGTCGTGTGGTTGTTGATGGGCGTTGGGTTGCATCTGTTGTGAATCACGGCAGCGGAGGAAATCGATTCGAGGTTGGTGTGATTCACGACGGCGTCTGAGATTGATTCGAGGCTGGTTGTGCAAGATCGACGGCAGCTGAGATTGATTCGCAATAATGTTTGAGATTGCGTCTGATTGATTCGGCGTTTAGGTTTCATTTTGTTGTTTTTTCTGGGTTTGATTGAGATGTGGTGGTGGTGATGAGAAGTAGGTGGTTCATGGTGGTGGCTGGATTTTAGGGGTGGTGATGGGTGGTTCACGATTTGGTCTTTGAGGTGTGGTGGTGGTTAGGGTTTGGTGTTTGAGATCTGATGGATTAGGTTAGGGTTTAGGTGTTGGAGATGGTGGTGGTCTGGTGGAGAAGATGATGATCACGATAACAAAAGAGATTGTGTTGAAGAAGATGATAATCTGGGTTTCTAGATGTTCCAGAGATCCACCAGATTATTTTTTTTATAATTTTTTTTTTGTTATTTATAATTTTTGTTTTAAAATTTAAATAAAAAAAATAAAAATAAAGATATTTGCATCGTCCATCTTTGAGATGGACAGTGGAGA
Organism: Acer campestre; assembly: GCA_954870605.1. NCBI lineage: Eukaryota > Viridiplantae > Streptophyta > Magnoliopsida > Sapindales > Sapindaceae > Acer > Acer campestre. Next base: position 3,486,582 of record OX940808.1, on the reverse strand, counting down.
TTCACCTTCTTTTCTTTTTTTTTTTTTTTTAATTTTTTGTGTTTTTTAATTTTTTGTTTGTGTTTTTTTAATATATTTTTTATTTAATGAATTGTAATTTCATCTATTTAATGAATTTTATTTCATCTATTTAATTAGTTTTATTTTTAAATTTAATTTTGTTATATTAATAAAAAAAAATTAATAGTTTATTTTAAAATTTTGGCGACACGTGTTAAATTTTGATTGGATCATATTAAAGTTGAATTGTAAAATTTTAAAATGTTAGAGGGTAAAATTGTATTTTTAAACTCTTTAATTAAAATTAAGGGTAAAATAGTCAATTTATATATTCTATCATGTTTAACCATTAAAAATAAGTTAGGATAACTTATTTGATATACTTTTTAAAAGTCAGGGAAACTTTTGCTAAAAAAACAAACTCGTTTAAAAAATTGATCTTTCAGAAAAAGTTAGGGACCCAAATGATATTTCCCCTTTTCTATTTTATAGATATTATCATAAAATGTTTAAAACACCGTCGATGGGAACACCCACGGATGCCACACCCGTCTACAAATCTTTTGAAGTTTGCGGGTTCGTGGGTGGATCTGGATGTTGCTTAAATCTGCGGGTGAAACCCGAACCCAAACCCACTATATTTCATGGGTGGGTTTGGATGTCATTTTCTTTCGTGGGTTTAGGTTTAGTTTTTCCCAAACCGAACCTTAACCGTTGATCGAGTTAATTTGGTGGGGTTAGAGTTTGGAGCCAGCTCTAGGATTTAGCTATTATATTCTATATATATTTAGTTACTATATAGGATCCATATATATTAAGATATAACGATGACTTGAACTTAGTATATTGTAATTATATATTTTAGGGGGGATTACACTTTAGTCCTTACGTTTTGGTGAAACGTCACTTTTTTACCCGACATATAGATATTAAAGTCTTTGGTTCTCAATTTTTTGAAAATACATCAAAATGGTCCTTTGACCAAAAAGTTGAAGGTTCTAAAAAGCATATTTTGCCCCTCATTTTAAAAAACTTAAATGAAATAACTATTTTGCCTAGCATTCTTTACACATATTTACAAATTTACCATAATGAAAAAAGAGTTATATGTTCTTAATTCTTATAAACAATTTAGTATTACCAAACTATCCATACATCATTATTATTATTTTTAATAAAAATCAGAAAATATGACAATTACTGCCATTTAATATTTTTGATATTCCGGTTTTCCCTATAATATTTTATTCAAAAATACAAAATAATGATTAAAAAAAATTATTGTTGAAAAGCTTTTATATATATATATATATATATACACGATTGAAAAGCATTCATGTGTATTGTTTTACATTTTTTTTTCATTTTTAAATTCTTTAAATTTCAAAAAAAAAAAAAAAAAACTGTAATTTTTTTTTCATTTAGTTATTGCTTCATTACCCCCAATTTTTTTATTTTTTTTATTTTTTCCATTTTGTTAATTTTCCATTACCCATTTTTATTATATTTTCATTTCCATATATTCAATTACTTCCCTCCTAACAACCTCTCAAATTCTAACTCATTTAGGATAGTTCTCCAATCAATCATCAACCAAAAGTGAGAACCTCATGAAAAAAAAAAACTCATAAAAAAAAAAAGTCTCCTAAATTAATGAGTCCATAATAATTGATTAAGAAAGCATGTTTCTTTCAACAACAACAAAAAAAAGAAGCATGTTTCTTGAAAAACAATAATGGGTTCAATAATCTTTTAAGAAAATGGCAGTCTGGAAAACATAGATTATATCTATGACATTTTCTCTTGGAAAGATTTCGGTGATTTTCAACTTTAGATCAACAAACTCAATGGCGGATTCATTTGCAAAAAGAGCTTCGAACAAGGAAAGGGATATTTTGGAATGGAGATTCTGATTTCTTTTTTCTTTGTCTTGCTCTAGGAAGCGTCTCTCCCTGTGTTCAGTAGTCAATTGTTGCTTTGCGTTGTTTCCTTTTTGCTGGCTTTGGCTGTTGTGGTTCTTCTTTGGTTTTTGCCCTATTCGGGCTCTGTTTTTGCCTCCTTGTTTTTTGTTTGTTTGGTGTGGTCTTGTGCAGTTGTGCAGGGGTGGTAGCCTTCGGGCCCTGTATCTTTCAGGCTGTTTTCAGCTCTTGCAACAAATTGCCGTTTCAAAAAAAAGAAAATAAAAAAAAAAAAAATTATTTATTCTTGTTTTTGCTTTTTGACAATTCAAAGTCAAGCCGAGAATAAAACACATACTATCAATTTAATATGATAAAGAAATACATGTTTTTTCCTCTACTGAAATATCAACTAAGAGATTCTGAGGCTGAGACTTAAACATACATTTTTTTTATATTCATAAGTCATGTAAGTGGGCCAAAACAACTGTCCAATAATTAAAGTATTAATCAAGAAAACAATATCATTCACATACATACAACAAAATATAGATAGATAGAAAATTCAAGTGATGTTGGCCAGGCAATTGATGTTATCTTCATGATAAGGTTACAAGCCTTTTACAAGGCTACTGACTAGTCAATAATCACTATCCAAATGTCATTTCAAAATTAGTCCACCAACCAGACAAGGCATTTGTTCCAACATTTTTTCCTACTTCAACCACCATCAAATTGTCCATATATTATGCCATCTCATTATACTTCATTAATTAAAGTTTTGGGTTGCTATTTGCATTGATCATGCATGATGCATACAAAACATTTCGAACTGATGAAGATTACAATTTCTAGCTATTATCCTTTATAATTAATAATTTTATTTCTCTCCATCCATTTTAATATCTTCAAAAATAACACCTTTTTGTTTGTTTAAATTATTACAAATTTAGGAGTTCAAGAAGAGGGATACGACACAACTCTAACTTATTAATTTATCCTTTTTTTTTTTTTTAAACTGCAAAACAAAGCCGAAACGACCAAAAACGAGCTACAACATAAAGTCATAAACAAGCAATAACTTGATGTTGGTGCGACCGTGTGAGAGATTTATTAATGAGCCAACATCAATTTATCTTCTTCAAAAATAACTTCTATTTGATTTTTTGAAAAACAAAACTAACTTATTAGGGAGTGTCTAGACTTTTAAAGACTTTTCACTAGTTGCATAGGAATACTATTGTATATTGGGAAAGTTTAGATTATGAGTAATGCTAAGTTGCCTAAATGATATGACATGTGACTTGTCAAAATCACATTATTTACCACACAATTTTACTGGGATGTTGACAACTATTTGGACAAATATTTTGGATAGCCTGATATTAGTACTCTTAGATTATATCTTATAAATTAAATAACTTATTACAGTAATTAAGAAAAAGAATTGACTTTGAGAAATTCTAAATGGGAGGCTGCTGGGATGAGTGATATTAAGCCTAAAGATGTTCAAATCAGAGCAAAGAAAAGGAAAGCTTTAGGTCAAGTAAGTAAATTCTATGCTAGCTTTCCAGTAAAGTCAACATCCAAACAACAAGACTTTGATTACTCTGATCAGACGGTGGATGGATGGAGTCTACATGAAGAATCAAGTTCCTGAGATCAGAGAATTCTCTCTTTTGCTCGGTTTACTTTTCAGTTTTAGTTTCTGCTTCTCTTTGAAGCATTTCTTCAAACACTTGTACTCTCATAGCAAATTCCATCTAATATAAAAACCCTTCTCTACTAATACTACTTGTCTGAAAATTGTCTCTCTAACAAAAATGGAAAGCAAAATTTGTCTTCTCTCATGGCTTCTCCTTCTCACATTCTCTATGTTTATCAGCCAAATTGCTTCTCAAGACAATCGACAGGCAAATATAATTATTCTCTCTTCGTCTGATGTTTTTTTCTTTTTCGGTCTTGCCCTGAATTGAATTTTACGTTTTTCGTCCTTGATCGGTGTATTATATCCTCATTTCATGGTTAAATTATGGCAGAATTCGTTTTTACTATTGAATTGAAATCCAATGAATATATATTTACTATCTAAAGACGTTATTGAAATTTTATGATAGCATAAACAATATTAATTGTGACGAACTTCATTTACTGTATTTTTTATCATTTCCCAATGTACTCGGCTTGATGTTGATATTGTATTGTTGATCATATATATTTGAAGGCTTATATTGTTTATATGGGAAGCAAACCAAAGGGACAACTTTCAACATCGGCCCTGCACATGAGCATGCTACAACAAGTTGCCGGCCGGTAAACATATATACATTTTTCTTTGAAAACGATAATCAATCTGTATTGGTGATTAGGTTCGAGTCTCACTTTACTAATGAAACATAAGTATGTGTACATGAGTTGACCTTTCATTTATGTTATGGGACTAGCTATTCCAGTCGCCTAAACAGTGCTCTATCTTAGCTATTCCAGTCGCCTAAACAGTGCTCTATTCTGGAAAAACTCTAACCCGGTCTTGGTTTTATCGAAGTTAATAGTTCATTGTTTCATATCATATACACTCAGTCATTTGATAAATCTCAAGCAAGTGTTCATATATCAATTATTAGATTATAAAAATTAAATATAAGAACACATTTGACAATATTTTCTAAGAAAACCTTTTTTTAATAGTCATATCTACAAAACAATTTTTTTTTTTTTTAATCTTAGACAAAACAATTTAGTAATGTATTAGAAATTATAATAATTAAAATAAATGTCTATAACAATTTAGTAATTTTGAAATACAAATTTGGTGATTTTTATTTTTGTCTTTTATACCATCTATATATGTGAATTAGAGAATACGTAGTGATTATAGTAATTAACGCACATCGCCTTGCCCATTTTACAAGCCTTTGTGAGCAATTTTCTTCACTGTATAATTTGTATCGTGAGCAATTTTGATTTTGAAATACATAAAAATGTTGACTATTTAATTGGAAATGAATTCAGGAACTTCGGTCCGGAATCTTTACTTTATCATTACGGGAAGAGCTTCGATGGATTTGTAGTCAAGTTGACAGAGGAGGAAGCTAAAAAAATGGCTGGTGGGTGAACTACAAATGTTATATGCGTACCTTTGTTCGGGGTCATTTAATATTAAATCTCAATCGTTATATGCATCTAACGAGTTAATTAGAACAACAATAAGCGAGTGGGAACGAAATCCAAACGTAAGTACTTGAAAATCCTCACTATTGTTCGTTATTTTGTATTATTCAGGGATGAGTGGCGTAGTTTCGGTATTTCCGAACAGAAAGTTAAAACTGCATACAACAAGATCATGGGATTTCATGGGGTTTTCCCAGAAAGTTGAGAGATCAACAACTGAAAGTGATGTGATAATTGGAGTGTTTGATTCTGGAATTTGGCCAGAGTCTGAGAGCTTCAATGACACAGGATTTGGTCCTCCACCGACCAAATGGAGAGGCACTTGCCAAGTCTCAGCCAATTTCACCTGCAACAAGTATACATCTTAACAACAATTTTTTAATATTATTTATAGGGTTAATTAGCTACTTTATAGGAATTGTATATGGATGCCGGATCAGGATACTTTACCGGTTTTGTATTTTTATAGGGTAATTAATTGGGATAACTTGTGTTGTAGCGAAATTTATATAAGGCTTATTTGAATCATCATATGTTAATCCAACAGATATTAATTGTTCAATAAGTTACTGAATTATGGTTTATATATATTCAGTAAAATCATAGGAGCAAAGTACTACCGGAGCGACGGAAGCTTCGGTCCCGACGATATCCCTTCTCCAAGAGATTCAAACGGACACGGGACACACACTGCATCGACAGCAGCCGGAAACCTAGTCAGCATGACAAGTTTATATGGCTTTGGCCAGGGAACCGCCAGGGGAGGCGTCCCGTCCTCCCGTATTGCTGTGTACAAAGTTTGCTGGTCGGATTCTTGCTCGGACGCAGACGTTCTGGCGGCTTTCGATGATGCCATCGCCGATGGCGTCGACATAATCTCGATCTCCTTCGGAGTATTTCCTCCATTGGACTACTTCAATGATCCTACTGCAATTGGATCGTTTCATGCAATGAGAAATGGAATCCTGACGTCAATTTCTGCTGGAAATGATGGACCTAATCCTTCTACAATCTCCAATTTCGCTCCTTGGTTTATCTCTGTGGCTGCCAGCACCATTGACAGGAAATTTTCAACAAAGGTTCAACTAGGAAACAACAATTTTTATGAGGTACGACCAAGTCTAATACACGTATGGTTACATTTTTAAAATAATTTAATTTCATAATCAACACATTATATATTAAATGAGTGAATATGATAAGACACATTCAATCGTTATATGCTACTTTGCCTGAATTTGGTGCTCAATTAATGTGTATCCACTCACCAAATGACACCTCAGCTGCCACGTGTATTGGTATAGAAATGATGAGATTGTAGATAGGATGTTTAGCATTATTGAAATGTTAATTGTATAAATGTTATTAACAAAGTAGATTTTGGGTTTATATATTAAATATTTGCCTTGTGTGTGCAGGGAATTTCAATAAACACAGTTAACCTAACAAATACGAAGTACCCACTTATTTACGGTGGAGATGCACCAAATGTTACAGCAGGTTTCTCCAACATTTTATCGAGGTAAACGTAAATGTTCTTTTTATCGGCTGGTTTCATAACGTTACAAAACAAAGATCCTGTAATTTGTTTTCATGACGGATCTGTTTGTAAGGTTACAAAGCTGGTTTTGTAATGTTACAGAACAAATGTCCTTAAAAAAAAATAAAAAAAAAAATCCAGGACCATTCTGCCTAGGTAATTATTAAATAACTATGCTCCAAAAGAATTTTTTACTAAAGTTCGGTGACTAGCGAGGAAACAAGAATTTTGCTACCATATAATTTTAGTCGTAGGATAAATTTTTTACTAGTATCAGTACAGTCCACAATAGAGAACGACTCGTTAAATTAAATACGAGAAACGCAAGGTTAATTGTATTTATATATAGATATAGTAAGCATCAATGTGTTTTTTATAATGGAAAATTAACAAGTGGAATTATTTGCATGATGAACAAATTATGCAGATTTTGCTTTGAAGGTTCGTTGGACAGGAATTTAGTGAAGGGCAAAATCGTTCTCTGTGATGGATTGGTTTCTGGAGAAGGGCCATTATATGCTGGTGCAGTTGGCACTGTCATACAAAGCACCACCAGAAGAGATAATGCTCGTAACTTTCCCTTGCCCACTTCCTATGTTAACAGGGCCGATGGCAGCAATATTTTGATCTACATCAAGACAAACAGGTACGTACGCACTTATAAGGCTTAATAAGATTTATCAAGTATATATAAACTCAATTCAGATAATCAGATTCTAATTTTCAAATTTACAGTAACGCGTCCGCAACTATATTCAAGAGTACACAAGGCAACAACACGAAAGCTCCGTATGTAGTCTCATTCTCATCAAGAGGTCCAAATCCTATCACACTTGACATTCTCAAGGTAATTAATTTCACAATTACACCAGATATTGCTAATTAATTACTTTGTTGACTCAGTGACTCTATCACTTAAAGTCCACTTTTAGCGCTAAGGATTGCATTGGATTAGATTATTGATCGAACTTATTTGAGTTCGACTAGATGTGATTGGATTATGTTAATAATAATCGATTTTTAATTGTCTGTCAAACATAAATTGTTCTAAATCACTATAATAATTGAATCCAATGGAAACATTGACACAGTTGTAAAATGTAGTTTTTCTTTCATTTTACAACGATGTCAATTGGGATCTTGTACAAAAAAATAATTTAGAGTTTCTTGATAATTTTCATCAGGACATCAAGCATGCATGGCCTTACAGGATTTATATCTTTTGGATATGATTGCAGCCAGATATTACTGCACCAGGAGTTAACATTTTAGCTGCTTGGACTCCTCTCAGCTCAGTTTCCGAAGTCAAAGGTGACAATAGATTTGTTCCATACAATATGATCTCTGGAACATCAATGTCATGCCCACATGTCTCTGCTATTGCTGCCTACATCAAATCTTTTCACCCCACTTGGTCTCCAGCCGCGATCAAATCCGCAATCATGACCACAGGTAAAAGATCGCTTCAAATGGTTTCGAAATTTATTCAATAAGGGGTTGTTTGTTTTTTTCACAATAAGACTTATTGTCTCTTATATATTAAATTAACATAAATCAATTTGTTTGTTTTTTCAACTTATATCTTATTTTAAGGGGGCAGGATCTATGACCTTATTTTTTTACACATTTTTTGACACACTTTTGTGTCCATTGGATACTTATTATTTGAATGAACAAGATTGAATGTTTGTTATTCCTTTTCTCTCTCCTCATTCAATATTTTTATTTCTCTCTAATATTTATTCTTTTCTCTCTCCTAAATTTTATTACTTTATTCAAATCCTTTTTTCTTCTTTTTTTCTTTTCACGTTATTTTTCCTCTTTTTCTCTCTTTTATTTTTTTTTCTTTGGTCATTTATTTTCAAGTTTTTTTTTTCTCTGTAACTGTCATTTAACTTTTCATATATATATTCTTTTTTTTTTTTTTTTTTGTCTTTTCTAATTTCTTATTTCATTAGCTCCCTCTAACCGTATGATTTTGCAAAGTTGAACAGTAACATTATTTTAACTTATATCGGTCAAGTTAATGTATTTGCAAAAATTGAACAATAGCATCATACATTTTATTTTCTTTTTCGTTTTTGGAATAGGTTTACAAACAATTAGATGCAACAATTTTGGCATGAGTTTATGAAGGGATAATTTAATAGCCCTATGATTTAGGATACAAATCAATTCAAACAGGTACAAATAAGTAATTCTATAAAAACCTACAAACAAATAAAATTGGTAAAATAAAAACTAGAAACATTAAAAAAAAAATTAAAAAAAATTATTAAAAAAAAACTAATTAACAAAATTTTAGCATACTACAAACTACTATAAGTCTTTTCAATTCCATTTTTTTTTTTTTTTTTTTTTGTCATTATGATAAAGATGTAAAATTAATTTCATGCTAATCCAAGGAAATAGAAAGGAAGAAGAAATAAAGAAGTTCACGATGGTGAAGTGAATAAGTAAAAGAGAAAAAAAAACATTAAGGAGGAAAAATTAAAAATAAATAAGGAAAGAGAACTATTAAAGTTGAGGAGAGAGGAGAGAGGAAATAGGAAATGATATAAAAAAAAAATTATATTAATGGAAGAGAGAGAAAAGATGATTAGTGTGTTGATCTTGTCCATCTAAATAATTAGGATCCAATAGACATAAAAGTGTGTCAAAAAATGTGAAGAAAAAAAATGAAGTCATGGATCCTACCCCTATTTTAAGATATCTATATCTTTTGGAAAAAGTAAAAATTTTTGACTTATATCTTATTTAAAAAGTGTTGCAGTAGAGTTTTTTAGTAAATTTTCACAAATGTCCTATAACAGTTTACATATTTACAATTTTATACGCTCATAATAAAACCCTTAAAATCAATTTTCCAAAAATTCTCAATTTTGAATAAACTCTAACATAACCTAATCGATTTTACATTTGTAATAAGTCATCCAAAATGAAAAAACAAGCATAACATAGTATCTTAATTTATAAGACTTATACATATATCTAATAAATTAAGGTTTTATAAGATTTTAGATTTTTTTTTTTTTTTTAAAAAAAAAAAAAAAACAAAGAGCCCCTAAGACTTTCAGCCTAACAATGTCCGAATTTATGTTTTTTTTTTTCCTTCTTTTGCAGCTACATCTATGAGTGCAACAAAGAACCCTGAAGCTGAATTCGCATATGGTTCGGGCCATATAAACCCTCTAAAGGTTGTAAATCCTGGTTTGGTATATGATGCTAGACCTATTGACTACATAAGATTTTTTTTTTTTTTTTGAAAAGCAAACTTTATTCAACAGGCTAAACAGCCAAGCACAAACACCCAAAACCAAACAAAGGAACAAAACAAGCCCAAAGCCAGCAACCTCAAACACCTGCTACAGAGGCTACACAATAACCACTGTCGCTGAAAATTGAAACACAGCATCAGAAAAAAGAAAACCAAACAGCATCACCAACACCGAAAACCCCACAAAACAAGAACCCAACCCCAAAGCAACAGCAAAAAGAACAGCAACAGGGTTCGAAACAAAAGAAAAGGGGACATTACTATAGATCTGCCATGTTGGCTATGTCCTCTACTTCCCTACTTGCAATCACTTCAGCCATCTCCTGCTCATTACCAGAAAAATTGAGACCTATTAACTTACCAACTTCCATTACTTTCGACACTTCTTCCTCAATGATCCTAGAGTATCTTGTCTTCATATTGTGTTTGATAATGGGTCCTTTGCTGTATTTCCCTTTCTTAAAACCTGCCGGATTATGAATTCGAGATCCAGAATCAGCAACAACCGCCTCCTCTTAAACTAACCATCCTTTGCTCTCTCTACCTCTCCTTCGGAAACCAATTTCACCCGAATCTTCAACCGGGTTGTCACGAACGTCGGAACACCAGTTTCGACGTATAGAGCTTCCGTGACAGGCACCCCTGCAGGACTTATAATCCAATTAAATCCTAGTGTTCTGTCTTTCACATCTCTCGGACAGACGTTGTCATTTACACTTACAGTTGAAGGAACCATAGTTGATCCCATGGTTTCTGCTTCTTTGGTTTGGGATGATGGAGTACATCAAGTTAGAAGCCCCATTGTTGTGTATGTTGTATCATAAAATTTTCCGAGATTTTGATAGAATTTATATTTGAATACTTGCTCTCATTTATCTTTCTTCAAAACTTTGTCTATTCGAATTGAATTGTAGTGACCTTGTACAAATTGCATTCGTTCATGGTATATATACTCGTGAACTTTGGCTTATTTGCACTTACTCGTACACATTTGAATGCAATCTCGTGTACTTGAGCATTTCGAATTTAATAACTTCAACTTGTACGTTTTGAAGTCGAATTCCATGGACTAGTAATAAATTGCACTGTGATTGGCTTATTTGCACACGAACTTGTACACTTCGAAAAAAAAATTGCACCGTGATTGGTGCTAGATTTGTGAGGTTGGCATGCATCACAGTCAACAATACTTGGTTGTTACTTGCCATCGCTACGGAGGCATTTCAATGCTACTCACGCGAGAGTGATAAGTGTTGTTGGGAGGGGCGAATCTCATTTGGCACCGCTGGGCCTATGAATGCAAGAGTGCTAAGTGTGGTGGGGAGGGATGAATCTCACTTGACATGAGCAATAGGTTGACTTGGTGGCTTGGCACACCGCCAGGGAGGCCTAACCTCATTTTCTAAAAAAAGGGTAGTTTGATAGGTGTTGTGATGGGGAGAGACGAATCCGAGCAGTATAGGGCTGAATCTCAGTGGATCGTGGCAGCATGGTCACTTTGCCACTTACAATACCCCGTCACGGATTAATTTGTTTGAAGTACAAAATTATTTAATTTGCACTTCAAACATGGAATATACAATATTGTAATTCTTTGATTTTTTTTTTAATTTTTCTTTTAAGCTATTGCAATTCTTTGATTTGATCATTAATTATTGTAACTGTTAGATTTTGTACTTTGTTCAATCGTATACATATTTTAATACTAATGTTATTTCAATTGCTAACAAAAAAAAAACTAACGGCCACCTTACCACTTGTTTAGTATAAGCCCACTTGTTATTATGGGCCCACAATTAATGGCCCAATTCATTCGCTAACATATATGATACGACGACATTTACGGGGTAAAAAAAAAGAGAGATTGGCGTTTGAATGAGCACGTCATGTGCCTAGGCCGACTCGGGAGAAATTTGGCACGTGACTGACTCGCCTCCTGTGGGAACTTGACACTGAGTCGACTCGTGATGTGTCCGGACACGTCACGAGTCGACTCAGTGAAATGCTAAGTCCTCTCACATGGCGAGTCAGTTACATGCATTTCCTTCCCAAGTCGGCATAGACACGTGACGTGCCCATTCAGTCACGAAAGATGAATTGGACCATATTAATGTTGGGCACATAACGAGTCGACTCGGTCCCGTCACCGAGTCAACATGGCTCCACTGACATGAAGACGACGACGTTGCGATAGCTTGGCGGTTGAGTTGTTGCCGCAAGTGGAAGCGTTTTATGAAGGAGATCAATGAGTTTTGATTTATAAAGTGGAAATCTTTAAGTAGAGCTATGATAATCATAATTCAAAACAGCATTTTGAAACACAGATTATATGTAAATTTTCAAGGAAACACAGATTTTGCGAGAAAATCACACTGGTTTTCGCAGGTGAGATGGAGAAGGCACTGTCGGTTGTCCAATAAGTTTATGACACGTGGGCAATTGTTCCTCCATTGGATTAGTGTGGAATTATGTGAACCTTAACCGTTGATCTATAGTGGAAGTAATATTCCAAACCAAGATTTCGAAATTGAGTTTGCTAGGATCCAACATATCCTTGACATAAATGGTGTCAGATTTTAAAAAGAAAAAAATATAAATAACAGGCATAGTTAAAAATCACATTCAAGCTATACAATAAAACACAAAAATAATAAAAATGGAGAAATGATAAGAGATTTTTCATTAATTAATTCAATATGACAACAAATGTTAATAATAACATAAAAGACTGATTGTGTAATCCAATTATACAAATGCCTTTCCTGAAAGAATCAAAAAGTAAAGGTAAAAACGAATAAATTCCTTTACAACCCCCGAAAGCTGGAAATTAATAGACACAAAATCAGTCACTTTCTTTATTCATCAACTTATCTTCTAAACTTTTGGCTAAAATCCTGCAGGTTGTTGCTGATACAAAATAGAAACCCATATTATCTCTCAGGTTTCCGGGCGAAAAATAATATAATTTTTTTTTTTTAACTGCAAGTTTCATTGACACCAACTGCTTATCATGCAGCTTCTAAACTTGCCTCCCCCGAACGAAAAGATATCCGTTGTCCAGGTACCCTATCAAAACAAAATATCTGTGGTTGTAATACATAATGTTTTGCTTTCCTCATTTGCTTCTCTTCTTCGCTTCACTATAGAGGATAACTCCAAACACTGTGAGCGAGTAACCAAGCATTCCGGTAACAGAGACAGGATTCCTAAATATCAAAATTGAAACTACCACAGCCACAGCTCCTTTGGCGTTTCCTAGTACCTGAATGAACCGAAATGTTTTTTTTTTTTAATATATATCTCAAAGCTAAATATGATTTCAGAAGCGGCAAAAAAGGAATTTAATAACACCATTCAGAAAATCCAATACTGTATGGACAACGGTGAGATGAGTTCACTATTGGCAGAATAATCTAAATGAACAGTTATATAAACATATTATAATGAGAGTTCTAACTCTATGGTAAGATTGTTTCGAGCATAGAAATTCGTAAGATCAAAGTAAGCAAGCAAAGACATTTATAATTAAAATTGAAGATAATCAACCCAATTCAAGCAGCAAAACAAAGAATTTGTATCTCACATTTCATATTCTTCCATTTCAACAAACCCAGATACTCAATATTAAAAATTAAAAAAATCACACAACAAAAACACTTGATTCAATATTTTTGATATTCTGGTTTTCCCTATAATATTTTATTCAAAAATACAAAATAATGATTAAAAAATTATCGTTGAAAAGCTTTTTTTTATACGATTGAAAAGCATTCATGTGTACTGTTTTACCTTCTTCTTCTTTTTTCATTTAGTTATTGCTCCTTTACCCCCAATTTTTTTTTTCCATTACCCATTTTTATTATATTTTCATTTCCATATATTCAATTACTTCCCTCCCAACAACCTCTCAAATTCTAACTCATTTAGGATAGTTCTCCAATCAATCATCAACCAGAAGTGAGAACCTCATGAAAAAAAAAAAAATGTCACCTAAATTAATGAGTCCATAATAATTGATTAAGAAAGCCTGTTTCTTTCAACAACCAAAAAAAAAAAAAAAAAAAAAAAGCATATTTCTTGAAAAACAATAATGGGTTCAATAATCTTTTAAGAAAATAAAAATAAAAAATTATTTATTCTTGTTTTTGCTTTTTGACAATTCAAAGTCAAGCTGAGAATAAAACACATACTATAAATTTAACATGATAAATAAATACATGTTTTTTTCTCCATTGAAATATCAGCTAAGAGATTATGAGGCTGAGACTTAAACATGCATTTTTCTTTATTCAAAAGCCATGTGAGTGGGCCAAAACAGTTCTGTCTGATAATTGAAGTGTTAATCAAGAAAAAACTATCATTCACATACATACAACAGAGTACAGACAGACAGAAAATTCAAGTGATGTTGCCCAAACAACTGTTGATATCTTCATGATAAGGTTACAAGCTTTTTACAAATATTACAAGGCTACAGGCTAGCCAATAATCACTATACAAATGCCATTTCAAAATTAGTCTACAAACAAGACAAGACTTGCGTCAATCTCTTGATGCTGTCGAGATAAGATGAGTCAAGATCCAAGGCAACTTGAGAGAGAAGAGAGAGAGGAAATAACTGAGTTGAGATGGGGCGATAATTGGGCTATTTCTTTTCTAGAGGCCTTTAAATTTTGAATAACGATATTAATTTGCACTCCTGGAAAACCCAACCAAAATTAACCAACCTAATAATTTATTAAGAAATATAATAATAATAATACTAAATTGAGTACCCATTCATCTGAGAAACTTTGTCGTCCCAAAGAGGATTGCGTCATTGGCTTGTCGCGAAGAGGAGGGCTGCATCACCCATGTCGCGGCGAAGAGGTGGTTTGGATCTGATTCGCCGTGAAGAGGAGGTCTAAGCCTCGGTTCTGGTTTGCAACAAAGATTGATTCACACCCAGAATTGTTTTCGTGATATTCATGTAGTAATATAACCTTAATTTTTATCAACAAAGCAAATAAATTTTAAATTTATAGTTTTTTTTTTACTTGAATTTTCAATTTTTATAGTTGGCTCGTCGTCTTTTTAATTTACAAAAGTAGAAGGTGGTTTTGAGCTTTGTTATGGTCCTTATTTTTTATTTTTTATTTTTTGATTAGTAAAAGCGTTTATATTTCCACAGTTTTTAGTGTTCAAGACAAAAAATAATAGTTACAAAATCAGTCACAAAATCTTTAAATGATATAAATTCATCACTCAAACTTGTACAGCAACAGTCAATATTAACAGAGGCGGACCTCACCCCACGTGAACTCAGCTGATATATCGTTCTCTAACCACCGTATGATTGAAGTAAGCATTTATTGCCTTCAGCTTGCCATGCAGGAAAGGCAGATAAACACAATTCCGCCAATTGATTGACATCAACATTCCTAGGAAGAAACATGACAATTCTTGAAGCAATATCCTTTGCACAATTAAACAGAAGATTTCCATTATGTGGAACAATTGGAATTTATATATGTATTCTCATGACTGTGATATACATATATATATATATATATGAGTGAATTTCTAATGAGGGGTCCCTTATTTTATTTTCAGTAAGGACCAAGATAAAAACACATTGATTTTAATGAATTTTAATTTGAATTTTTTTGTGGATGACGAGTTCATTGAAATCTATCTATTAACAAAATTTGAGAATTTTTCAAATACTAGAACTATTTTTCTTGAATTTTCCTATATTTCACATATTTTCTGATACCTTCATGTTTAACAAAATTTGGATAAATATTTCTAGTTCGTAGAAAATTCTTATATGTATATTCCATTAAACTCATCTTCGACAAAAAATAAAATTCAGATTAAAATTTATTAAAATCAATGTGTTTTAAACATGACCCTTACCGAAACTAAAATAAGGGATCCCTTATGAAACACATATTTCTCATTTGAAAGGCTAGCTCTCTTACCTATTATTAATTTAATCTTCATTAGACTTTTTCTTCATCAACATTAATATATAATTATTTATACACGTACATTGCCATCATTTTGAACTTTCTTTTACTAATTTTTATCCCAACTTTTTTTCCTACTTCAACCACCATCAAATTGTCCTAATATTATGCCATCTCATTATACTTCATTAATTAAAGTTTTGGGTTGCTATTTGCATTGATCATGCATGATGCATACAAAACATTTCGAATTGATGAAGATTACAATTTCTAGCTATTATCCTTTATAATTAATAATTTTATTTCTCTCCATCCATTTTAATATCTTCAAAAACAACACCTTTTTGTTTGTTTAAATTATTACAAATTTAGGAGTTCAAGAAGAGGGATACGACACAACTCTAACTTATTAATTTATTTTTTTTTTTGTTTTTTTTTTTTTTTTAAACTGCAAAACAAAGCTTAAACGACCAAAAATGAGCTACAACATAAACAAGCAATAAGTACTTGATGTTGGTGCGACCGTGCGAGAGACTTATTACTGAGCCAACATCAATTTATCTCTTTCAAAAATAACTTCTATTTTATTTTTTGAAAAACAAAACTAACTTGTTAGGGAGTGTCTAGACTTTTAAAGACTTTTCTCTTGTTGCATAGGAATACTATTGTATATTGGGTATATAAAATAAAATAATAGTGTGTTTAGCTTGTAAAATAATTATTTACCACACAATTTCACTGGGATGTTGACAACTATTTGGACAAATATTTTGGATAGCCTAATATAATTAGTACTCTTAGATTATATTTCATAAATTAAATAACTTATTACAGTAATTAAGAAAAAGAATTGACTTTGAGAAATTCTAAATGGGAGGCTGCTGGTATGTAAGTTTGATATTAAGCCTAAAGATGTTCTAATCAGAGCAAAGAAAGGAAAGCTTTGGGTCAAGTAAGTTTGCTAGCTACAATGCTAGCTTTCCAGTAAAGTCAACATCCAAACAACAAGACTTTGATTACTCTGATCAGACGGTGGATGAATGAAGTCTACATGAAGAATCAAGTTCCTGAGATCAAAGGATATTTTCCAAGCAATTAGTTTAGGCGGGAAATTCTGTTTTGGTTATAACAGAATTCAACCTTATCCAAAACCTTGTCTTCAAGTGACCACATGTGTATAAATATGAGCCTAGTCTCATAATGTAATCTACGCAGAAAAATACAATATCAAAAGAATGAGAATTCTCTCTTTTGCTCTGTTTACTTGTTCTTGCTTTCTTCTTCAGTTTTAGTTTCTGCTTCTCTTTGAAGCATTTCTTCAAACACTTGTACTCTCACAGCAAATTCCATCTAATATAAAACCCTTCTCTACTAGTACTACTTGTCTGAAAATTGTCTCTCTAACAAAAATGGAAAGCAAAATTTTTCTTCTCTCATGGCTTCTCCTTCTCACATTCTCTGTGTTTATCAGCCAAATTGCTTCTCAAGACAATCGACAGGCAAATATAATTATTCGCTTTTCGTCTGATGTTTTTTTTTTTTTTTTTGGGTCTTGCCCTAAACTTTACGTTTTTCGTCCTTGATCGGTGTATTATATCCTCATTTCATGGTTAAATTATGTCAGAATTCGTTTTTACTATTGAATTGAAATCCTATGAAAATATATTTACTATCTAAAGACGTTATTGAAATTTTATGGTAGCATAAACAATATTAATTGTGACGAACTTCATTTACTGTATTTTTTATCACTGTCCAATATACGTGGCTTAATGTTGATATTGTATTGTTGATATATATTTGAAGGCTTATATTGTTTATATGGGAAGCAAACCAAAGGGACAACTTTCAACATCGGCCCTGCACATGAGCATGTTACGACAAGTTGCTGGCAGGTAAACATATATACATTTTTCTTTGAAAACGATAATCAATCTGTATTGGTGATTAGGTTCGAGTCTCACTTTACTAATGAAACGCAAGTATGTGTATGTGAGTTGACCTTTCATTTATGTTATGGGACTAGCTATTCCAGTTGCCTATAAATAGTGCTCTATCTCAGCAAATTTTGGAAAAACTCTAACCCGGTCTTGGTTTTATCGAAGTTAATAGTTCATCGTTTCATATCATATATACTCAGTCATTTGTATACTCCAAAACAATAGATAAATCTCAAGCAGGTGTTCATTTATCAATTATTAGATTATAAAAATTAAATTTAAGAACACATTTGACAATATTTTCTAAGAAAACCTTTTTTTAATAGTCATATCTACAAAACAATTTATTTTTATTTTTTTAATAATCTTAGACAATACAATTTAGTAATGTATTAGAAATTATAATAATTAAAATAAATGTCTATTACAATTTATTAATTTTGAAATACAAATTTGGTGATTTTTATTTTTATCTTTTATACCATCTATATATATGAATTACAGATTACGTAGTGATTATAGTAATTAACGCACATCATTATAGTAATTAACGCACATCGCCTTGCCCATTTTACAAGCCTTTGTGAGCAATTTTCTTCACTGTATAATTTGTATCGTGAGCAATTTTGATTTTGAAATACATCAAAATGTTGACTATTTAATTGGAAATGAATTCAGGAACTTCGGTCCGGAATCTTTACTTTATCATTACGGGAAGAGCTTCGATGGATTTGTAGTCAAGTTGACAGAGGAGGAAGCTAAAAAAATGGCTGGTGGGTGAACTATAAATGTTATATGCGTACCTTTGTTCGGGGTCATTTAATATTAAATCTCAATCATTATATGCATCCAACGAGTTAATTAGAACAACAATAATCGAGTGGGAACGAAATCCAAACGTAAGTACTTGAAAATCCTCACTATTGTTCGTTATTTTGTATAATTCAGGGATGAGCGGCGTAGTTTCGGTATTTCCGAACAGAAAGTTAAAACTGCATACAACAAGATCATGGGATTTCATGGGGTTTTCCCAGAAAGTTGAGAGATCAACAATTGAAAGTGATGTGATAATTGGAGTGATTGATACTGGAATTTGGCCAGAGTCTGAGAGCTTCAATGACACAGGATTTGGTCCTCCACCAACCAAATGGAGAGGCACTTGCCAAGTCTCAGCCAATTTCACCTGCAACAAGTATACATCTTAACAACAATTTTTTAATATTATTTACAGGGTTAATTAGCTACTATATAGGAATTGTATATAAATGCCGGATCAGGATACTTTACCGGTTTTGTATTTTTATAGGGTAATTAATTGGGATAACTTGTGTGGTAGAGAAATTTATGTAAGGCTTATTTGAATCATCGTATGTTAATCCAACAGATATTAGTTGTTCAATAAGTTACTGAATTATGGTTTACATACAGTAAAATCATAGGAGCAAAGTACTACCGGAGCGACGGAAGCATCCCTCCGGACGACATCCCTTCTCCGAGAGATTCAGACGGACACGGGACACACACTGCATCGACAGCAGCCGGAAACCTAGTCAGCATGACAAGTTTATATGGCTTTGGCCAGGGAACCGCCAGGGGAGGCGTCCCATCCTCCCGTATTGCTGTGTACAAAGTTTGCTGGTCGGATTCTTGCTCGGATGCAGACATTCTGGCGGCTTTCGATGATGCCATTGCTGATGGTGTCGACATAATCTCGATCTCCATAGGAGGTAATCCGTTGAACTACTTCATCGATTCTAATGCCATCGGATCGTTTCATGCAATGAGAAATGGGATCCTGACGTCATTTTCTGCTGGAAATAATGGACCTATGCCTTCTACAATCTCCAATATCGCTCCTTGGTCTATCTCTGTGGCTGCTAGCACCATTGACAGGAAATTTTCAACAAAGGTTCAACTAGGAAACAACAATTTTTATGAGGTACGACCAAGTCTAATACACATATGGTTACATTTTAAAAATAATTTAATTTCACAATCAACACATTATATATTAAATGAGTGAATGTGATAAGACACGTTCAATCGTTATATGTTACTTTGCCTGAATTTGGTGTTCAAATCTGGTGACTAAATGATGTGGCATCACTCTAATATATTCATTTAAATCAAATTTAAATGAATGGACTGGAGAGATGTCACATCATTCAGACACCAGATTTTGACACCAAAATTGGGCAAAGTAACATTACTCATCTATTTAACGGCTAAAATATCATATTCTAGGAATATGGATCTCCTAGCCTATTATATTTAACGACTCAGAAATATCATATTCTGGACATCCGGATCCGGTACCTAACTATATTTAAATGTTAATTGTATAAATGTTATTAACAAAGTAGATTTTGGGTTTATATATTAAATATTTGCCTTGTGTGTGCAGGGAATTTCGATAAACACAGTTGACCTAACAAACACAAAGTACCCACTTATTTACGGTGGAGATGCACCAAATGTTACTGCAGGTTTCTCCAACACTATATCGAGGTAAATGTAAATGTTCTTTTTATCGGCTGCTTTTGTAATGTTACAAAACAAAGATTCTGTAATTTGTTTTCACGACGGATCTGTTTGTAATGTTACATAGCTGGTTCTGTAAGAGCATCCCCAATAGGCTGAAATTGGGGACCTCCTTGACTATATTTAGGGAGCCTCAATCGGAAAGTGATCCAATAGGCTCCCTATCCAGCTCCCTATTTTTAATTCCGGCCAAAGGGCTCCTTAAATTTAGGGAGTCAAGACATCCTCCCTATTTTTTAATCCTCTCTTCTCAAATGAAATGGATGGTGAGGATGAATCCACATCACTCATATCCAATCGTCCAAATTCATTCTTCTTATTTTTTATTTAACCCAAATTCTTTTTATTTTAACTCAAATAATTCTCCTTTTTTGCCTACAATTTTACTGTCTCCAACGGCTAGCCACCGCTTAAATTCATTTTTTTTTTAAACCAAAATTGCAACAACTAAATTCATTTCATTTCTTTGTATTGTATTATATTTATAAAATTAAAAAAAAAATTAAAAAACTAAAATTAGTTTTTAATGAATGAAGTGATTAATTCTCTATAGTTGCACAAATAAAATTATAATATATTATATTATAATTTGATATTAAATATGAAAAATAAATAAATAATAATAAAAACAATAATAGGGAGCCATTTTTAGGGAGACTTGTTGGAGTCGTCACTCTTTATATGACTCCTTATTTGTAAAAAGTACAACTGGCTTCCTAAATATAAAGAAAAAAATAAGGACCTTTGTTGGGGATACTCTAATGTTACAGAACAAATGTCCTTAAAAAAAAATTTCATGACCATTCTGACTAGGTAATTATTAAATAACTATGCTCCAAAAGAATTTTTTTACTAAAGTTCGGTGACTATGGAGGAAACAAGAATTTTGCTACCATATAATTTTAGTCGTATGATAAATTTTTTACTAGTATCAGTACAGTCCACACTAGAGAACGACTCGTTAAATTAACTATGAGAAACGCAAGGTTAATTGTATTTATATATAGATATAGTAAGCATCAATGTGGTTTTTATAATGGAAAATTAACAAGTGGCCGGAATTATTTGCATGATGAACAAATTATGCAGATTTTGCTTTGAAGGCACGTTGGACAGGAATTTAGTGAAGGGCAAAATCGTTCTCTGTGATGGATTGGTTTCTGGAGAAGGGCCATTATATGCTGGTGCAGTTGGCACTGTCATACAAAACACCATAAGAAGAGATTATGCTCGTAACTTTGCCTTGCCCACTTCCTATGTTAACAGGGCCGATGGCAGCAATATTTTGATCTACATCAAGACAAACAGGTACGTACGCACTTATAAGGCTTAATAAGATTTATAAAGTATATATAAACTCAATTTGGATAATCAGATTCTAATTTTCAAATTTACAATAACGCGTCCGCGACTATATTCAAGAGTATGCAAAGCAACGACACGAAAGCTCCGTATGTAGTTTCATTCTCATCAAGGGGTCCAAATCATATCACACTTGGCATTCTCAAGGTAATTAATTTCACAATTACACCAGATATTGTCATATTGCTAATTAATTACTTTGTTGACTCTATCACTTAAAAGTCCACTTTTAGCCTGAAGGATTGCATTGGATTAGATTATTGATCGAACTTATTTGAGAGCGACTAGATGTGATTGGATTATGTTAATAATATACGATTTTTAATTGTCTGTCAAACATAAATTGTACTAGATCACTATTAACTTACTATATATAATAATTGAATCCAATGGAAATATTGACACCGTTGTATAATTGCAGTTTTTCTTTTATTTTACAATGATGTCAATTGGGATCTCGTAAAAAAAAAAAAAAAAAAAATAGAATTTCTTGATAATTTTCGTCAGGACATCAAGCATGGCCTTACAGGATTTATTTCTTTTGGATATGATTGCAGCCAGATATTACTGCACCAGGAGTTAACATTTTAGCTGCTTGGACTCCTCTCAGCTCAGTTTCCGAAGTCAAAGGTGACAATAGATTTGTTCCATACAATATGATCTCTGGAACATCAATGGCATGCCCACATGTCTCTGCTATTGCCGCCTACATCAAATCTTTTCACCCCACTTGGTCTCCAGCCGCGATCAAATCTGCAATCATGACCACAGGTAGAAGATTGATTCAAATGGTTTCGAAATTCATTCGTCCCTCGTAAAACCCTATATTACTATATTCAGTAAGGGGCTATTTGTTTTTTTCACAATAAAACTTATTGCTTCTTATATCTTAAATTAAAATAAATCAATTTGTTTGTTTTTCTAACTTATATTTTATTTTAAAAGGGCAAGATCTATAACCCCATTTTTTTACACATTTTTTGACACACTTTTGTGTCCATTGGATACTTATTATTTGGATAGACAAGATTGAATGTTTGTTATTCCTTTTTTCTCTCCTCATTCAATATTTTTAATTTCTCTCCCATATTTATTCTTTTCTCTCTCCTATATTTTATTATTTTATTCTTTTATTCAAATCCTTTTTTCTTCTTCTTTTCTTTACACGTTATTTTTCCTCTTTTTGTCTCTTTTATTTTTTTTCTTTGGTCATTTATTCTAAGGTTTTTTTTTTTCTCTGAAACTGTCATTAACTTTTCATATATATATTCTTTTTTTTTCCTCTTTTCTAATTTCTTATTTCATTAGCTCCCTCCAACCATATGATTTTGCAAAGTTGAACAGTAACATTATTTTAACTTATATCGGTTATGTTAATGTATTTACAAAAATTGAACAATAGCATCATACATTTTATTTTCTTTTTCGTTTTTGGAATAAGTTTACAAACAATTAGATGCAACAATTTTGACATGAGTTTATGAAGGGATAATTTAATAGCCCTATGATTTAGGATACAAATCAATTCAAATAGGTACAAATAAGTAATTCTATAAAAACATACAAACAAATAAAACTAGTAAAATAAAAACTAGAAACAGATAAAAAAAATAAAAATAAAAACTAATTAACAAAATTTTAGCAAACTACTATAAGTCTTTTCAATTCCATTTTTTTTTTTTTTTTTTGTCATTATGATAAAGATGTAAAATTAATTTCATGCTAATCCAAGGAAATAGGAAGGGAGAAGAAATAAAGAAGTTCACGATGGTGAAGTGAATAAGTAAAATAGAAAAAAAAAATTAAGGAGGAAAGATTAAAAATAAATAAATAAATAGAATTATTAAAGTTGAGGAGAGAGGAGAGAGGAGATAGGAAACAATATAAAAAAATATTAATGGAAGAGAGAGAAAAGATGATTAGTGTGTTGATCTTATCCATCCAAATAACTAGGATCTAATGGATATAAAAGTGTGTTAAAAAATATGTTAAAAAAAAAAAAAATAGGGACATAGATCCTGCCCCTATTTTAAGATATATATGTCTTTTAGAAAAATTAAAATTTTTTTTACTTATATCTTATTTAATAAGTGCTACAGTAGAGGTTTTTAGTAAATTTCCACAAATGTCCTATAACAATTCATATATTTACAATTTTATACGCTCATAATAAAACCCTTAAAAATCAATTTTCCAAAAGTTCCAAATTTTGAATAAACTCTAACACAACCTAATCGATTTTATATTTATAATAAGTCATCCAAAATGAAAAAACAAACATAACATAGTATCTTAATTTATAAGACTTATACATATGTCTAATAAATTAAGGTTTTATAAGACTTTAGATAAAAAATAAATAAATAAATAAAAAACAAACAGCCCCTAAGACTTTCGGCTTAACAATGTCGGAATTTATGTTTTTTTTTTTTCTTTTGCAGCTACATCTATGAGTGCAACAAAGAACCCTGAAGCCGAATTCGCATATGGTTCGGGCCATATAAACCCTCTTAAGGTTGTAAATCCTGGTTTGGTATACGATGCTGGACCTACTGACTACATAAGATTTTTATGTGGCCAAAAATATAGTACTACACTTCTCAGGCTTGTAACAGGAGACAACAGCACATGTGATGCAACCACTAGTGCAAGTGTTTGGGATCTAAACTATCCATCCTTTGCTCTCTCTACCTCTCCTTCGGAAACCAATTTCACCCGAATCTTCAACCGGGTTGTCACAAACGTCGGAACACCAGTTTCGACGTATAGAGCTTCCGTGACAGGAGCCCCTGCAGGACTTAGAATCCAATTAAAACCTAGTGTTCTGTCTTTCACATCTCCCGGACAGACGTTGTCATTTACACTTACAGTTGAAGGAACCATAGTTGATCCCATGGTTTCTGCTTCTTTGGTTTGGGATGATGGAGTACATCAAGTTCGAAGCCCCATTGTTGTGTTTGTTGTATCATAAAATTGTCCAAGATTTTGGCCAGTTTAGTATTATTGTAACTTTTATAATAATCAGCTGTGAAATTAATCAGCATATGTTTGGTTAATTGTATTTTTAAAATTAATATATGGCTCAAAAGTAGAATACATATATTTGGTAATTTTATTGCAAAAGTGTTAAGATTAGTTACAATGACTAAAATATATATGAGTTTAAGCCCCTGTTTTTTTTTCATAGAATATTTAAATTAGAAAAAAAAAATTCCGTAAGAACAATAAAAAGTAACCCCCACATACTTCTCAAAATCACTGTTAAAACTTACTAGATTATCAATTAATCGCTTTTAGAAGTTTTACCAAACATCATTTTATGTCAAAATTATAAAATAATCTGATTTAATTTTTTAAAAACAATCCAAACTTGCCCTTTGTTTGAAGTACAAAATTATTTAATTTGCATTTCAAACATGGAACATACAATATTGTAATTCTTTGATTTTATCATTAATTATTGTAACAGTTATAATTTGTATTTTGTTCAATCGCATACGTATTTCAATTGGTAGAATAATACATAAAAATAAAAATAAAAAAAATGGCCACCTTACCACTTGTTTTGTATAGGCCCAATATATTTATACACAAAGGCATGGACCCAAAATTAATATGGCCCAATATATTTAAAAAATGGCCCAATTCATTTGATAACGTGGATAAAAAATAAAAATAAAATAAAAAAAGATTGGCGTTTGACTGGGCACGTCATGTGCCTAGGCCGACTCGGGAGAAGCTTGGCACGTGATTGACTCGCCTCGAGTGGGGACTTGACACATCACGAGTCGACTCAGTGAAATGCCAAGTTCCCTCACGTGGCGGGTTAGTCACGTGCATGTTCTTTCCTGAATCGGCATAAGCACGTGACGTGCTCATTCATTCACCAATCTCTCGTGTGTGTTTTTTTATTCCAATAAAATGTCGCCGTATTATTTTTAATATCAAATAAATTGGATCATATTAATGGCGGGCACGTCACGAGTCGACTCGGTTCCGTCACCGAGTCAACATGGCTCCACTGACATGAAGACGACGACGTTGCGATAGCTTGGCGGTTGAGTTGTTGCCGGAAGCGGAAGCGTTTTATGAAGGAGATCGATGAGTTTTGATGTATAAAGTGAAAATCTTTTAAGTAGAGCTATAATAATCACAATTCTCAACAGCTTTTTATATTCCTGTATATCGGAAACACAGATTATATGTAAATTTTCTAGGAAACACAGATTTTGCTAGAAAATCACACTGGTTTTCGCAGGTGAGATGGAGAAGGCACTGTCGGTTGTCCAATAAGTTTCTGACACGTGGGCAATTGTTCTTCCATTGGATTAGTTTGGAATTATGTGAACCTTAACCGTTGATCGACTTAATTTGATAGGTTTGGAGTTTGGAGCCTGCTCACCACTTGTTCTTTTATGCCAGGATTTTGCTACAATACATGTCCTAAATTTCTACATATATTAAGGATTAGAAATTTTCAAATGAGACTGTTATAACCTCATGATGATATTGAATATGAGCCACTAATTTTATATGTTTTGACTCAAATATATAAAACTAATTATATCAAAACGTCTGTATAAGAAGGGAATTATTTTATATAAATTTAAATCTCTAATTATTTTTAGATCATTTGATTGCAATCTAATGACTAATAACTAATCATGTGACAATACAGAGAAACCGTATAATAAGCTTAATTATGTCTAAGGAAAAAAACTCACATGAGACGGTCTCACCGTCCAATGAAAGTGTCATTCACATCGGAAACATAAAAATATATTTTTAAATTACCACATGGCACACTTTCATTGGACAATCTCATTGTCACCGTCCCATGTAAGTTTTTCTCATATCTATGATGACCATGTTGAAGTATTTGTAAATATTGTTGGTAAGTCTAGAAAGAGCGAAGGACAACTCCCCTATAGTGGGAGTAATATTCCAAACCAAGATTTCGAAATTGATTTTGTTAGGTTCCAACATATCCTTGACAGAATTTAAAAAGAAAAAAAAAATATAAATAACAGGCATAGTTAAAAATCACATTCAAGCCACAATAAAACACACAAAAAATAAAAATAAAAATAAAAATAATGGAGAAATGATAAGAGATTTTTCATTAATTAATTCAATATGACATAAAAGACTGATTGTGTAATCCAATTATACAAATGCCTCTCCTGAAAGAATCAAAAAGTAAAGGTAAAAACGAATAAATTCCTCTACAACCCCCAAAAGCTGTAAATTAATAGACACAAAATCGGTCACTTTCTTTATTCATCAACTTATCTTCTAAACGTTTGGCTAAAATCCTGCAGGTTGTTGCTGATACAAAATAGAAACCCATATTATCTCTCAGGTTTCCGGACGAAAAATAATAGAATTTTTTTTTTTTTTAACTATGGCAAGTTTCATTGACACCAACTGCTTATCATGCAGCTTCTAAACTTGCCTCCCCCGAAAAGATTTCCGTTGTCCAGGTACCCTATCAAAACAAAATATCTGTGGTTGTAATACATAATGTTTTGCTTTCCTCATTTGCTTCTCTTCTTCGCTTCACTATAGAGGATAACTCCAAACACTGTGAGCGAGTAACCAAGCATTCCGGTAACAGACACAGGATTCCTAAATATCAAAATTGAAACTACCACAGCCACAGCTCCTTTGGCGTTTCCTAGTACCTGAATGAACCGAAATGTTTTTTTTTTTTTTTTAATATATATCTCAAAGCTAAATATGATTTCAGAAGCGGCAAAAAAGGAATTTAATAACATCATTCAGAAAATCCAATATTGTATGGACAACGGTGAGATGAGTTCACTATTGGCGGAATAATCTAAATGAACAGTTATATAAACATATGGAGCAATATAACAGAAAAGATGCTTAGTAAAAGTTTCTCTGAACTATGTGGGTTGGAACAGGAAAGCCTTCTCTCACAATTCAGCCACCCTTAACCTAAAAATATAGTTTCGGTCATCCTCTTTATCGTTAAATGCCCGCCCTTCAACTTAAACAAAAAATCTCCCCCAATGTGCAACGACTAGTTTACATCCCACATGACAAAACAATCTTAAATTTGCTGATACTGCAGCCTAAGCACTTCTTAAAATATACTAATTCATCATTCCATCCTTTTGTCTTCCAGTTACAATTTCAACTTGGCTCATGCAATAAACCCAAGCAAATATGATGAAACTATAAACAGAGAAATAAATGAGAGAAAGAAAACATGAACAGGCATCCGCAAGAAAACACTATTGCTTTTCTTTGACATCACCTGATCGTACTATTTTTATACCTATGTTTAGGTCCCCAATTCCTACTTCTTATGCTTGTTCCTCGGGTAAAACCGGGTATTTAACATGTTAAAATAAGTGTTTCAGGTATTTTTGGAGTTCAGGGGCAATGGTGTAATTTTGGAGAAATGGGGGTCAAAGTGAAAAATATAGAGAATATACTGAATATTCTGTGATTAAGGAAAAGCTGAGGGATAATTATTGTAATTTGCCAGCCAAAGCGCGCAGCATTCCACGTCATAAGTGAAACGGCGCGTTTTGGGCACGGGCACTGACGTCATCGTGACGTCATCATGACGTCAGCTTCATCTTCAACCTGCAGCGACCCGTTTTGCAGACCCGTGGGTCGACCCGACCCGCCTCGACCCGCCTTCAACCCGGCGCCATTCCAGCCGTTTTCCGGCGTCTTTTCCGGCCGTTTTCCTCCCAGATCGGCGGCGTGCCTCCTCCCAGTCCATTTTCCACCATTTCCAAGTCACCATGCTGAGTTATCTTGTTGTCTTGGAGTCTTCGTGGCCGGAAGCAACCATGGCTACCAACCATGGCAAGCAAGAGCTCTCGCCTCACTCTCTCGCCACAAATGGGGCAGCTGGTGTGGCGACCAACCATGGCAAGCAAGAGCACTCGCATCATTCTCTCGCCACAAAATGGACAGCTATTGTGGCGAGAATTCATGGCAAGTTGGTCACTTGCCACACTCACTTGCCTCACAACAATTCAAGGGTATGACAGTCTTTTCACAGCCACCTTGTGCCCTACCTATATAAATGCATGTTTTTGCTGATTCCTCACCAGAAATCAGACCCAGCAGCCCCTCCTCACACTTCCATCATCTCCTTTCATCCAAAAATCACCCAAGCTCCCACCTTTTACATCCTTCCATCATTCTCTTCACATATTTCCTTTCACACACCCATTTCCATCCATTTTTGAAAGATTATTCAAGGAAGGAGAATAAGGAACTCAAAGAAAAAGGAGAAGCTCACATGGACTTTATGGGTTTTCTCTACACTTTTCTCTTCTTTGTTTATTTTTCATTAATGTGTAACTAATTTTAGCTAGGGGATTAATGTAACCACATTGGACTACTCTATGTAATTAATTAGTCTATTCTCTAATTCAATTCGATTTTAGTCTCAATTATTGAATTAATTGCTCTAATTTCTCTCCTCATGTTTTATTGTGACCACAAAGGATATGAGTTTGAGAATTGGTTTATTTAAGGTGTTGAGAGTAGATATGGGTGACCATCCCATCTAATTCTCTCACAAGCTTAGTAATTGGGAGAGTTGGTTTATGCATGACCATGCTAGACTAACTTGGCCTAGAGTTTTGAGGATAAATAGAGGGATTGACCTTTGCCTATTACATGACCATGTGTGGGTAATGGAAAATCCTAGAGCTTAATGGATTTATCTTAAAACCAACCCTAAAATTGGATTGAAGTGCTTAATGAGACTAAGTGAGGACATTGAGTGGTCTAAGGAAGGTTACATTGATTCCCTAGTGCTTTCTCCCATATATCCATACGTTGTGTGTTCATTGTTGTGTTTAGATTAATTTTTAGTTGCAAGATTACATTTTTATTTCTCAAGTTTGCATCTTTAGTGTCAAGTTTGCATTTTTATTCATCAAGGTTGCATTTTTACTTTAAAAGTTTACATTTTTAAGTGTTTTCAAGAAACCAAACCATTTTCCAAAACCAAAAGCATTATGCCATTTAAATTTCACGCACTTAGATTAGATTTTTCCTAGGCTAATTAGTTTTAACTTGTTGAATCACCGATCCCAGTGAACGAATTTTGATTTAAATTGAAAGTGAACAATATTTACTGCAGCATCACCCTTATCCTACTCTTTCCATAAGCTACAAATTTAGCTATAGCTTCTACATAATATAACGAGTCATATGCAGAAGTGTGATAAAAAGCCATATGAAGAAGTGTGGCATACCTGGAGAGTCAGAGCACTGGTATGTTTTGTGACCAAGAAGTTGGGTTTTGGTAAGAGAGGTGTTGTTGAAGTTTGGGATGGATGTTGGAGCGGAGCTGGAGTGTTCTTTTTGCAATGCTCAGGTTGAATCCTCTGATCATCGTTTTCTTCAATGTGCTTGGTCCTGGAGCTTGTGGAGAAGGTGTATGAACTGGTGGGGAATGAGTTTTTGTGTTTCCTCGTCTATTTTGGAGTGGTGGAGAGGATGGATTGGGTTATGTCCTTCGAAGAGATCGGAAAGAGTGTGGATTTCTCTCTTTTTTGCTGTCACTTGGACGATATGGGAGTTTAGGAATGGCAAGGTTTTTGGAAATGAAGAGGCCCTCTTATCTAAAGCAGTGGATATGGTGCAATTTAGAATTGCTTGGTGGTTTAAGAATTTTGGTAAGGGTTCCAGGGATCCTATCACCCATATTCTGCTGGATGTAGCTGAGCGCTGCACTGATCCGTATATTGTTAGGACTCCGAATTTGGAGGAGTGGATTCCTCCGCCTCATGAAATGCTTAAATTTAATGTGGATGGTTCGGTAAGGGGTTCCCCGGGGCAGGCTGGTATCGGCGGTGTTCTTCGTGATAGTGGTGGTAAAGTCCTATGTTCCTTTTCTTTAAACGTGGGCTGGCAGGACGCAATAACAGCTGAGGTGTTGGCGTTAGCAAAAGCTTGTGAGCTCTATCTGTCTAGAAATGAGTTGGCTGGTAAAAATTTCGTGTTCAGTAGTGACTCGAAGGCTGTGGTCTCCTGGGTTAATAGCTATGAGTTGGGAAACATTAGGCTCACCCACTTTCTCTATGAGATTCGCAGCAATTTACGTCGTTTGGGTAACGCCAGTGTTGAATTTAGTTATCGTTCGTCTAATTCGTTCGCGGACTTGCTTGCTAAAAAAGCGTCAAGTGGTGAGGGTGATGCTATTGTTTGGAGCTTGCACTGAAGGTCTGTGGGTGGGGTGTGGGTTTGGGTTGGTTTTTGGTTGTGTGCGTTGTCTTTCTTTTTGGGTTGGTGGGTGTTGAGGGCGTTGCAACAGTCTCCCGTCTGGTGGTCTCTGTTGTTGCTCCCTCTTCTCTGTTTCTGCGTTTTCTGGCCTTCTGGCCTGTTGCAATAAAATTCAGCTTCTCAAAAAAAAGAAACTATAAACAGAGAAATAAATGAGAGAAAGAAAACGTAAACAGGCACCCGCAAGAAAACACTATTGCTTTTCTTTGACATCACCCTTATCCTACTCTTTCCATAAGCTACAAATTTAGCTATAGCTTCTACATAATATAACGAGTCATATGCAGAAGTGTGATAAAAAGCCATATGAAGAAGTGTGGCATACCTGGAGAGTCAGAGCATTGGTATGTTGTGTGACAAAGAAGTTGGTCAGATTTACAAAATAAGCTAGCGCCGAATTGAATAGTAGATACCATATGATCTTGATGTCTTCTCTAGCAAGAGCAAGCGTAATATCAACCACGTTTTTTTCCATAATAAGAGTCGCAGGGAGTAGAAACACAACGGCTATTGGAGCCATGTACAGAAGGAGGTTCATGGAATTCAGCTTCTCCCTTGAATAAAATTACAAGTTTTTCAGTACTCATTTCCAAACTCAGAATTAATCCAACCATAGAACAAAGAACTCACGCCACTAACTACTAGAAAACAAATTCCTTACCCTTCAGAAGAAAGTAGAATCCCTTGTAGCACTGATTTGAGTGCCCTCGCAGCTGTAGCCGCAATACACATTATAAATCCAAATAAATAGAAACTCGGTTCACCCTATAAGCACATAAGAAAGATTAGAACAATCAGAAGAACAAGAGATCGCTCCAACCAGACCACTTCAATTTTAATAACATAGAAATGGATAAAAACCAACTAGTTATCAAGTATAGATCAAACGAACTTAAAAACCATTAACTCTGTCAAATTCTAAAAAAGTTTCAGTCGATCACAAAGTGAACTAGCAAATTATGTATATCGAATAAAAAAAAAAGGTAAATTAATTAAAGTTTCATTCGATCACAAAGTACCTATAATTAATTTAATCCTCATTAGACTTTTTCTTCATCAACATTAATATATAATTATTTATACACGTACATTGCCATCATTTTGAACTTTCTTTTACTAATTTTTATTCCATCTTTTTTTCCTACTTCAACCACCATCAAATTGTCCATATATTATGCCATCTCATTATATTTTTAATTAAAGTTTTGGGTTGCTATTTGCATTGATCATGCATGATGCATACAAAACATTTCGAATTGATGAAGATTACAATTTCTAGCTATTATCCTTTATAATTAATAATTTTATTTCTCTCCATCCATTTTAATATCTTCAAAAATAACACCTTTTTGTTTGTTTAAATTATTACAAATTTAGGAGTTCAAGAAGAGGGATACGACACAACTCTAACTTATTAATTTATCCTCTCTCTTCTTTTTTTAATGGCAAAACAAAGCCGAAACGACCAAAATCGAGCTACAACATAAACAAACAGTAACTTGATGTTGGTGCGACCATGCGAGAGACTTATTACTGAGCCAACATCAATTTATCTCCTTCAAAAATAACTTCTATTTGATTTTTTGAAAAACAAAACTAACTTAATTATTAGGGAGTGTCTAGACTTTTAAAGACTTTTCTCTAGTTGCATAGGAATACTATTGTATATTGGGTATATAAAATAAAATAATAGTGTGTTTAATTCGTAAAATAATTATGGAAAGCTTAGATTATGAGTAATATTAAGTTGCCTAAATGATATGGCATATGACTTTACAAAATCACATTATTTACCACACAATTTTATTGGGATGTTGACAAATATTTTGGATAGCCTAAATTAAATAACTTATTACAGTAATTAAGAAACAGAATTGACTTTGAGAAATTCTAAATGGGAGGCTGCTGGTGTGAGTGATATTATGCCTAAAGATGTTCAAATCAGAGCAAAGAAAGGTGGGAGATGAGTGGTTGAATGATAGCTTGCTCACATATGTAGAGAAAGATATTTTCAACACAATTGATAGGGAGACTATCATGCAACGATTTCAAAATATGAAGCCCTGTCGATTACGTAGGTCAGTCTTCACAATATTCATAATAGAAAACACTCTTTCTACTATAGCAGTTGCAACTGGTAGTAGTAATGCCAATGTCAAGAGCAAGTATACTAATGGAAAAACCTTTTTTTTTTTTCTCAACCATTTTTTGTGCTAGTTCAGTAAGACCATTTAATTCTGAAATGGTAGCTCTAGGCCTCTAGTATTGAATTTTCAGAATTAAATGATCTTAGTGAACTAGCACAAAAAATGGTTGAAATTAAATGGTCTTAAAAATACTCATTTTATTTTGGTCTTAATTTTTCAATATTTTTATTACTTTGTTCCAGTGTCTCACCAGGTTAAAATTCCTGGGTCCGCCACAACTTTACTGATTGTATAGCACATAAAGATATGTTGTACAGCACATGGCCCACATCAGTAAACATCACTTTACTTTTTATTTCTAGCTTGTGATTTTTTTTCAAACATCAGTAAACAGGCCCCACCTGGGCTAAGCTTGGGCCCGCCCCTGCTCCAAGCTAAGCTACTTCTTTATTGCTTAATTTGGTGTGTAATTGTCATTATAATATTTCTTCAGTTTGAATTATGTCAGCTTTCCTGTTGTTTATAGAATGTTTGATTATTATGCAAGTACGTGAAATGTTATAATTACTATATATACCTTGTTTATATATTGCAGTTCAATTCAATTTTTTAGACCTTTCTAGTGAATAATATCACAACATCTTTAAAATTTCATAAAAACAGAAATTCCCGGTTGTTAATTACTCTCTATGCAAGCCATCTTTATCAAATCCAATCATGCAAGCATTTATCAGTTTTGATCAAACACATGCAGTTAAAGTTTCCAAAATTAATTAGTAAAAAAAAATGTAAAAGTAAAGTTCAAGTGTTGATGCCATAATCTCCAAGTAAAAGAAATTAAAACTTTTTCATCTACCACGGACAAATATCATATGCTGCTGCCTTTTCGTGCAACACATGTTGTGAGTAGACTTAACAAAAAAGATTCATTCTCATATTTCTCATATATCATAATGATGGAACGCCTCTATCTCAATTCTCACATGGAGGCGACCTCTATCCAATACAACAAAAATGGTTTGAATATGTATGAATGCAAATATTGCATCTTTAGGAATTTTCAACTTCAATGCTATAGTAACATCAGGAAAGATAGATAGCATATACAGGATTGAGATCCCCTACCCATCTTTTTTTTATTCATCTTTCAAGTATCCGTTGACATGTGACAAACAAGCAAACGAATGGTTAGGATTGATTTATATTTTTTTTTCTCTCTCCACCTAACAAACGACACCGTATTAATCAAAAAGTTAAAAAAAAAATTCATTTTTTCTCTCCTCTCTCATTACTGTCCTCCTCTTCTCTCTCTCTCTCTCTCTCTCTCTCTCTCTCTCTCTCCATCACCAACTCAATCTCTCATCTCCACCTCAAAAATTTTAAAAATCAAAAGGGTTTGGTTATTGTAGTTTGAATTTGATAGTTTTTGTGGTAGGTGGTTTGGCTTTTGGGTTTAGGTGGATGGCGGTTTGGTGGTGGTAGTGGTGACTGATTTTGTTGATATTTTGGGTTTGACTATTTGTTTGGATTTCGATGGGGTTGGGGTCAATTTCGGTTGGGATTTTTGGGGTTTGTAACTGTGATTTTTGGTTTGATTTTGGGAAATTTTCACTTAGAAGCAAAATTGGGAGAAAAAAAAAATGTGTGGTTTTGATATGGTCCTGAAATAAGTTTGATCTTGTTTGCTTTCTTACTTGGAAAACAATTTTGTTAGGGTCACAATGTTGCTCTATCAAGGGCTTTAAGGAATGTTGAGTTGTCTTTAAAAAAAAAAATATGACTTTAGATCAGCTTATTAGCCGAAAAAAAAAGTAACTAACTATCTATGAAATGGAGAGTGTATGAAGAATTATGAAACAAACAAGAAGAAAAAAAAGGTTTGAAGTGATGGGAGATGAGAGAGAGAGAGAGAGAGAGAGAGAAGAGGAAGGAAGACGGTGATGAGAGAGGAGAGAAAAAAGTGAACAAAAAAAAATTTAACTTTTTGATTAATACTGTGTCGTTTGTTAGGTGGAGAGAGAAAAAAACTTTTTGATCAATCCTAACCATTCGTTTGCTTGTTTGCCACATGTCAGCGGATACTTGAAATATGAGCAAAAAAAAAATATGGGTAGGGGATCTCAATCCACATATACAAGAGTGATTAATGATGACTAAGACTGAGGGATTGAGATCCCTAACCCATTTTTTTTTTTCCTCATCTTTCAAGCATCCGCTGACATATGGCAAACAAGCAAACGAATGGTTAGGATTGATTTATGTTATTTTTTTTTCTCTCTCCACCTAACAAACGACACCGTATTAATCAAAAAGTTAAAAAAAAAATTCTTGTTTTCTCTCCTCTCTCATTACCGTCCTCCTCTTCTCTCTCTCTCTCTCTCTCTCTCTCTCTCTCTCTCTCTCTCTCTCTCTCTCTCTCTCTCTCTCTCTCTCTCTCTCTCTCGATTCTTCTCTCCATCTCCAACTCAATCTCTCATCTCCACCTCAAAAATTTTTAAATCAAAAGGGTTTGGTTGTTGTCGTTTGAATTTGACAGTGTTTGTGGTGGGTGGTTTGGCTTTTGGATTTAGGTGGATGGCAGTTTGGTGGTGGTAGTGGTGATTGATTTTATTGATTTTTTGGGTTTGAATATTTGTTTGGATTTCGATGGGGTTGGGGTCAATTTCGGTTGGGATTTTTGGGGTTTGTAACTGTGATTTTTGGTTTGATTTTGGAAAATTTTCACTTAGAAGCAAAATTGGAAAAAAAAAAATGTGGTTTTGACATGGTCCTGAAATAAGTTTGATCTTGTTTGCTTTCTTACTTGGAAAACAATTTTGTTAGGGTCACAATGTTGCTCTATCAAGGGCTTTAAGGAATGTTGAGTTGTCTTTAAAAAAAAAAATATGACTTTAGATCAGCTTATTAGCCGGAAAAAAAAGTAACTAACTATCTATGAAATGGAGAGTGTATGAAGAATTATGAAACAAACAAGAATAAAAAAAAAGGTTTGAAGTGATGGGAGATGAGAGAGAGAGAGAGAGAGAGAGAGAGAGAAGAGGAAGGAAGACGGTGATGAGAGAGGAGAGAAAAAATGAAAAAAAAAAAATTAACTTTTTGATTAATACTGTGTCGTTTGTTAGGTGGAGAGAGAAAAAAACTTTTTGATCAATCCTAACCATTCGTTTGTTTGTTTGCCACATGTCAGCAGATACTTGAAAGATGAGCAAAAAAAAGATGGGTAGGGGATCTCAATCCATTTTTCTTCCATTGTATTCACCGAAAAGTCTTCCTTGGTAAATTAATTCAATGTAGTTTAGAATATATGAGAGTCATCAATTGTTCAACTAAATCACGAATTGTACAATGGCTTCTAAGTTTTAAACCACTTTTAACAAAGGATGGCAATTAAACTCGAACCCGTGGGACTTGTCCGAACCCAACAGGCTTGAAGAGGGTTTGATTGGTGAATTTACGACCCGATGAACCCATATAAGTAAAAACCCAACTGGCTGGGTTTGGGTTCGAGTATGGGTTTGGAAAACAAACCCACGGGTGACCCACGAACCCGTGAACGATAAAAATTATATAATATTTTATTATTTAAAATATTATAAATTTAAACTCCAATAAAAACTTTTTAATTATATAGAGAATAAAATATTAACATTTCAATCTATTAACTTATTAAGTGTTTCTATTCTTTAAAATTATAATATCTCTTATATTTAAATAATATAGAAATATTTTTCAAGAAAAAAAAAAAATTGGAGGGTTCACGGGTTTGACCGTGGACCCGCTTGTTTCACGGGCTTGTGGGTGGGTTTGGGTGTCCCCCAAACCCACAGGTGAAACCCGAACCTATTTATTTTTATGGGTTCACGGGCACGGGTTTGGTAGCTAGACACAAAGTTTCACGGGTTTAGGTTTGGATTTTGCCAAACCTGCCCGAACCTGACCCATTGCCATTCCTACTTTTAACCCAGTGGTTCAGGCATCCCCTTCCATACACGATTCAAGCTACCTAGTGGATAGTGATTGATTCGCTCATTATTAAATTAAAAATGGACTTATTGCACACAAAAGTACTTGTGGACCAATTCTTTGCTAATAAATTGTTAGGACCATGAGTTATATATATATATGATCTTTCCAAAACCTTGTCTTCAAGTGACCAAGTGTATAAATATGAGCTTAGTGTCACGGCCCGCAAGATCCAAAATCCGGATTCCAGCCAAGGAGCCGAACAAGTCCACAACAAGGCCAAGTTGCTGGAAGGATCTAGAGATTTCCACACACTAATGAAAGTCTCTAGTTGACGGAACATTCTAGAGAACTCCGGAGAGGCCTAACAATGGATGCTTCCGGAAGTCTCTAGCCACAAAGTTTTCTAGATCAATCTTACACATATATGTAGGAAAGATCTAGACCATTGTACATACTAGAGATATCTAGATAGATGTAGATATTTCTAAAGGCATGTAAATACAAGTAGAGAAATCTAGACTTGTATAGAACATTCTGGAGGACAAACCTCCACCATTGGATCAAATTGATCCCAACCGTCCATTGAGGAGGTGGACAACTATAAATAGGCAACTCCTCTCATTTGTAAGGTATCCAAGCCTACTAGCATCCAAGCCTATCCAAGCCAAGCCAAGCAATTTGTACTCAAACCTTGTAAAGCTTTCCTAATAGCAATACAAGTTCCCTTTACATTTCCAACCAAGCTCTTCCAACACCTTTCTCTAGTCTCTCTTTTGCCTTAGAGAGTGACAAGCAAGCATTTTAGGCTTACTTAGCAACCTTGCCCACAAAGTTGCCTAAGTGCCGCACGGGATTTTCCGCTGCGCAATTCTAAGCCCGTGACAGTTGGTATCAGAGCCTTGTCAAAGCAACCACAGCTTGTTCGCGAAGCAATGGCGTCCGACAGCGAAGTTGCTGCTAGAGTGGAGGAGCAAACGCGTGGTCGTGGCGAGCAACCCTCCCACACCAAGCGAAGCAAGTCCAAGGGTCCGTCAAGGGATGCCTTGGAAG
Organism: Acer campestre; assembly: GCA_954870605.1. NCBI lineage: Eukaryota > Viridiplantae > Streptophyta > Magnoliopsida > Sapindales > Sapindaceae > Acer > Acer campestre. The sequence goes on along the minus strand of OX940808.1, from coordinate 3,448,454 downwards.
CTCGGATGGTTGGCTTGGAGGACACCCTCTCCGGCATGCAGGCCACCTTGTGTGACACAGTCGATCGTCTCGACGGCCTAGAGACGGATTATGGCGAAATCACCAAGGCAACCAAGGCCACCATCCGAGAGTTCCAAAAGGGTGTCAAGGAGGACGCATGCTTCCTCACCCAGGAGATTCGCAACCTCCGCACTTTCGTGGAGCACGAGTTGCGAGCTATCCGTGCGGAAGTGGATGAAATCCGCACCGAATGGGCTTCACACCGGAACAGCCCATCTGTCAGCTTTGGTGCCACCACAAGCACCAACACCATCCAAGTCCCTAAGCCATCCACTTACAGCGGCAACAGGAAAGCCATGGAGGTGGAGAATTTTCTCTTCGGCTTAGAACAGTACTTCGAAGCCAAGGGAGTAAGGGACGACGCAACCCGGATCACCAATGCTCCCACCTTTCTCCGAGATTCCGCCCAACTATGGTGGCGACGCAAACATGGTGACTCCATCAATCCCATCACCACATGGGATGACTTCAAGAGGGAACTCAAGAGGCAGTTCTCTCCAACCAATGCCGAGAAGGAGGCACGCGGTCGCCTCCGTCGCCTCAAGCAGTCGGGATCCATCTCCGACTACATTAGGGAGTTCACCACCCTAATTCTTGAGATCGAAGACATGTCCGACAAAGACAGGCTCTTCTACTTCATGGATGGCCTCAAAGATTGGGCAAGAGTGGAGTTGGAAAGGCGGAATGTGCAAGACCTTGACATAGCCATCGCCGCAGCAGAGTCACTGGCCGACTACACCCAGCCCAAGGAAAGGAAAGATAACCATGACAAGAGTGGGGGAGACGAATCGAAGAGCAATGATCTCAAAGACAAGGGGCATTCCAAGTCCCCCAACGGCGACAATCGGCATGACACACAAGGAGGCAAGCCCGCAGTGATCAAGCCAAAGAGTCCCTGCTTCATTTGCAATGGGCCACATTGGGTACGTGACTGCCCAAAGCGGAAGACACTCGCTGCCATAGTCACCCAGCTCGATGAGGCGAAGGCATCCGAGTCCCAAGCAAGCATGGGATCTATCCAACAAATTTGTGCGCTCAATGGTCACCACACCATGCCTCCAACGCTTGCCAAGAAAGGCCTCATGTTCGTGAGCGCTACCATCAAAGGCAAGCCGGTACGTGCGTTGCTAGACACTGGGGCAACGCACAACTTTATCTCGGTGGGCGAAGCCAAACGACTTGGCCTTCGCATCACCAACGAGGGAGGTGCCATTAAAGCGGCCACTACACCGGCCAAACCGATCAATGGCACAGCGAAGGGCGTCACCGTCCACCTAGGAACATGGAGTGGCAAACTCGACTTCTCAGTCATCCACCTAGATGAATACCATGTGATCCTAGGCATGACGTTCTTCCACCAGGCAAATGCTTTTCCCCTACCCGCTGCCAACTTACTCAGCATCTTCGATGGGGGCAAAGAGCATAACATACCGGCGGAACGCTTGACCGCAGAGGAATTCAAGACTCTATCCGCCATTCAACTTGTGGAGACACCTAGTTCTCCCACCTCTTCGAAGAACATCAAGCCGACCGAAGGTGTTCCAAAGAAGAGGAGTCGTGCAAGCCGTGGGAAGCGACAATCGAAGACAACGGGAGGAGACACGACGAATGTCAAGCTACCGTTGCCACAATGCAGGCCCACTTGCACCAAGCCGAAGGAGTCGATACAACACCACATGCGTCCGACTCCTGATGCGAAGGCAAGCCTTCACGAGAGGCTATCCAGACCAAAGCCTACTCGTCCGAAGGAGCCAACCCGTGGCAGACTCAAGCATACACGGTGCCCACGCGACGAGGACGTCGCGAAATCAGGTGGGGGAGGATGTCACGGCCCGCAAGATCCAAAATCCGGATTCCAGCCAAGGAGCCGAACAAGTCCACAACAAGGCCAAGTTGCTGGAAGGATCTAGAGATTTCCACACACTAATGGAAGTCTCTAGTTGACGGAACATTCTAGAGAACTCCGGAGAGGCCTAACAATGGATGCTTCCGGAAGTCTCTAGCCACAAAGTTTTCTAGATCAATCTTACACATATATGTAGGAAAGATCTAGACCATTGTACATACTAGAGATATCTAGATAGATGTAGATATTTCTAAAGGCATGTAAATACAAGTAGAGAAATCTAGACTTGTATAGAACATTCTGGAGGACAAGCCTCCACCATTGGATCAAATTGATCCCAACCGTCCATTGAGGAGGTGGACAACTATAAATAGGCAACTCCTCTCATTTGTAAGGTATCCAAGCCTACTAGCATCCAAGCCTATCCAAGCCAAGCCAAGCAATTTGTACTCAAACCTTGTAAAGCTTTCCTAATAGCAATACAAGTTCCCTTTACATTTCCAACCAAGCTCTTCCAACACCTTTCTCTAGTCTCTCTTTTGCCTTAGAGAGTGACAAGCAAGCATTTTAGGCTTACTTAGCAACCTTGCCCACAAAGTTGCCTAAGTGCCGCACGGGATTTTCCGCTGCGCAATTCTAAGCCCGTGACATTAGTCTCATAATGTAATCTACGCAGAAAAATACAAAATCAGTAGAATGAGAATTCTCTCTTTTGCTCTGTTTACTTGTTCAGGTTTGGTTTCTGCTTCTCTTTGAAGCATTTCTTCAAACACTTGTACTCTCATAGCAAATTCCATCTAATATAAAAACCCTTCTCTACTAGTACTACTTGTCTGAAAATTAATTGTCTCTCTAACAAAAATGGAAAGCAAAATTTCTCTTCTCTCATGGCTTCTCCTTCTCACATTCTCTCTGTTTATCAGCCAAATTGCTTCTCAAGACAATCGACAGGCAAATATAATTATTCTCTCTTCGTCTGATGTTTTTTTCTTTTTCGGTCTTGCCCTGAACTTTACGTTTTTCGTCCTTGATTGTTGTATTATATCCTCATTTCATGGTTAAATTATGACAGAATTCGTTTTTACTATTGAATTGAAATCCAATGGATATATATTTACTATCTAAAGATGTTAATGAAATTTTATGGTAGCATAAACATTAATTGTAACGAACTCCATTTATTGTATTTATATATATATATATATATATCACCGCCCAATGTACTCGGCTAGTCGGCTTAATGTTGATATTGTATTGTTGATATATATTTGCAGGCTTATATTGTTTATATGGGAAGCAAAGCAAAGGGACAACTTTCAACATCGGCCCTGCACATGAGCATGCTACGTCAAGTTGCTGGCAGGTAAACATATATACATTTTTCTTTGAAAACGATAATCAATCTGTATTGGTAATTAGGTTCGAGTCTCACTTTACTATTGAAACGCAAGTATGAGTTGACCTTTCATTTATGTTATGTTACTATTGCTATTCCAGTCGCCTAAACAGTGATCAGCATATTCATATCATATATACTCAGTCATTTGTTACTCCAAAACAATAGATAAATCTCAAGCAGGTGTTCATTTATCAATTATTAGATTATAAAAATTAAATGTAAGAACACATTTGACAATATTTTCTAAGAAAATCTTTTTTTAATAGTCATATCTACAAAACAATTTTTTTTTTTTTTTAATCTTAGACAAAACAATTTAGTAATTTATTAGAAATTATAATAATTAAAATAAATGTCTATAACAATTTAGTAATTTTGAAATACAAATTTGGTGTTTTTTATTTTTATCTTTTATACCATCTATATGTATATGAATTACAGATTACGTAGTGATTATAGTAATTAACGCACATCGCCTTGCCCATTTTACAAGCCTTTGTGAGCAATTTTCTTCACTGTACGTATAATTTGTATTGTGAGCAATTTTGATTTTGAAATACATCAAAATGTTGACTATTTAATTGGAAATGAATTCAGGAACTTCGGTCCGGAATCTTTACTTTATCATTACGGGAAGAGCTTCGATGGATTTGTAGTCAAGTTGACAGAGGAGGAAGCTAAAAAAATGGCTGGTGGGTGAACTACAAATGTTATATGCGTGCCTTTGTTCGGGGTCATTTAATATTAAATCTCAATCATTATATGCATCTAACGAGTTAATTAGAACAACAATAAGAGAGTGGGAACGAAATCCAAACGTAAGTACTTGAAAATCCTCACTATTGTTTGTTATTTTGGATAATTCAGGGATGAGCGGTGTAGTTTTAGTGTTTCCGAATAGAAAGTTAAAACCGCATACAACAAGATCATGGGATTTCATGGGGTTTTCCCAGCAAGTTGGGAGAGCAACAACTGAAAGTGATGTGATAATTGGAGTAATTGATCATGGGATTTGGCCAGAGTCTGAGAGCTTCAATGACAAAGGATTTGGTCCTCCACCAACCAAATGGAGAGGCACCTGCAAAGTCTCAGCTAATTTCACCTGCAACAAGTACACATCTTAACCACATTTTTTTAATATTATATATAGGGTTTAGCTACTATAGAGGAACTGTATATGATGCCAGATCAGGGTACTTTACAGGTTCTGTATAGTTATAGGGTAATTAATTGGGTTTCTCTTGTAAATTTCTATAAATGGTATGGTAGCAAAATTTATATAAGGCTTAATTATTTTAATCATCTTATTTTAATTCAACAGATATTAATTGTTCAATAATGTTACTGAACCTGCGTGGTTTATATATATTCAGTAAAATCATAGGAGCAAAGTACTACCGGAGCAACGGAAGCATCCCTCCGGACGACATCCCTTCTCCAAGAGATTCAAATGGACACGGGACACACACTGCATCGACAGCAGCCGGAAACCTAGTCAGCATGACAAGCTTATATGGCTTTGGCCAGGGAACCGCCAGGGGAGGCGTCCCATCCTCCCGTATTGCGGTGTACAAAGTTTGCTGGTCGGATGGTTGCAGGGAAGCCGATATTTTGGCAGCTTTCGATGATGCCATCCACGATGGCGTCGACATAATCTCGATCTCCATTGGAAGACCAACTCCTTTGGGCTACTTCAGTGATTCTAAGGCAATTGGATCATTTCATGCTATGAGAAATGGAATCCTGACGTCAATTTCTGCTGGAAATGAAGGACCTATGCCTTCTACAATCTCCAATATCGCTCCTTGGTTTCTCTCTGTGGCTGCTAGCACCATTGACAGGAAATTTTCAACAAAGGTTCAACTAGGAAACAACAATTTTTATGAGGTACGACCAAGTCTAATACACATATGGTTACATTTTTAAAATAATTTAATTTCACAATCAACACATTATATATTAAATGAGTGAATATGATAAGACATGTTCAATCGTTATATGCTACTTTGCCCGAATTTTGTGCTCAAATCTAGTGCATAAATGATGTAGCATCACTCTAATCCATTCGAACACCAAATTTTGACACCAAAATTAGACAAAGTAGCATTACTCATCTATTTAACAGCTAAAATATCATATTCTAGGAATATGGATCTCCTAGCCTATTATATTTAATGAGTGAAGACAATAAGAAACTTTCAATTTTTAGATCCATGTAACGACTCTGAAATATCATATTTTGGACATCCGGATCTGGTACCTGACTATATTTAAATGTTAATTGTATAAATGATATTAACAAATAGATTTTGGGTTTATATATTAAATATTTGCCTTGTGCGTGCAGGGAATTTCGATAAACACAGTTGACCTAACAAATACAAAGTACCCACTTATTTACGGTGGAGATGCACCAAATGTTACTGCAGGTTTCTCCTACACTGAATCGAGGTAAATGTAAATGTTCTTTTTATCGGATGGTTTCGTAATGTTACAAAACAAAGATCCTGTAATTTGTTTTCATGGCGGATCTATTTATAAGGTTACGGAGCTAATTCTGTAATGTTACAAAACAAATGTCCTTAATTTTTTTTTCAGGACCATTCTGACTAGGTAATTATTAAATAACTGTACTCTAAAATAATTTTTTTATTAAAGTTCGGTGACTATGGAGAAAACAAGAGTTTTGCTACCATATAATTTTAGTCGTAGGATAAACTTTTTACTCGTATCAATACAGTCCACACTAGAGAACGACTCGTTAAATTAAATACGAGAAACACTTGATTAATTGCATTTATATATAAATATAGTAAGCATCAATGTGTTTTTTATAATGGAAAATTAACAAGTGGAATTATTTGCATGATGAACAAATTATGCAGATCTTGCATTAAAGGCTCGTTGAACAGGACTTTAGTGAAGGGCAAAATCGTTCTTTGTGATAGATTGGACAAAGGAAAAGGGCCATTATATGCTGGTGCAGTTGGCACTGTCATACAAGACACCATCAGAAGAGATTATGCTCGTAACTTTGCCTTGCCCGCTTCCTATGTTAACAGGGCCGATGGCAGCAATATTTTGATCTACATCAAAACAAACAGGTACGTACGCACTTATAAGGCTTAATAAGATTTATCAAGTTTAAATAAACTCAATTCGGATAATCAGATTCTAATCTTTAAATTTACAGTAACGCGTCCGCAACTATATTCAAGAGTACGCAAGGCAACGATACGAAAGCTCCTTATGTAGCCTCATTCTCATCAAGGGGTCCAAATCCTATCACACTTGACATTCTCAAGGTAATTAATTTCACAATTACACCAGATATTGCTAATTAATTACTTTGTTGACTCTATCACTTAAAGTCCACTTTTAGTGTGAAGGATTGCATTGGAATAGATTATTGATCGAACTTATTTGAGTTCGACTAGATGTGATTGGATTATGTTAATAATAATCGATTTTTAATTGTCTATCAAACATAAATTGTACTAAATCACTATTAACTATATATAATAATTGAATCCAACGGAAACATTGACACCGTTGTAAAATGCAGTTTTTCTTTCATTTTACAATGATGTCAATTGGGATATGGTAAAAATAAAATTAGAATTTCTTGATAATTTTTGTCAGGACATCAAGCATGGCCTTACAAGATTTTTATCTTTTGGATATGATTGCAGCCAGATATTACTGCACCAGGAGTTAACATTTTAGCTGCTTGGACTCCTCTCAGCTCAGTTTCCAAAGTCAAAGGTGACAATAGATCTGTTCCATACAATATGATCTCTGGAACATCAATGTCATGCCCACATGTCTCTGCTATTGCTGCCTACATCAAATCTTTTCACCCCACTTGGTCTCCAGCCGCGATCAAATCCGCAATCATGACCACAGGTAAAAGATTGATTCAAATGGTTTCGAAAGAAATTCGAAACCCTCTATAACTATATTCAATAAGGGGTTGTTTGTTTTTTTCATAATAAGACTTATTGTCTCTTATATTTTAAATTAAGATAAATTTATTTATTTATTTTTCCAATTAATATTTTATTCTAAGGGGTAGGATCTATGGCCCCATTTTTTGAGACATTTTTTGACACACTTTTATATCCATTGAATACTTATTATTTGAATGGATAAGATTGAATGTTTGTTATTCCAATTCTCTCTACTCATTCAATATTTTTAATCTCTCTCATATTTATTCTATTCACTCTCCTATATTTTATTATTTTATTCAAATCCTTTTTTCTCCTTCTTTTCTTTTCACGTTATTTTTCCTCTTTTTCTCTCTTTTATTTTTTTTCTTTAGTCATTTATTTTCAAGTTTTTTTTTTCTGTGTAACTGTCATTTAACTTTTCATATATATATTCTTTTTTTTCCTCTTTTCTAATTTCTTATTTCATTAGCTCCCTCCAACCATATGATTTTGCAAAATTGAACAGTAGCATTATTTTAACTTATATCGGTCATGTTAATGTACTTGCAAAAATTGAACAATAGCATCATACATTTTATTTTCTTTTTCGTTTTTGGAATAAGTTTACAAACAATTAGTTGTAACAATTTTGGCATGAGTTTATGAAGGGATAATTTAATAGCCCTATGATTTAGGATACAAATCAATTCAAACAGGTACAAATAAGTAATTCTATAAAAACCTACAAACAAATAAAATTGGCAAAATAAAAACTAGAAACAAATAAATAAATAAAAACACTAATTAACAAAATTTTAGCATACTGCAAACTACTGTAAGTCTTTTCATTTTCATTTTTTTTTTTTTTTTTTGTTATTATGATAAAGATGTAAAATTAATTTCATGCTAATCCAAGGAAATAGGAAGGGAGAAGAAATAAAGAAGTTCACGATGGTGAAGTGAATAAGTAAAAAAAAATAAAAATAAAAATAAAAAAAATTTAAAAAAAAAATTAAGGAGGAAAGATTAAAAATAAATAAGTAAAGAGAATTATTAAAGTTGAGGAGTGAGGAGAGAGGAGAGAGAAAGCGATATAAAAAATATATATTAATGGAAGAGAGAGAAAAGATGATTAGTGTGTTGATCTTGTTCATCCAAATAACTAGGATCTAATGGACATAAAAGTGTATTAAAAAATGTGTAAAATAAATGGGGTCATAGATCCTGCCCCTATTTTAAGATACAGTAATGCTACACATCCCATCATTTTCATCCCAACACACATGGCAGTTGATGTGTCACTTGGTAAGTGGACAAACATTAATTGGTAAGTAAATACATGGGTAAGATAGATATGTCTCAATTAATATGTGTCCACTCACTAAATGACACCTCAGCTGCCACGTGTGTTGGGATGAAAATGGTGGGATTGTAGATGGGATGTTTAGCATTATTGTTTAAGATATATATGTCTTTTAGAAAAAGTAAATTTTTTTGACTTATATCTTATTTAAAAAGTGCTACATTATAGTTTTTTAGTAAATTTCCACAAATGTCCTATAACAATTCTTATATTTACAATTTTATACGCTCATAATAAAACCCTTAAAATCAATTTTCCAAAAATTCCTAATTTTGAATAAACTCTAACACAACCTAATCGATTTTACATTTGTAATAAGTCATCCAAAATGAAAAAACAAACATAACATAGTATCTTAATTTATAAGACTTATACATATGTTTAATAAATTAAAGTATTATAAGACTTTAGATAAAAAGAAATAATAATAATAAATAAATAACAAACAGCCCCTAAGACTTTCGGCCTAACAATGTCCGAATTTATGTTTTTATTTTTTTTCTTTTGCAGCCACATCTATGAGTGCAACAAAGAACCCTGAAGCCGAATTCGCATATGGTTCGGGCCATATAAACCCTCTAAAGGTTGTAAATCCTGGTTTGGTATATGATGCTGGACCTACTGACTACATAAGATTTTTATGTGGCCAAAAATATAGTACTAGACTTCTCAGGCGTGTAACAGGAGAGAACATCACTTGTGATGCAACCACTAGTGCAAGTGTTTGGGATCTAAACTATCCATCCTTTGCTCTCTCTACCTCTCCTTCGGAAACCAATTTCACCCGAATCTTCAACCGGGTTGTCACGAACGTCGGAACACCAGTTTCAACGTATAGAGCTTCCGTGACAGGAGTCCCTGCAGGACTTAAAATCCGATTAAAACCTAGTGTTTTGTCTTTCACATCTCTCGGACAGACGTTGCCATTTACACTTACAGTTGAGGGAACCATAGTTGATCCCATGGTCTCTGCTTCTTTGGTTTGGGATGATGGAGTACATCAAGTTAGAAGCCCCATTGTTGTGTTTGTTGTATCATAAAATTGTTCAAGATTTTGGTCAGTTTGGTATTATTGTAACTTTTATAATAATCAGCTGTGAAGTTAATCAGCATATGTTTGGTTAATTGTATTTTTAAAATTAATATATTGCTCAAAAGCATAATACATATATTTGGTAATTTTATTGCAAAAGTGTTGAGATTAGTTACAATGACTAAAATATATATGAGTTTAGGCCCCTATTTCTTCTTCTTTTTTTTTCATTAATTATATATATTAAATTAATATTTAAGTAGATTATTTAAATTAGAAAAAAAAAATTCATAAGAACAACAAAAAGTAACCCCCACCTACTTCTCAAAATCACTGTTAAAACTTGCTAGATTATCAATTAATCACTTTTGGAAGTTTTACCAAACATCATTTTATGTCAAAATTATAAAATAATCTGATTTTAACTTTTCAAAAACAATCCAAACTTACCCTTTGTTTGAAGTACAAAATTATTTAATTTGCACTTCAAACATGGAACATACAATATGGTAATTCTTTGATTTGATCATTAATTATTGTAACAGTTATAATTTGTATTTTGTTCAATCGCATACGTATTTCAATTGATAGAATAATACATACAAAAAAAAAAATGGCCACCTCACCACTTGTTTCTTATAGGCCCAATATATTTATACACAAATGCATGGACCCAAAATTAATATGGCCCAATATATTTAAAAAATGGCCCATTTCATTTGATAACATAAAAAAAAAAAACGAGAGATTGGCGTTTGACTGGGCACGTCACGTGCCTAGGCCGACTCGGGAGAAGCTTGGCACGTGACTGACTCGCCTCGAGTGGGGACTTGACACGTCACGAGTCGACTCAGTGAAATGCCAAGTTCCCTCACGTGGCGAGTTAGTCACGTGCATGTTCTTTCCCGAATCGGCATAAGCATGTGACGTGCTCATTCATTCACCAATCTCTCGTGTGTTTTTTTTTATTCCTATAAAACGTCGCCGTATTATTTTTGATATTGAATAAATTGGATCATATTAATGGCAGGCACGTCACGAGTCGACTCGGTTCTGTCACCGAGTCAACATGGCTCCACTGACATGAAGACGACGACGTTGCGATAGCTTGGCGGTTGAGTTGTTGCCGGAAGTGGAAGCGTTTTATGAAGGACATCGATGAGTTTTGATTTATAAAGTGAAAATCTTTTAAGTAGAGCTATAATAATCACAATTCTCAACAGCTTTTTATATTCCTGTATATCGGAAACACAGATTATATGTAAATTTTCAAGGAAACACAGATTTTGCGAGAAAATCACACTGGTTTTCGCAGGTGAGATGGAGAAGGCACTGTCGGTTGTCCAATAAATTTCTGACACGTGGGCAATTGTTCTTCCATTGGATTAGTTTGGAAATATGTGAACCTTAACCGTTGATCGACTTAATTTGATAGGTTTGGAGTTTGGAGTTCTTTTATGCCAGGATTTTGCTACAATACATGTCCTAAATTTCTACATATATTGAGGATTAGAAATTTTCAAATGAGACTGATATAACCTCACGATGATATTGAATATGAACCATTAATTTTTCATGTTTTGACTCAAATATATAAAACTAATTATATCAAAACGTCTGTATAAGAAGGGAATTATTTTAAAGATAATATTTATATTATATAAATTTAAATCTCCAATTTTTTTAGATCATTTGATTGCAATCTAATAACTAATAACTAATCATGTGACAATACATAGAAACCGTATAATAAGCTTAATTATGTCCAAGGAAAAAAACTCACATGAGATGGTCTCACCGTCCAATGAAAGTGTCATTCACATCGGAAACATAAAAATATTTTTTTAAATTACCACATGGCACACTTTCATTGGACAATCTCATTGTCACTGTCCCATGTAAGTTTTTCTCATATCTATGATGACCATGTTGAAGTATTTGTAAATATTGTTGGTAAGTCTAGAAAGAGCGAAGGATAACTCCCCTATAGTGGGAGTAATATTCCAAACCAAGCTTTCGAAATTGATTTTGTTAGGTTCCAACATATCCTTGACAGAATTTAAAAAGAAAAAAAATATATAAATAGCAGGCATAGTTAAAAATCACATTCAAGCTATACAATAAAACACAAAAATAAAAAAAAATGGAGAAATTATAAGAGATTTTTCATTAATTAATTCAATATGACAACAAATGTTAATAATAACATAAAAGACTGATTGTGTAATCCAATTCTACAAATGCCTTTCCTGAAAGAATCAAAAAGTAAAGGTAAAAACAAATAAATTCCTCTAGAACCCCCAAAGCTGGAAATTAATAGAGACACAAAACCAGTCACTTTCTTTATTCATCAACTTATCTTCTAAACTTTTGGCTAAAATCCTGCAGGTTGTTGCTGATACAAAATAGAAACCCATATTATCTCTCAGGTTTCCGGGCGAAAAATAATAGAATTTTTTTTTTAACCATGGCAAGTTTCATTGACACCAACTGCTTATCATGCAGCTTCTAAACTTGCCTCCCCCGAACGAAAAGATTTCCGTTGTCCAGGTATCCTATCGAAACAAAATATCTGTGGTTGTAATACATAATGTTTTGCTTTCCTCATTTGCTTCTCTTCTTCGCTTCACTATAGAGGATAACTCCAAACACTGTGAGCGAGTAACCAAGCATTCCGGTAACAGAGACAGGATTCCTAAATATCAAAATTGAAACTACCACAGCCACGGCTCCTTTGGCGTTTCCTAGTACCTGAATGAACCGAAATGTTTTTTTTTTTAATATATATCTCAAAGCTAAATATGATTTCAGAAGCGGCAAAAAAAGGAATTTAATAACATCATTCAGAAAATCCAATACTGTATGTACAACGGTGAGATGAGTTCACTATTGGTGGAATAATCTAAATGAACAGTTATATAAACATATGGAGCAATATAACAGAAAAGATGCTTAGTAAAAGTTTCTCTGAACTACGTGGGTTGGAACATGAAAGCCGTCTCTCACAATTCAGCCACCCTTAACCTAAAAGTATAGTTTCGGTCATACTCTATATTGTTAAATGCCTTCAACTTAAAAAAAAAAAAATCTCCCCCGATGTGCAACGACTAGTTTACATCTCACATGACAAAACAATCTTAAATTTGCTGCTACTGCTGCCTAAGCACTTCTTAAAATATACTAATTTCATCATTCCATCCTTTTGTCTTCCAGTTACAATTTGAACTTGGCTCATGCAATAAACCCAAGCAAATATGATGAAACTATAAACAGAGAAATAAATAAGAGAAAGAAAACATGAACAGGCACCCACAAGAAAACACTATTGCTTATCTTTGATATCACCCTATCCTACTCTTTCCATAAGCTACAAATTTAGCTATAGCTTCTACATAATATAACGAGTCATATGCAGAAGTGTGATAAAAAGCCATATGAAGAAGTGTGGCATACCTGGAGAGTCAGAGCACTGGTATGTTTTGTGACCAAGAAGTTGGTCAGATTTACAAAATAAGCTAGCGCCGAATTGAATAGTAGATACCATATGATCTTGATGTCTTCTCTAGCAAGAGCAAGCGTAATACCAACCACGTTTTTTTCCATAATAAGAGTCGCAGGGAGTAGAAACACAACAGCTATTGGAGCCATGTACAGAAGGAGGTTCATGGAATTCAGCTTCTCCCTTAAATAAAATTACAAGTTTTTCAGTACTCGTTTCCAAACTCAGAATTAATCCAACCATAGAACAAAGAACCCATGCCACTAACTACTAGAAAACAAATTCCTTACCCTTCAGAAGAAAGTAGAATCCCTTGTAGCACTGATTTGAGTGCCCTCGCAGCTGTAGCCGCAATACACATTATAAATCCAAATAAATGGAAACTCGGTTCACCCTATAAGCACATAAGAAAGATTAGAACAATCAGAAGAACAAGAGATTGCTCCAACAAGACCACTTCAATTTTAATAACACAGAAATGGATAAAAACCAACTAGTTATCAAGTATAGATCAAACGAACTTAAAAACCATTAACTCTGACAAATTCTAAAAAAGTTTCAGTCAATCACAAAGTGAACCAGCAAATATGTTTATTGAATAAAAAAAAGGTAAATTATACAAAAGTATACATGAAGTTAAATCATTATGTAGTTCCAGATGTTTTACAATCTACGGTCAAATCGATCAGCAGGAATACAGAAATGAAAACAGTTAAGAAGTTTGGTAGTACAAAGATTCTGTGTTAAAATAAATCAAACGAACTTAAAAACCAATAACTCTGAGTCACTGACAAATTCTAAAAATGTTTCAGTCAATCACAAAGCGAACCAGCAAATATATTTATCGAATAAAAAAAAAGTAAATTCTACAAAAGTATACATGAAGTTAAATCATTATGTAGTTCTAGATGTTTCACCATCTACAGTCAAATCCATCAAGCAGGGAATCGGAAATGAAAACAGCTAAATAGCTTGGTAGTAAAAAGATTCTGTATTAAAATTATTCCAGCCAAACTGATGGAAAAGTGAAGAATCTCATATTTCCTACATTATATTCTTTGTTCAGTTTATTTGAATGTCTATGCAATACCAGCTCACACAATAATATATCTCAAAATTCAGAGCAGTAACACTTTTTTTTCATTGTTATCATGTGAATCCCCTTTCCCTCAAAAAAAGTATAACTGAATTTTCAGGCATCAACAAGGTAATCTTTTTAAAACTGATCCACACAATATTGCAGGTGCATTTAGCTATTGCAAAACATATTATAATGAGAGTTCTAACTCTATGGTAAGATTGCTTCGAGCATAGAAATTCGTAATATCAAAGTAAGCAAGCAAAGACATTTATAATTAAAATTGAAGATAATCAACCCAATTCAAGCAGCAAAACAAAGAATTTGTTTCTCACATTTCATATTCTTCCATTTCACAATACAAAAACCAACCAGCAACCACATCAAGCACATTCGGGTTCACTTCTACGTCCCTTGATAATAAACAGCCCAAAATTCTAAATTCTTTCACCAACCACATAAACCATAACAAAATCTCGATTTCAACAAACCCAGATACTCAATATTAAAAATAAAAATAAATAAATAAAAACACCAAATCACACAACAAAAACACTTAATTCAATAGTTACGATCTGCATTCAAATTAAAGATAAATTAAAAACTTGTATCAAGCTCAATTGGGTCTAATCGTAGCTCCTATTTAAATCAACAAGCACCTATTAAAAAAATAAAAATTAAAAAACCCCTAAATTCCTCACTTTTCCTACGTTTTCTCATAAAATTAATGACATTTTATCCATCAAATCAACCAACAAACACGAATACACAAAAAATTAAATATAAAAAAATGAAAATCATAAACGAAACAAAATTCAATCACGTACCCCGCTAGCGATAATGACGCCGGTGACAACAGGCACGAGGGTGAAGTAGGTAAGCCAGGCCTCACGCTTGAACGTAATGAGGTAAGCGAAGACGGCAGTGAAGAACGGCGTGGTCGCGCCGACGGCCTGGTTAAAGGAGACAGGGAGGAAGCGGAGGGAGATGTTGCCGAAGACGACGGAGATACAAAAGACGAAGGAGAGAGCGGAGATTTTGAGAAATTGTTGTCTGGATCGGATGGTCTGCATCGGTACCATCTTCATCCACGCAATGGCGATGTAGCTTAGCAACGAACACGCCGTCATGTGACACATCGTCAAGAAGATCGGATACTTGAAACCATAGTTGCTCAATAAGTACTTGTTCAACAACAATACGCCGATGTTCGACGAGTACCATGACGTCACCAGCCCAAACGTGAACAGCTTGCTCTTGCTCTTCATTTTTTCTTCGGTCTTCGTCTTCGTCTTCGTCGTCGTCGTCGTTGTTGTTTTCCTTCTTCTACGTCGTCGTTTTGTTATTTTTTGTGGTTTTTTTTTTTGTCGGTGGATGGCTGACGGTGATCAGACGGTTGAGATTAGAGAAGAAGGATAGAGAGAGATGGATCAGGTGCGGAGAGATGTAGAGTTACGGTGCGGATCTGACCCGGAATGGTTGCGGTTCATGGATCTGATTGATTGGTGCGGCAACGACGACGAACCACGACGAGTGGTGGTTTTTTGTTTGATTAAAAAAATATATAGAAGTAAATGTCGCTCTGCAAATTTAAGAGACAGAGAGATATAGAAAGAGAGAGAGATGCGCAGGTAAACGCGTATGGAGAGTTTTCGGGTTCGGATCTTTACAATTTTTTTATTTTTATTTTTTTTGAGTTTATGGTTTTATATAATATATATATATAATTTTATTATTTTTGGAAATTCATTTATATATAATTTCCATATTTATTATTTCCAAATAAAAAAACATTTCCATATTTATGAGTTGTTTTGACGGAAATAACCTTTAAACTTCTTTTATTGACTTCTATATCCATTATATTTAATTTAAGAGTAACATTATTTTATCTAAATCTGGTGTACCCAAATGACGTAGCATCACTCAAATCTATTCATTTAAATTATACAAATCTAATACAATTTAAATGAATAGATTATAATGATATCATATCATTTTGGCACCAGATTTAGACACTGAATTTGAATAAAGTAGTTTTATTGGTAATTTAATTAACTTTTTTTACTTCTACTTTCAATTTTCTCCCTTGCCAATTTTAATGACGTGGTATCACTATAATCCATAATTATATTAATCCATTCACTAGATTTGCATGATTTAAAAGAACGAATTACAGTGTTGCTGCATCATTTGGACATCAAATTTGGGCACCAAAATTGCATGATTTAAATGAATGGATTATAGTGTTGCTACATCATTGAAACACCAAATTTAGGCACCAAAATTGCATGATTTAAATGAATGGATTATAGTGTTGCTACATCATTGAAACACCAAATTGGGGCACCAAAATTGCATGATTTAAATGAATGGATTATAGTTATGCCATATCATTTAAGTATCAAATTTAGACAAAATATAATTAATCTTTTTGAATACTATATAAATTTGATAGCTATTTATGGTTTCCAATCCTTAATGTTATTATTTTTGGCAATTAATTTTTTAAAAGAATTTATTTTTTTAGAGAAAAATCATTTATTTATTTATTTATTAAATATTACAATAATTCAAGTTTGGACAGGGGAAAGACTTGAACCTACAATCTCTTAATGTACGTGGGGTATATCTCTAAACCAGGGGCAGAGGGAGAGTGGGGCTTTTAGTATATTTTTTAGAGAAAAATCATTTATTTATTTATTTATTAAATATTACAATAATTCGGGTTTGGATAAAGGAGAGACTTGAACTTATAACCGCTAAACGTAAGAGGGGTATATCTCTAAGCCAGGGGTGGAGGGATAGGCAGGCTGGCGGCCCGCTCTCACAAAATTTTTAAAATACACTTAAAAAAATTATAATTTGTTAATAAATTTAAACTTGTTTTACTTTTTTCACTTTGGCCCCCAAACATTTTTTGTTTTTGTATAATACCCTCTCCCCCAAACATGAATTTCTGACTCCGCCCCTACTATGAGCCAACCTCATCTTATCGGAAATTTTTTTTTTTTTTTTTTTTATTATTATTATTATACATGTACACTATTATTTTTGTATTGTAGACAACGGTTGAGAGATATAAATCATGTGATGTGTAGATCCGTAGAAATTGTGCAAGAGAAGGAAAGTATAACTTTGACTTTTTAAAGGTGACATACATACATGTGATGTGTCTTCTATTAATTAAATTAAAAATAATTGAAAATAATATATATATATATAAAGTGTAATACAATATCGTTTAATTTCATATCCAATAATATCACAGACCTCAGTGTGTTTGGAATATTTCAACTTTCTATAAAAGAAAAGAAAATAATAATAAAATTATTATTATTATTATTATTTATTTATTTTTGCATATTCTAGAACACCTACGAAATAACATATCAAATTTCATAAGTGATAAGTTTTAGGTTACTCAATACAAGTAACTTACAATAATAATAAAAGCACATTAAAATCGGAAAAGAAATGCCACCATTAATTAAACTCTTATTAAAGTTAAGTATTTGATTATTAGAATTAAAGGGAATCATTGACGTTTAATGTGGGTTTGGTAATCGGCAGTAGACGTCTCAAGTCTCATTAAAAAATATATAGGTATTTAAATTATTTTTTAAAAAAAAATCTCTATAAATCCCAGTAGACTTTTTATATAATTTTTTTTAAAGTACTTTTTATACAATTTTAATATCAGTTTTTAGGGGTGCAACACGAGGGCTTCCCAGGAGGTCACCCATCCTAGTACTGCTCTCGCCCAAGCACGTTTAACTTCGGAGTTCTAATGGGATCCGGTGCATTAGTGCTGGTATGGTCGCACTAATGCAATTTTAATATCAGTTTTTAAAATTTTAAAAAATAATTAAGAACGTGTTTGGCAGCATTGGACTTTTAAACAAAATGACTTTGACCACAGTCCACGGGGAATACAAGGACTCGGTTTAGAAATTAGAAAATTAGTAGTAAACGAGTCAGGCTGTAAATGACCGGTTCAAACGCGGCCTTGAAATATTATTTTAATTAGATTATTTGAATCTTGTCCATTTTATGCAAATTCCACGCAAGACGCTCTTCTACTACTACTACTACAATATTACTATATTAGGATCATGCGAAGAAGTTCAACTCCTTCCGGTGGACCCACTGTATCTAATCACATCCTCTCATATTTATTTTCATCGTCCTAAAAATTAAAAAAATTAAATAAAATTACATGTTTTATCTTCTCTCAAGCTGTATGTACCTCAACGTTAATGTCGAAGTTCAAGCGGGGATTTGAGTACCCCCTACGAACATTTTACGTTCAAGCGGGGATTTGAGTACCCCCTACGAACATTTTACAAGCATGTTGGGGAGTTTGCTATTTGTTAGTGTTTGGTTTCAGCGAGTCCTGACAGACCTCTAATATGTGGGGAGTTTGTTCTCTCTCCATTAATGTTTGATTTCGACGGTTCCAGGCAAACCTGTAACGTGTGTTGAGTTTTCTCTCTGTTAGTGTTTAACCGTTCGGTGTTATATTTCAATAAATAAATAAATAAAATTATTTTGATTTTTCTGTTGTTGTGTTTCATTTTGTGCAGTTATTTGGTTCTTATGTCAGATTCTTGTTGTTGTCCAAATTTTTTGATTAGATTTTGATTTTGATTTTTGATTTTGATGTTTTATACATATGATAATTAAAACTTACCTTCCTTTATATCAAGTGTGATATTCAAGAGAGTGGGAATTATGAATTTCGTTGCAAAATACTTCAATTAAATTTGTATATTCATTTATTAATTTCTAATTTCAGATTCCGATAAAACCCTTCTATTTATATTTCGAAAACAACCATGTGATTTTTGAAAAACGTATAAACCTCGAACGTGTTTTTGAAATTCCCTTTCTAATAATAAAACACTAGTATAAAATTCAAAAACAAAGCGAAGCACATTTTGTACTTATTTTTCAATGACTAGGAAAAATTCAAACCTTTTCATTTGACTTCTTTTGTGTAGTTATATAACCCCAGCATACATACAATTTAGTGGAAAAAACAAGTCAAATTTAGCCTACCTTACCAAAAAAATTTACCTAAATTTTGACCTTTTTTTTTTGCATATGGATTTATTATGAGACCAAATTAAATTTAGATTTGGTTGTGATTGTTTATATTCAACAATTTATGTGAAAAAAAAGAGGAAATTTATACAATTTTTTTGTTTAAGATGAAGATTATATTATAAAATCTTAAAACATAGGGGTCCTACCGATCTAGGTTCAAGTTGCACCATGCATTTGAATTGATAATGTAGAAATAAATCATTTGTGAGAATAGATATTTAGACCGCACATATAGTGGTATGTTCTCGACAGACTCCAAAAATCGACTGTAAATTGATCTTAATTATGTGCAATTACCAACCAGTCAACGCTACAATATATTCGAATAAAACAAGAAATCTACAATATATTCGAATAAATCAAGAAATATAAAACGGATTCAACTACTACACAAAACATGCATGATGCTTAATTATAATAGAAAAAAATGGTATAAATGCTTAAGTTTTAAGATGATGATTAGTCAAGCAATGCTTAATTTAGAGAAAGAAAAAAAAAATTGTTTCTTTACCAATGCTTAAGTTTTAAGATGGTGTTTAGTCAAGTAAAGCTTAATTTAGGGAAAAAAAAATGTTTCTTATAAACAAATCGAGCTTAAAAGAGGCAACCGTTTCTCAAAGTATGTGAATGCTTTTGAAGTTATTGTTTTGACATAGTAGCATTTTTCATCTTAAAGCAAGGAAATGAATATGTGATGTTGATATGTTACATATCTAAGCAATAAATTACGGTACTTGCTTTTTCTGTGAGAATTAAAAACATTTATTACCTCCAAAGTCAATGACTTCAACTTTCATGCACGATTAAAATATTGTGAACCATTGATAGCAAGTCCCTAACATTTATGATAGCAAGTCCTTATGTATAGATAGATTTCTTTGGAATGTTATAAAGTAGATATCTTTCGATTGTAAAAATAAATTTATGCGGACCAAGCCATACAAATCGTGTTTGATCCGGACAATAGACCCTAGCTTGATTGGGATTGACCAAAATAAAAGGCATTGATTTGATCAACTACCCCATAGTTAATAAGTTATACATCACATCAATAGCTTGTGGGGAACACAATTTCCTCCAACAATTTAGCCAAATTTTGATGACTAAAAAAGGTTCTTTAATAGTAACATAGGTTTGGGAATTCTAAGAATTTCAATGTAGAAAATCATTTCAGGATAAAACCTAGCACTTGTCCTTAATAAAACCCTAACTGCAGGGTTGCCTACTAATGCTCTGATGCTGTAAGCAGCAAATGTAGGATGATTATCTTAATTTAAACAAAAAAAAAGTGCAACTTAAAATCTAAACACACAGTTCAATTCAACTGTCAAAAACAGCGAGCTTCTTCATTAAGGAGAGGCAGAAAACAGAAAGTAATAATCTGCACATATTCTATTCTATGTTGACATCAGAGGAATACTATGAACAGTAAGAATGGCAAAATTCTTCACATATAAATAGGCAAAGCAACACTTGGTGCCTTAATATCAGGCACATCAATGGTACCCAAAAACATGATTTGGTTAGTTCATCATCAAGATGTGAACAAGCAAGAATTCCACAAACACAATGTCATAGATAAATGAAGCATAGGTCAGTTGAAAGGATAACTACTCATAATAGCAAGAACCTAACTTATAACATTTCGTTCGATAAAATGTCAACACACAAATATTCAACTTATAATAAACAGATTGGGTGAAAATCTCTTGACATTAATAAAGGTAAAACCAATGTTCCATTTACCATCGTCCTAAAGAAACAAAAAAAGATCCATCTCCATGAAGATTTCCTTAAGTCACAAATGAAGTCAATCAGGCAAGCTGGAGGATCTGCAAAAGGTAATGAGATACGAATTAAGACCTAGAATACCAAATCAACATACAGAAAAAGTAAATCAAATCCCTATCATTATAAGCGAATTTTCAAAACGATGCCAGAAAAAATTCATCCAAAACAATACAAAGCCGTGATATGATCATAACAAACTATTAGCCATAACAACACGACATTTACCTTAGATATTGCTGGGGTACATGAAGACTCTAACCCTGTCACCCTGTAAAAGATCGAAAAAAAACTCGGATATCAATCCTAAATACCAAAGATACAATTTTTTTTAAAATGAACGAGTGAAATAGTTACAATACCATGGACTTTGGTGGCAGATTGGACTTGAACTTGGCACGAACAACACCGCTGTTTCCATGAGGTCTAGCAACCTTGCCCCAGATGCAACGATAGTGCGATCCATTCTTCTTCACCTTGGCCTTGTAGATGTAAGCCATGCGCTTTCCAGCATACCAAGCCACCTCTTCCTTGGTGTTGACTCCCTCAATCTGGATCAGAGAGGTATTGGGGTACTGGTTCGACTTTGACCTGACCACAAATGAACATTAAATTCAAAACCAATCACCAAAGCAAGATCCTAAATCTTAAAGCACACAATAAACCAAAGAAAGACATTCCCACATACTTTCTCAAGAAACAACACGAAATAAGTAATACAACACTACAACAGCTTCAAATAAAAAATTCACTCAGAAATTGCATGCCAATTATTCTTAATAGCAGATACCTAATGGTGATATTTTTACCTTTAAACAAAATCATCAACTGAACTAATTAACAATGCCTTCAATATTCAACACTTGTTCTCTCACTCAGAAATTACAAGCCAATTATTCTTAATGGCAGATATCTAATGGTGATATTTTTACCTTCAAACAAAATAATAAACTGAACTAATTAAACAATGCCTTGAATAATTAACACTTGTTCTCTCTTTTGATTAGTTTGCTTAGCAACAAACTTCAATAAGTAACTAAAAATCATTCTAGTTTTCTCAGCAAAGAAACAAATACTCGACATCCGAAAAATAGTATCTCGTATAATAGAATCTAACATTCATATCTCATTTTCATTCCTTAGCTAACCTTCATTGAAAATATATAAACTTCAACTGCTTCAAGTAAAACAGATGACAATAATTGAACTTTATTCCAGTTTTTATTATCAAATTCTGGGAACTAAATCTCTCCTAACAAAAAACAAGTCCAAAGCCTCACTTTCTCGTTTATCAATAAAAAATCCTAATAAAAACAGCAGCAGCATCAACATAAAATAAATGTTAAGTCGAAACAGATGGTCGATTACCTCTTGTATCCGAGGATGGTCCCTCTAACATAGAGCCTGCAAAACAAAACAAAAAAGAAAACCCCATAACAAACATCAACTCACATACTGAGATTAATAGTAGTGAAAATGATTACGAGTGAAAGAGAAAGGGTGTAGATCGGAGACCTGACTCGCTCTCCTTGGCGTCCCTTGACCATTTTTTTGTATGGGGTTTCGGTTGCTGTGAAGATCTCTGAAGAGTGAGTGACTCTGAGCTGCGTCCGAAAGAGAAACCTTAAACCCTAATTTGCTGCGCTTTGATTTCGCTTTTTATAGAGGTTGATTGGTTTATATACCGAAGAATTGGTCTACAAACGATGATGGGTTTTAATAGAAAGCTGGGCTAGGGTTTGGGCCCATGTTTATGGACCGTCGAGGCGTCGAGCTATTTGTTTTATGTTTGGTTTATTTAACTTAAAAGAAAAGAAAAAAATCAAAATTAATATCGATTTTGATGAAAATATCACAAGTTCAAATTTTAGAAAATTCGGTGAAAATATTGGATATATTTTGTATGCCGGTTCCCAAAAAATAGGAAATATGGAGGTTATTTTAATTAAAGTATCGATATTTACTTATCTAGTGCGAAGACCATCATACCCACACCGATGAAATTGTGGGTAGGAGTCATGTCTCATCCCTCGACTTCCAAAATTGTAGTGATTAAAATAATAACTTAACTTGAATAATAAAATTAACAAAATCACTAGACAATACAGAAATGAATATCATCATTATTATAGCTCATGTTTTTCAAATCTTTCTTTCTCTTTACTCTGTCAAAACTACACAAATGGGACTATTTTTAAGTGAGCAGATTAAAAAAAAAAAAAAAAAAATTAATCAGCTATACCAATCAAGAAAGAGGATTGAAAAAGTGAGTACAAATAGAAAAAGCAAAAGAAAGGTCCTGCTGCTGCTATTTCTCTGAATAGCTTTCGAGATTTCTTTGTTACCAAGCTCTACGTTCTTCGTAGCTTCAACAGCCTGTGTATCAGCAAAAGTTCGGATTAAAACAAAGAAGAAACGAAGGGTTGCTATATAATGATGACATTCATAGTATGACTCCACATCTGATAGAAATGAATTGATCGAATTCTATGAAATTTCATGAGATACTGACCTGGTCATACAGATGCTCTATCTGTTGAGTTTGTTGCAGAATATGTGTTGACATGAGGTGATTCAGTGCAGACATTTCGACCATCTTAGTTTCAGTTTGATGAACAGCATCAAGGAGACTGGTTAACTCCACCTGCGTAATATGTACAACAGCAAGCGGCATTAATATTACTAGTGAGGAACTGCATGATTGGAAAAGTTAGTGGAATTTATCGAACAACAGTTCTAATTACCTGGAGGGCACGTGTTTCATCATCCAATAGTTGCTGTTGGACACTGAGAGGTTGGGGTTGAAGTTCATCAAGTTCCCTGATCTCTGAATTGTTTGGTTTAGAGATATCTGCAGAACTTGACTTGGGGACCCTATTAAGTTTTCTTCTTGGCGTTGCTTTATTGATAGTGTCTTGGAATCGAATGGCTCTCAGCTGATCGAACCGTGCTGTGACTGAATGAAGTTTCTCACTTAAAATCAGAACCTGGATATTGAAAAAGCAGCAGAACATAAAATTAATTGGCCAAACAATGGATCAAAAGACAAGAGTATCACTAGCAGTAGAGTGTAATTATCAAATGAAGACACAATAACTAAGTTCAGGTAATCTGCATATATGATAATTCCTCGAGAAAGACGGAAACTAAGATGCGTTATAGCTCCTGTTACTACACAACTATGATTCCATACTACAGAGATCGGATATCATCTAATTAAAACAATGAATAATCTCAAACCAAAAAAAAAAAACCATACCACCCCATGTTTGTGTGCTATAGTATCAGCATTGGAGTTATCAGTTCTGATGCCAAGCCAGCCCTTTGAGTTTTCTTCATCGTCACTTATGCTATTTTTCAGAATATCGATTTGTTCTTTACAAACTTTAATAAAAGCAGTAACCTGCATAAATTTTAACCAGTGTCAACGATTAAGCCAAAAACAAGCTAATCCTAGAAAAATTGAAATGTATTAATTACAAAATGAAACACATTGCAGTTGGATAGAGTTAATATTATAATAGATACAACATCTTCTTTTGTCAACATAAGAACATGAATTTCAAGAGCCAAATAGAATGTCAAATAAACATTCATATCAAATCAGGGTTCCTAAAAATGTAATAACCAAACCTTTTGGCCATGTGTGCTGTAGATATAGAGCTAATCAACATTAATATCTATGTAACTAATCATAAGATCAGACCGCAATTGTTTAATTTACAGGCAATCAACCCAGACAAACAGCATAAATCATCTATCACGTCAGTGTCAACTTTATATGTCATTCAATTGTGGTTATAATGTCTCCAATCCTCAACACTATACGTTCCACAACTTACTTCATGCTCAATGCTGTCTCTTTCCCGTTCAGTTGTACGGTGCAGATCGACATAATCTTTTCGATGCTTCGACATAAACTGTTCCAAAGCTCCAATGCTTTCAAGCTAATAATGGGATGAAAACAACACAAATAAGTCCTTAACACATCTTGAATTGCTAATTTGTTGATCAAAAAAAAAAAAACTGCAATTCTTCATATGAAAACAAGTGCAAGCAAAAATGTACGAGATTTTGAAATGGGATATTTCTCCTTAATACAAAGAGTGAAATGACAGTGGTGAATATACCGTTTTGAGAGCAGCTTTCATAAAAGATGATCTTTGTCGAGGTTTATGGATTATGAAAGATGCCATTATGGCCGCCAACTTGGACTGTAGCAAACATACCACATCAAAAATGAAATTAGGAGTTAATAACGTATCAGAAGAGTTCATTTCGGTATTAGTAATCCATGAGTTTGCATATACAGTACAAGCCAATTCACTCAAATGGACATTTATAGACATTGATTTCAAAAATTCTGCAAGCACAATGGTAGAAACTGGGTTCTGAAAATAGGGTTCTGAAAATACATTTGAAAGAACTCGTCAACAATAGCATCTTAAAAGCAACAAAATCTTAAATGAACTCAACGAGTAAGCATACCTCATTATAACCTAAAGAAACAGCAATATGCCGCACGGCATCTTTAAAATCCTCAGTTCTATCCCTAATTTTCGCCATCATGTACCATCCACCAGCAAAGCCTTCAGAACAAGTACCCTGTAAATCTTAAACAGGTCACAAATTGAGGGAAAACTACCCTACAGATGATATAGAAACATGACAATATTAACCTTACACCAACCTCTATAACAAAAAATAATTGGCTCAAAAAGAAAATTCAACAGTTTCTTATTATAATTAGAATGTAAAAGAACACTCCAAGTTTAGCAAAGTTTTGATACCAAATGATCCTCAATACTTCAAACACCTCTAGCTCTGAAAAAGGAAATTAAAAACAGCAAAAGATGAACTAAAACAAAAAGGAAATCCAATAAAAAGCAATAGTGAAAAAAAGAAACAGATTTCAAAAACATGTCTACTTCGTTTAGTGGCAGGAAATTTGATCCTGTTCTTTGTCAACTTATAGTTATAGACAACAACAACAACTGTTTCAAAAAAAAAAAAAAAGACAACAACAACAACACAAGTTGTTAGTATAAGAAGAAAGGAATCATCTACACTCATCTATTTGTGTGACCCTTCAAACACCAATCTGGATCACGAAACTCCAATCAACAGAGATAGGTTAATTTGTAAATCAACCTCATAAAGGTAGGTTGTTAAAATTGCTTAAAATACAAACCAATTCAAGTATAAAATTTATCATTAAACATGTCTAACCATCACTACAGGAATAATCACAATTGATTTGATGTCTTTTTGTTCCAAACACGCCCAAAATCCCAATGTATAGCTTAAAAGTGAAATCATATAAACTCTTCAACGCCATAATTTACACTCCTCTATTTCCCAATGTGTGACTCGTAACCCTTCAAACACCAATCTAGATCACGAAACTCCAGTCAACAGAGATAGGTTAATTTGTAAATCAACCTCATCGAGGTAGGTTGTTAAAATTGCTTAAAATACAAACCGATTCAAGTATAAAATTTATCATTAAACATGTCTAACCATCACTACAGGAATAATCACAATTGATTTGTTGTCTTTTGTTCCAAACACGCCTAAAATCCCAATGTATAGCTTAAAAGTGAAATCATATAAACTCTTCAACGCCATAATTTACACTCCTCTATTTCCCAATGTGTGACTCGTAACCCTTCAAACACCAATCTAGATCACTAAACTCCAATCAACAGAGATAGGCTAATGGAAATCAACCTCATCAAGGTAGGTTGTTAAAATTGCTTAAAATACTAACCAATTCAAGTACAAAATTTATCACTAATCATGTCTAACCGTCACTACAGGAATAATCACAATCGCCCAAAATCCTAATGTGTGGCTTAAAAGTGAAATCATATAAACTCTTCAACACCATAATTTAGAGTGAAATCATATAAAGTATTCACAATTTGACTAAAAACAATTGAAAAAAATCATAAAACGGCTAACTATAGAAGTTGCATATAGTGTAAACAGGCAGAGTACAGATATGAACTGGCTTCGTGGATCATAAGTTTTTCAAACAAGCTGAGAATGACTTCTACCTAAAACAGAATACCCATTTGAATTCAACAAAAGATACAACAAACCCATCTCGAATTCCCTCAAAAGATCCATTTTATTTTTTTCATTAATTAATTTAGTGTCATTGATACTCAAAAAATGGCAAAACCGGATCAAAACTTGAAACTTCCATGTAAAAGAGGATGAAATACGCAGAGAGTAAAACGTGGATTGAAGATCACCTTGATGTAACGAATTGTTCACCAACAAGCAAGCTCGTCTCAGCCTTCGTGAGAATTTGCAATCAAAATTCAAAACTGTAGAAGAGAGAGAGAGAGAGAGAAGTAATGGGTCGGGTTTTGTGTTCTCAGATTTTATTAAGGGGCAATAATGTCATTTGAGAGAATTTTTGCTGTTTACTCTGATCTGGGGTATATTTGCAATTTGACCCCTCAAAAGGGAATTTTTACTAAAATCCCATTTAGTTTTATAACCTTTCATAGTCAAGACAGTCCTTTAATTTAGTAAAGTTACCTGTTTTTTAACGTTGCAAAACAAAGGTCCTCGTTAAAGAAACACCCACCAGTCTAATAACTGGATATGATATGGAAAATATCTTCAGAGCACTAGGTGCATCAGCTAAGTGGTGTACTCGGCCACTAATAAACTGACACATCATCATGTGTCAATTTTTTATTTTACTTTTCAAATTTCCCTCTCTTACTTTTTTTTTCTCTTGCTTTTTTATCTTTTTTAAAGCTGACACATTGGTGAACCACTCGACTGATTTTCTATATGATATGAGATTGTAGATTTCTAAAAATTTATGCTTGCATTCTTGTTTTCAAGATTCATGTTTGGGTTCTTGTTTTCAAGTTTCACATTGTATCATAAAAACATACCGTTCTCGTTTTCAAGATTCATATTGCCGTGACCTTAACCAACATGTTAGTGATCTTAAAAGGGATTCATACTTATCGTCGTGACATTAACCAACATTTTAGGGATCTTAAAAGGGATTTGAATCCAAACCCCCTTTCACGGTTTCCTTGAATGAGCAAAAATGAACTAAAATAATCCAACAAAAAGAAGTAGAGAACAAAAAATGACCTACAAATAACAATAGAGAATGAAGATTAAAATTATTGGGAAGTTGAGTTAGAGATCAGCAAAGACATGGTAAGTTTTTGAATCAACAGCAATAAGCCTCAAAGCAGCGATGGCTGCAGCGACAGACATGACGCTGAAGAACCCAACATTGAGCCAATGCCATAGCTTCTGTGCAGTCATCAGTTTGGACTTCTTTGCAACCAAGTACATGTGGTTTGCAAGAATGAATGTTAAAGGGAATGTACTGATGGCTCCGGTGAGGCTCATGAAGTCACCCAGGAACGGCAGAAGAGCTGAAACCAGTGTGTTGATAGTTAGGTACCCACCTCGTACTACAAATCTGAATGATAAGTTTCGAACAGCCAATGCGTTTCCTTTGATTCCATATCGGGTGTCCAGGTATTCGTACATTGGACTTGCAAATATCTAAGAGAAATAAAAAAGAAGATTAGTGTTAACGAAAATAAATAAATAATACTAAAAGAGTAATTTTCGAAAGTAGAGATTGATGAGTTACATGCAAAGCAATGACTGATTGCAGGAAAGCGGAAATATTTGCAGCAGCCTTCACCCAAACCGGACCAGTGACATTATTGAGCAAGTAAGTTGATGTAGAAGATCCATACGCCCAGTAACCCATAAAAGCCACTGCATACAATGGTAGAACGCCAACTGAGAATTGAAAGTACAAAGCTTTCAGCATGTTCTCAACAACAGGCTCCTTTATTGTTGCCTGTTGCAAGAATAGTTTCAATGAAAAATTGTTAGACGAAGGCAAAGACCAGAAAAGGGTACAGAGAATGAGATAAATATACACAGCATAGTTCGTGTGGAACTTAAATCATTGGACATTATCTACCATCTCTAAAGGTAGAGGTGACGACAAGGGATTCAGATTTTTGGATTCTGCACCAAACTCAAGCCATTACTTCTAAGACTAGCAGAAAATTGATCAGCTTAAGCGGTATTTCAAGGTCTAAGATAATTTTATCTTCAAATTTATCGATATCATATTTAGGTGCAAGACAAGCGAAACTACAAGTAGTAAAATCAAATTTGAAGCAACAAGGTAAGAAATCTAAGTTTTTAACTAAACAAAAACTAACACCAGAACCAATAGCCCTGTCCCATCGATCGACTTGCAACCATTGCCATGAACGTAAGTACAGCATTCCGGTCTATCAGATTTTATACAGGTACCAGATAGAAGTCCGAAATATAAAGCACATTGTTCAACTAATATGATGTATTGTTGAAATTTAAGCTGATTGGGAGATTGACAACCAACTGAAAAAAGCTAAAGGTGATGAATTGTAAATTCTGATTTAAAATACATGCAGAGATAGACTTTCTATTACAGCAGTGTCAGATATTGACCCCTAAGAATTTTCCTATTGGTAACTACACATGCTTTGGATTCTCCAAACAAATCTCAAATTATCAAAACAACTAACAGGCAAATATTAAGCATATATAATTTAAAATGAATGCATTCCGACCTCCAAATAATGAGACAGTTTTTTTGCTTTACGTGCAGCAGTCACGCCTACACTTTAGTGAAAAATCATGATTTGAATTCCAGACCTACCTGTATCTCAGGAAGCATTCCAGTGTTGAATGCAAACACCAGATTAGCGCACGCCCCTATCGTTGTAAAAATTTTGCTTGTTGTCGTTCCAGGGATGTTATAATCCCGGGGTGGAGAGTTGATTCCTGTGACATTATGGAGATAGTTAATGCCAGTTCAAAACTACAAGATTATAAATTCTAACAAGCCGTATCAAAAGAGCAAGTAGTCCAGTGAATTATTAACAAGTGAAACCTAAAGAAAGTCGAGTGCTTGGCCAATACCAAGCCCAACATGACTCCTCAAACTGAGTAAATGCAGTGTACAAGGCCTAACTTGATGTTTATAAATAATTGCTAGATCTTAGTTCTCAAGAAACCAAGGCAAGGCTAAGCAACATCTTGGTCGGTTTCTCAGAAACAAGCTCTAAGAAACTAGAAGGTTCACAAGTATAGGCACGTATAGATATACTGTGCTTCCACAATTACTTTTTAGTGAATCACCACATACGAATTTGAAGAAAGTTATATAGGTACAATGAAAACACCATGGTCGAGTGCTCACTTAAAAGCAAAATCGGCAACATTGTCCGATATGCTGGTGTGGCAGATCACTTGTTTCAAATTTCAACTGATACATTCCATCACTTGTGTGTTCTGGCATGGTAGACTTCAAGAATTAATTCATGATTGTTGCTAATGTTAAAATTAGAAACTAGGTGCAGTGGACTCTACTTTGAACCGAAACACTGCAGGAATAGAACTTACCATCCCGAGCTGACAGCACGATTGCTATAACAATGTACACCAGCGAAAAGAATGTTGAAAATCCGAGCCAAATCCTCAGAGCTGATAGATGGGGTATCCCGATGGCAAACAAGCCACACACAAACCCCGCTATAGCAATGAAGTACGGAAGCTTCATATCATGGTCATCGCTAAAAAGAAAATATGTAGCCTGAGCATCAAACAAACAACAATAACTTCAAAACAGGCATTGTGAACTATTCTTGCACATAATAAGAAGGATTCCAATTGACAAAGCAAAAATTACACATTGAAGCACATATGATACCAGAGGAACTTATAAAACTCCTTCACTCGTAATTCCCCAAATACACAAAGATTTTATGAAGATAACAAAGTGCTAAACTGAGCAATTTGATCGATTTGAACATGTCGGTGAAAGTAATAAAGATAAAAGCCTATTTCCTGAAGTCGACCTTACCTTTAGTGCCTGCCCAGACAAAATGATATATCCAGTATTAATCATGAAAAGATTTACATATTGCAATCCCCATGTAATAGAATATGCTCTCTTTCCTGAAACAAAAGAAAACCCCCATCAAACAACAAACCAAAATTAAACTAATTTAAACTTTCTTTGAATTCTTTTCATGTCTTCTCCTACCATAAATAAATCCGGCAAGATCTCTGTACCGAATATGCCTCCTGCCCCCGAATTCATGGAGCTTGGCGACAAGAATGTTTGCATTGAGAGATACTATTGTGGCTATAATTAAACCAATCACACCAGATACCCAACCCAATGGAACCATGACGGCCCCTGAATATCCCAACACATAGGCACTGTTGATACCGGTGGTGAGGACAAATCCCACTTGAAACCATGAATCTGCAATTTCCAATGAAACAAGGTACAATGAGTTCACATTGTAGCAATAACATCATCACCAAACTACAAAAAATTCATATCAGCCTTATATAAGATCACCTATAAACCAATGAATTCATTTCATACACAAAAAAAGTTCAATTATTCAGCAACAAAATTCAATCTTTAACCAGAGATACCAAAAAAAAATCACTTTTTTAAACCAAAAATTAAACCAGCTTTCACTAACCTGAATACCAATTAATGACCAGAAACTATCGACACAAAACATAATAAAAAACTATCCATTCAATATCAAAATTCAATCTTTTTAACATATAAAAAGAGCCTATTAATCATTTAACCAAAGATAAAATAAAAATAAAAATCCCATTTTGCTAACCAAAAACAACCAAGCTCTACAAACAAAAAAGAAAAAAGAAAAAAAAATGGTAAATGAGTAGTTCACATTGTAACATTAACATCATCACCAAACTACAGAAAATTCATATCATCCTTGTATAAGATCACTTAGAAAACCAATGAATTCATTTCACACACACACAAAAAGCCAATTATTAAACAAAAAAAATTCAATCTTTAACCAGAGAGACACAAAAAAATAAATAAATAAATAAATAAATAAATAAAATTCACATTTTTAAACCAAAAATCAAACCAGCTGTCACTAGCTTGAATACCAATTAATGACCAGAAACTAATGACACAAAACACAATAAAAAACTATCCATTAAGATCAAAAGTCAATCTTTTTGGCATAAACCAATTAGTAGGCTCTTTTTATATATCAAAAGATTGAATTTTGATCTTGAATGAATCGTTTTTTATTGTGTTTAACCAAAGATACAAAAAAAAAAATCCCATTTTGCTGTCCAAAAATCAAACAAGCTCTACAAACAAAAAAGGAAAGAAAAAATCCATGCCCAGAACAACTCTTGATAAAATGCAATAAAATAAACTCGATTGAGTGACTTTGAACATCATAAAAAACACAAATGAAAACACCTACCACTGCTAATCTGATGAGCAGTTTCTGGGATTTCAACAGTCAATTCTCCATCAGAGTGGACATTTTTTACACTCTTATTTCCCTCCATGACTGTCCTCCTCTGCTCTTGGCTTCTTCCTCCTTCACCACCGCCGCCGCCTCCCAAGAGCCAAAATCTCTCTGCTTCTTCTTCTTCTTCTTCTCCACTTCCTCCTTCTTCGGTTATTTGTATGACAGCCAGCGTGATTGTCTCAAATACCTCCTCTTATATTATATAGAGAATTCATGCAAGAATTCTCGGGGTGATAAGTCAACCACAACCAGCGAAAAAAAAATTACACACTTGCCATATTTGGGAGTCTCGGTCGACTCAGAATCCAGAACTCGCTTTCTATGTGTGAATTGGCGCGTGTCGGTTTTAGAAAAATCAAAGTACAAACAACAACTTTTTTTTAGTTTCTTCTCTTATGTTCGATCTGGTTTGTTCATTATTGGAGTTTGAGACCAACGAATTTTTAAGGACCCCACATTTAGTTTTTTTGGTCTCGTTTTTTGACCGTTGATCGTGTTGCAAGTATTGAAATTGTTTGATCTAATGGTTGTTATTGTGCCATGTCCGATATTGTTGTTGTGTGTTATTATCAGCCTTCATTGATAGATATATATGTATTTTTTAACTTTTTTTTTTCTTTTTTCTTTTTACTAAAATTGGTTTGTGTGTACTTTCAATAAATAATAATAAACGAAAAATCTATAAAAATAACAGAATCTGTTAATCTGATATTTTTTCTAATTTAAAATGCTTCAAGATAATATTTTATATTTAAAGATAATAAAAATAAAAATAAATCTAGCTATTGATCATACATATCACTAGGTCTATTTAGATCGTAAAAAATATCAGATCAATAGAGAATTCAGATTCCAAATAACAACCTTAATCGGAAAATAAAAATACCATCATCGACGAATCTTGGATTTTGATTTTATTTTATTTTTTATTCAAAGAAAACCTAAGGTGCAACGTGCAACACGTGTAAGGTGTATATTGTTACAGTTACTTGGCATGAAAATAATGTGATTTGCATAACATATTTTACTAACCAAATAATCAATTGTCAATATCTACTCATTGACACCATATATAAAATAATCTGGTTTGTGACTTTGTGTCACTAACAACAAATTAAATCCATAATGTAAGTTAGTCGGTGTTTAGGTTGAATCTCTCCTAGCACGCTAATTTATCTAACATGATTACATATCAAGAAGAAAAATGTTATTTATAAATATATAAAGATAAATAAATATTTTAACTTAAATGTTTAATAAATAGGTGTAGGGGTGGGCACCCAAACCGCCAAACCGATCAACCCGCCCAAACCAAACCAATTTAAACGGGTTGATTTTGTTTCATTAAATAAAATAAACCGATTTTGTTGTTTTTGAGTAACCCAATTGGTTTTGATTGGTTTGTGGGTTGCGTTTTATCAAACTGTTTAATCCAACATAAACCATTACATAGTTAAATATAAATATATATATTATTAATTAAATTATCGGAGAAAACAAATTAAAACTAAAATTAATCCAATACAACAAAAAGTGAACTTCGAAACTTCAAAGCGGTTGCTTCGACGGTTGTAGATATAATTAATTTAGAAGCTTAAACGATTTAATTTTATTTTATAAGTATTAGACGTTCTACATTTGAGCTTTTTTTTTTTTTTTAACAATTATCGTTATGCACTTGAGTTAAATTTAGTATTATAAAAATTAGTATTATTGTTTATCATATTGATAATTGGTTCAACTACTTATATTGATAATTTGATATTATTAAATTTATTCAAATAAAAAATAATATAATTATTTTTTTAAACCGTTAAACCAAACTGAACCAAACTGATTTTTATCGGTTTAGTTTGGTTTGGTTTTATCTTATAAATAGTTTGGTTTTGGTTGTAAAAATTAAATCGATTTTATAATAGTTTGGTTTGGGTATAGTTAAATCCAACCCAAACCAACTCATGCCTACCCCTAAATAGGTGTAGTGGGTTGAATTATGTAATACAATTAAAAAAGGTTTAAATTTATTTAAATTTTAAATTGGTAAATGAATTAATTAAATTGTATTTTACCCACGTAATTGATATTACATTCAAATTAATGAGTTAAAAGAGTTTTATCAGATAATAAGTTTTGATAAGTTTTGATTTATGACATGATAACGTGTCATGTTATGTTTGACAAGAAAAGGAATCAGAGATTTCAACTTCTTCTTTTTTTTTTTTCTTTTTAAGAAATTAGAGATTCCAACTGAAAAGCTACTCATAGAAGAATAAATGCTATGGCTTGCTTTATTTACTTGGAATAATGTCAAAAAGAAAAGTGACACTGAGTTATGTAAAATAATTACATATCAAGAAGAAAAGTGTTATTTATAAATATATAAAAATAAATAACTATTTTAACATAAGATGTTTAATAGATAGGTGTAGTGGATTGAATTATATAATTAAATTAAAAAAGGTTTAAATTTATTTAAATTTTAAATCAAAAAATTAACTAATTAAATTGTATTTTACCCATGTAATTGATATTACTTTTAAATTAATGAGTTAAAAGGATTTTATCGGATAACCCATTAATTTAATAAACCGTGTTTGAGTTTTCATTTGTGATATGATAATCTTAACGTGTTGTGTTATGTTTGAGAAAAAAAAAATAAATAAAGGTTTCAATTATATGTATATTTTTTAAAAAGAAATTAGAGATTCCAATTGAAAAGCTACTCATAGAAGAATAAATGCGATGACTTTTCTTTCTTTACTTAGAATAATGTCAAAAAGAAAAGTGACACTGAGTTGTTTAATATAATTACATATCAAGAAGAAAAGTATTATTTATAAATATATAAAAATAAATAACTATTTTAACATAAGATGTTTAATAAATATGTGTAGTGGATTGAATTATGTAATTAAATTAAAAAATGTTTACATTTATTTAAATTTTAAATTGATAAATTAATTAATTAAATTGTATTTACCCGTGTAATTGGTATTACTTTTAAATTAACGAGTTAAAAGGATTTTATCATATAACCCATTAATTTAATAAACCGTGTTTGAGTTTTGATTTGTGATATGATAATCTTAACATGTTATGTTATGTTTGAAAAAAAATAAAAAATTAGAGATTTCAATTATATGTATATTTTTTTAAAAGAAATTAGAGATTCCAATTGAAAAGATTTGTGATATGAAACGACTTGCTTTCTTTATTTAAATAATATCAACCCATCATTGATTAATTTGAACCACTGCTTTTGTTTTTGTTTTTTCCTTTGATTACAACAACGGTCGGAACCTGATGAGATAATACTTTACTAGCACAGTCCGGAATACTACTTCCATAATTAGGGAGAGGGCACCCACAATTGGGAATTAATAGCCAAGGAGGGATAAAGAATATATATATACACATACCTAGTCGTTGAACCGTGGTGGTCGAGACTCACATGGGAGAGTCCAACTATATTGGTAAGAGGCCATAGGTTGTTTTAGTGTTTTTTATAGTAGCCTAGTGGGGGATCGTTTATTTAATTTAGTGGCACTAATTTCACATTCTATGATTTGATTTCAAGATAATTTACTATTATTATTATTATTATTATTATTATTATTATTATTAACTTTATATAATGTCCACTTTTTTAATGTTGTTTATTGGGAACTACAGTATTTATATTATTGATTAAAGTCAACTAGATATTTTTTAATTTTGAAAAATGATAAAAAAGCATCTTTACTTATAAATTTATAAGTGTTTAATACTAAATATTTGTTAAAAGTAGTCATTCTTATTTTACAATATTTAATTATTTATGTGTAAAGGATTTCTTCGTATTAAAAAGTATGTAAAGTATTATTTCAATAGAAACGATATAAAAAACCATTATTAAATAGATTAAGCTACAAAAGTTTCAATACAATCACTCAAAAAAACTAGATGTGGAGGTTGAATTTTAAATTTTCAATGAAACTATTCAAAATTTAAAATTTTCAAAATTTTGAATATTCAAGTTTGATTTCTATATTCAAAATTTAATATAAAAATCAAACTTGAATATTCAAAATTTTCAATAAAGAATTTCTCTTTTATTTTTATTTTTCCTTTTCAAAAAATGCATGATAACTATTAATAAAAAAATAAATGAAAACAATCATAGTCATTAATTATTCATGATAAGAAACCCAGAGGTCTTATCATGGATTGGTTTTCCAACAAGTGAATGAGAAAGGAGCATCTCTCCGGAGTCCGGACTCCATTTAATAATTTTCTTTATTCTTCATGTAACATGCTTGATTTGATTTATTTATTATTCATTAACAAAAAAAATATAATAATTCTATCAAAAAAAAATATATATATATAATAATTTGTTTTAAAAAAACCAAAATATATCTATTAAGTCTATGGAATTTAAATTTAATAAACTTTAAAGCAGTCTGAAAGCTAAATAAAATCTGAAGTTAGAAGCCAATAACCTCCTACCAATGTGGTGTGACTCTTCAATAAAAGACTCTATTATCACGGTTTAATACCCAGTATGTGTGGTAGCCAAAAATAGCACAGCCCAAATACTAAGGCCCAACAGAAGATAGGCCCAATGTAAATCCAAACAGTTACAACTCACGACCAAATCATAGCAGTTTGGCATATAGCACATGGTAGACTCATTCAAATATCTTTTAGAATCTCAAAATATCAGAGGTTCTTGTTACATGATTTGAGGCCGAGATCGTGGGGGAGATATGAACAGACCCATCTTTGAGTGCTCTCTCTAGCTATAAAGAGCAAGCTCCCCCTCCACTCAAAGGGGGGATTCTCTCTACGCTCTCTAACCCACAAAAAGACAAATAATGCAATTCCTCTCAATGCCCAAGATTATTCTTTCCTGACTCCCACACAAGGAGACAAAAGACATCACTTCAATTCAATATAGTGTAATTATACTACACTTTGCAAGACCACTCACCAAAAATCAAACATCCATTATACAATTCCATTTTACCTGGGGTCATTTAGTAAAATTAATCTCTTATTCTACTTGGGTTGTTCGACCAACGCCTATACCACTCAACCAGCACATATTATATTATTATTATGAGTTCCTAGCGATTTAAATTGCTACTCAACGCTCAGCCCAAGCGAACCTAAGGCTCTCCAAATGACACCACCCAGGACGCGACCAACTTTACTTACGGTTTGATTTAGCTTTTATTCAATTTAGATTTTATTTATTTTTATTGTTGACTTGAAATTATTTTGTTTATTGATAAATTTTTTAACTCGAGCATCGGAGAGTCCCCAATAGGACACCCCCCTCTCGTTCCGTTTTACCTTCTTATTTTTTACAGGATCTCGTAGTACACAACCTACTATTTTTCGCTCTACCATTGTCAGTGCCCACCGACTTACGAAAAATTCAACTGGAGATTTTCGGACTCTTCAGTATGCATGTATATATATTTATTCTTTGTCCCTCCTTTTGTGTGGGTGCACTCTCTCCTTTTGTTGTAATTTAAAAAAAAAAAAAAAAAAATCTGAAGTCAGAAGTCTCAACTTTTGATTAAAAATAAAATACTGATACTGTGGAGAGGGACAGAGACACCTTAGGACAGAGGGGGCCATTGCACCCCTGAAGTTGTACAATTTTATAAATTTTCTCCTAACCTTTTAGAGTTTTATGTTTTTATCCTTTTTTCATACCCCCTCAAGTTTTATGGTTTTATAAATATATCCCCAAAATTTTCATATTTTCATGTTTGTACCCTTACTTCATATTTAGATTTTCTAATTCTTTTATAAATTACACTGTTAATAATTTTATCTTAACCACATAGAAAATATATTTTATTCTAAATATATTATTATTTTTTCTTTATATCTCAAATATAAATCAAATCACAACATATATGATTTATTATGTCAATTGTAATTTTTTCTTATCAAAGTTACACTTACTCAACTCTTTCTTAATTAATTTTATTATATTCTTAAAATATTCTCTCTCTCTCTCTCTCTCTCTCTCTCCAAATCTTACTTGTCTCACTCTATTACGGTAATACCATGTCATATTTTTTTTATAGGTTATTTATTTAGTTTTTTCAATTTAAAAAAATGTGTTGATTTATATAATTAAAACATGTTAAGTCATATATTTGTGTTTAATTATTGAGAAATTGTATCAATAAAACTTTTATAATTTTTAATAATTAAAAAAGTATTTGGATTTTAGAAAAATATTATGAGTAAAATTTAAATTTCAATTTTTTTCTTAAAGTATTGTTTAAATTTCAATTTGTTTTCTAACTATTAAATACTGTTATTGAATCTTAAATTAATGGCCATAAATTTTAGTCCATATTATTTTTAGAGTAATACTAGACATAATGTCAACTTTATATCTCAACTTGTATTCCAATTAGTCGTTTGTCGATTGAAAATTCAATACATATTAATTATGATTTATTTCACTCGTCGCATTTATATAGATTAAATTGTCTAAATTACAAGTTGTGAATCTTGTGATGTGAGTTTGAATATCTAGAATTATTCTTATTTCTATTATGTTTTCATCACTATCCAATGATCATCTTAAATATTTTTCATAAATACACAAATTAAGATAATTTATCTCAATAAACTTTTGTATTCATTTTAAATAATTAACGAAAAATGATACTGTTTTAACATATAAACAACATTTTTAATTATTTTTTTCACGTCGCTGCCTGGATTTAAACCCATGTAAATGGCAAGATGTTGCAGCATACAAGCATACAACGCCAAGCAGAACGGATAAAATGGTCAGGATTTTTAAGCACAATTCAAATATCACCCTAGTCTCAACCTAAAATCTCATATAGTCATATGCCTGATGCCCCTGCTGAAAGTGGAGAAAATAGACTGAGGGAGCTAAGAGGCAGAGATGCTTGAAACTAAAAAAGACTAAAAAAGAGCACAGCAGTGTGAATTCATTACCAAGCTACATCAACCCGAACGAACAACACAAATTCACCACAAGAGGTCATAACGCTTCGATTGTACTCAAATAACATAGTTGATTGCATCGTAGTTTGAAAATTTGCACAACAAAATTACATAATTCCGTTAGTAATAGATAACAACAACAACATAAATTCACAACAAAAGATCGTACTCTTCGGTCTTCATGTTCTAACCCCCTGAACACCTTTGCCGTCTTCATCTACAACTACATTGATCTTCTCATACTTGAAATCCTCTGGATGCACTTGAATCTTAGTTGGGAACTCCGTGTGCTTATTTACAACAATCGCCCACACAAACAGCATCACAAATGCCAACAAAGCTGCACACCCTGTCGCAAAAATCAATCCAGCAAGAATTCTCAAAGGACAAATGCTCCTTTTACGATCTCCAAAACTCTCACCATGTACTTTCCCATTATCCCGGGGATCCGCGGGCAAAGAATGCATCCCATAAGGTACACTCCTCAACCTAAAGTTCCACGAATAAACACTACTAGTTTGCTCTGAATTGCCATTGCTTGATACAATACCTACGAAAACATCTTGATTTCCCCACATTTGCAACAGATTGATTCGATATGCAAGAAACGGATCATAGGGTCTCTTATCACCAAATTTACTCAATCTAACTTCAATCCTCTTCGAGCTCGAATCATAATCAATCCAGGACTTAAGTTTCACCCCATTGTTTAGAACCAAACCGATTGAAGAAACGTTACAAACACTCACAGAAACAAGACTATTAACATCAACACCAACATGGTTTGCATTCACATCACCAACATTATCATCCATTTTAGTGTCGTATTCAATACCCATATATTTTTTTTCGCTTAAAACACCAAATGAGCCTCGACCCACAAATCTAAACGCAGAATTATAAGGTAATACGAAAAAAGCAAGACCATCACCTTCACTGGGTGAGATTGAAAAAGTGAAGTCCGTCGAAAACGACGTCGGTTGGGAGCGACTCGGATCAAACAGCTTGAAGGGTTTGTTGTGGATCAAAAGACCGGAGCTTGACGACCGTTGTCCCGTGAGCTGCACGTGAGAGTAGTCGTCGACGAACTTGGCGTCGCCGAGCACGGCGATTTCTGGGTCGAAGTTGGGGTTGTCGGTTAGGGTTTGGACAGCGAAAGACGAGATTGAAAATGCAATTAGGATTAGAAATTGAACAACTGTGAGGTGAAATCGAGATGAAGCCATGATTTTGCAGGAAAAATTTGGTCTTTTTATTGTTTGTTTTCTGGTTCTACATAAAAAATTCCAGGGTTTCAATGTTTTTTTTTTTTTTGGCTTCGAAGTATTTCTACTTCTGTTTTAATGGTATAGCCGTATAGAGCATTTTGATTACTTTTTTATTTTATATTTTTTTTATGCAAATAAAAAATGAAAATGCTTTTTATTTATGGGTTACTTGCACAAACATACCCTCTATTTATCTAAGACCATCTACAATGTATATACCAATGCCAATGTTAAATTTGGCACAAAAAAGTGTAAAATGTTATATTTGGCACATTAATTTAGCATTGTGCTCCAAAGCATAATCCTATTTAAAATGCTATTTTTATTATTTTATTAATTAAAATTATAAAATTAAACATTTACCATAAATGCATTCATTATTTCTTTTAATGTTCCAATGTAAAATTTTATTGATGCATTCATTATTTCATTTAAAAAAATATATAATGGTATTTTTGTAATTAAAAAAAGAACATTTATTGATATGCCAAATTTGGCACATCATTTGGCAATGCATTGGAGGAGGATTTTTACACCCTATGCTAAATCTTAGCATTGGCACAATTATTTGGCACAGCATTGGAGATGCTCTAATAAAGCAAATTCTCAAACAAATGCCCTATTCAAGCAAACATCTCAATTGGAATGTACTTGGGATATGGAAAGTTA
This sequence comes from Acer campestre, assembly GCA_954870605.1. Taxonomy (NCBI): domain Eukaryota; kingdom Viridiplantae; phylum Streptophyta; class Magnoliopsida; order Sapindales; family Sapindaceae; genus Acer; species Acer campestre. The sequence continues at coordinate 3,407,030 of OX940808.1, read as the reverse complement.
ATAGTGCCCCTTGGGTAAAAGAGAGAGGTTATTTTGATGGGTAAATTTCACAGACAACCCTGAATTTAGGTGTAATTGTATAAATATTCATTTTTTTATAATAATGATATAAATATACCCTATCGGCAGTTGACTTTTGTTAACTTTAACCTTTAACCATATTTGTATCCCCAAGTGACTAAACTACCATTGAAAACTTATTTATCTTTTCTTTTATTATTTAAATATATTTACAAATATTTACTTAAAAATTTAAAAAAATCGGTACAATTTTATTTTTATCATTTTTTTTAACACAATCAAAACCCATAAAACTGGAAAAATGGCTGTGTTTAGTGGGTTTTGATTGTGTTTAGTGAGTTTTGTGGGTTTTGATTATGGTGATTAAATGTAATTGTTCGTGGGTTTTGATTGTGTTGATAAAATAAAATTGTTTGTGGGTTGATGAGTATGAAATTGAATGTTTTGGTGATAAATTTGGTTTTTGAAATCTAAAATTTGGTGTTTAGGGACATGGAAAATGTAAAAAAAAAAAAAAAAAAAAAAATGATAGAAAGAAAAAGAAAATAAAAGCTACCAAAAAAAAATTTGTACTAATTTTTTCAATTTTGTAAGTAAATGTTTTTAAATATTTTTAAATAATAAAAGAAAAAATAAATAAGTTTTTAAGGTTAGTTTAGTCATTTCGGAATACAAATGTGGTTAAAGTTAACAAAAGTCAAATGACGGTAGAGTATATTTATGTAATTATTAGATAAAAAAAATAAATATTTATATAATTATTACACCTAAATTCAGAATTGTTTATGAAATTTACCCACCAAAATAAGCTCTCCCTTTTATCCAAGGGCACTATTGACTTTTCATACCCTAAGCTAGAGATGACAAGGTTCCGGTTCCGGTTCCAATTCCGGTTCCTATGGAACCGGCAGTTCTGAACCTTTTTTTTTTTTTTTTTTTTTTTAAATGACTTGTAAGTTGTAAGTTGTAAGTTGTAAATAAAATAAAATATATAAATGAAGAATTACAAAATAAAATAAAATAAAATTCATTGGGTTGGGTCACCCGAAAATAAAATAAAATAAACAAATGACAAATTACAAAATTAAATAAAATAAAACTAAACAAAATGACAAATTACAAATTACAAATTACAAATTACATTTCATTGGGTAATTGGGTATTTGAGAATTGGGTCACCCGAAATTCAAAAATAACATAAAATAAATAAATAACAAATTACAAAATTAAATTAAAATAAAACTAAATTTACAACAAAAAAAAAAAAAAAAAAAAAAAAAAAAAAGGGTGGAACCGCCAGTTCCATTCCGGTTCGAACTGCCCGGTTCCTCAAAACTTAGAACCGGAACTAGAATCGGCCACCCCCGGTTCAGGTTCAGGTTCAGGTTCCGGTTCCGGTTCCCCCCGGTTCCACTGTTTGAACCGGAACCTTATCAAGTTTACCCCAAGAACATTTTAATTGGGATGTTTGTGTTTGAATAGGAAATTTGTTTGAAAATTTGTTTTATTAGATAAATAGAGGGTATGTTTGTGCAATTAACCCTTTATTTATTTTGAAACAGAAAATTCATCCTATTTATATATAATCTAAAACATTATCTCGCAATTTGTTTGATTTCAATTAATATAATTTAAAATTGGAGATTTGCAAAAACCGTCACGGGCTCTATTATTTTGTATTTAGATTACAATTACATTTAGAAGAGATTCTTCGACTAGAGTTTTTAATAGTAAGAAAAAATTTCACTAAGAGAGTCTGATAAACCGATTATTCGATCTCAAGGTTCCAACAAAATTGTCGAGGACATCACTAAACCCAATTATGTTTCTTGCAAATAATAATTAGTAGAGATTTTTAAAATATTAAAATTAAAAAGCTTTTTTGATTATTTAAATCATTTGAAAAAAATCCTAAAAGTTGAAATTCTCTCCATAACGGAAAATAACTTTTTTTTATTTATTTATCCAAAAACTCTAAAATAAACAAACAAATAAATAAATAAATAATTCGAGACATACGTTTTGAATTAAAAAAATAATAATCATTTGGTTAGTAAAACCTCTTACGAGTTTTTTTTTTTTTTTTTTTTAACGGGCCCTCTTAGGGAGTTTTTGGTACACACTTATGTTGACTTATAGTTAACTTTTGAAAATATAAGAGAGTTTTTGTATGCGGATTTGTAACTAAATTCGAAACTTGAATTATTTTTTTTCCGAAAAATGGTCAAACCTTAGGGGCAGTTCTGCAAATCTCTCTTTTCCAAAAAATTATAAAAAAAAATGATGAGATGAATATGTGATAATTAATTAATTAATTATAATCAACTCTTTTTTTATCAATCAAGATAAAAACTATTAAAATATATTTATTGAATTGTTGGTGCCATTAATTCATTTTTTATAGTTGATTTAATTTATAATAAAAAAAAACAAAAACAAAAACAAAAATCAATGTTTTTTTGTTGGCATTGAAAGTGCCAAATTAATATTTGAATGTTGTCTCTCCCAGTTGAATAAATCCCAAAGAAAATAAATTATTGGGGTTCACAATAATTGTTAGAGATACATTCCAAAATTTATAAAAAGACACAGAATTGCAGAAACATCAACTGACCCAGAAACTTCGACCCATTCACAAGCCCAATAATTACATTTCAAAGATATGTCAATATATCATTTATAAAATTATAATGTTTTTTTTTTTTTAAAAAAAAATGAATTTGTATACTAAATTTATGAAAATGTTTTTTTTTTTTTAACACTATTAAAAAAAAAAAGCTTATTCATTTAAAAAAAAAAAACTTTTTTATTATTGTAAAACAGTTTAGAGGAATATATAATTAGATTATATTTAATTATTATAACTTTTTTAATATATTTTTTTTAAATATACCATTTTGACAAAAATATCAAAAAGAATTTCAAATTTAAAGCTTTTATTTGACTACAACATGCATGTGTTTCACAATCGCAAATGCAAAACTTTATATGGGGTTGATGGGGTCAAAAGATTGGGTCCCCAAATCAAATTAACAAAAGTGTCAAAATTCTTAATTATGGACTTAGAAAATTCATGATACTAGGCTACTAGCTAGGTTTTTTTTTTTTTTTTTTTTTGGCAGTTTTTGTGTCCTTTCATGAAGTTTTTGTAGTCCAAGATGGAGACATTTGGACTACATATTTCACATTTTAAAGACAATTAGTACAATATTTCTCGAGTCCAAAAAAAAGAAAATTTTGGCTAGCTAGCTAGGACCCCCATTTTATTGTACCCATTTCTATTTCAATTGATTTCTTTACAGATTTTCAATTGCAATTCACATGACAGCCGCGCATGCATGTCCTTCCAGGACAATTTGATGATTTGCTTTGTTGAATTTTTATTATATCACTTGCGACACACAAAAAAAAAAAAAAAAACTATTACAATAATAAATTTGAGATTTTGGAAAAGGGAAGCCAATTCGAACCAACATCCTCATGATGTAGGTACGATCGGCATACTTTTTCGAAAACCTATAAGGCAAAACTTCTATCTATTGCAGAACCCACATGAAAAATCTTGAGTGCTGCCCGAAAGAACCTAACAATATGAATTTCCATATGTTTTAACTGCAGCACAAGCTTTTCCCACTCTTCAGCTGACCATCCGTCCATGGAAGTTGAGGTTTTCAGTGTTAAGTCTCTCACAAGTCACACCCATATCAATATATAAAATCGAAAATTGAAGATTCGAGTCAGGTGTATTCCATTCGTGTAGCAAATTTTTAACAGTTGGATGAAAAAAAAAAAAAAAAAAAAACTCATCAGACAACTGGGGATACGACATATTAATTAATGATACATATGACCCAAAAAAATAGGCAAAGATTCATCTTAGACAACCATATAAGCATAATAATATTATTTAGTTCAATCTCAAACGTACAAATATAATAATTTTTCAAAGATTGCAAGGGTTAGGCGAGTTCCCGATTTCAAACTGTAGTTCGTTACTGTAAGAGAAATTTAGCATATGGGATCGGACTAGAATCTAGATTTTGAGAGCTAGTTCAATATGTACTAGCTGCATTCTGTCAAGAAACTAATATATGACTAGCAAGACAAAACTTTGTAGTAAAGATATATATATATTTGTCTATATAGCTGCATTTGATTGAAAACTATTAACATTATAAGATATATACATACTCCTATTCTACAAGTTAGAAGATCATCTGTAAGTAAATGCATCCGATGGATGAAATTGTTTGTCGTTATTGATTTTTATTCAGCACATTATGATAACAGAAACTCAAAGCAAATCGATCTTATTTGTGAAATTGCACGGTTGAGCTAGGTTTCGGTCTAGACCTCCTAAAAGGAGAACATTTAATCTTGGTATAGATTATAGATGCCCTTTTGGTATTGATCTAGAAATGAGTATTTGAAGTAGTAAGAAGCAATTAAAGAAAATGGTGGGGGGGTTGGAGGCCATGTGAGAAAAAGAGAGATGGTTACTCGAAATAGAATGTCGGGGATCATGTGCAAGGTTAGCTGCTTGAAGAAGGGATCACAAAAAGACTCTTTATTTTATTTTTCAAAAAATTTTGAATGACTTTTTTAAGGTCTCTTATCACATGTCATGGTGTGTATTGATTCCTTTGCCTTTGGGACACTCAATGTGAGGCCCAAAGTTGAAAAATAAAATGAAATAAAGAAGTCTTTAAACTATATATATCATCTTTTCATTGCCTTGGATTCTAATAAAAAAATCTTTTTAACCATGTGATTTGATGACTATTGAATCATCAACTATACTGTGTTGCCATGATAGTCTCTTCTAGGATCTCTCTCATATCTAAATCTCCATATATAGCTTAAGCTATATATATAAATATACATCTATATATATATAACTAGTTAAACACAATCTCATTATTGCAGCCGTGAAGATCAGGTTATTAAACCGTCCAGACTCCAGAAACTAAATTCTTTTTAGTTTTAGGTCAAGGTAATTATTCAAAGTGTGAGTGAGAAGATCGAGTTATTAGACCGTCCAGAAACTACTTATATAAAATTAAGTACTTCTCTTTTGACCGACGTAATTCAAAGTGTTTAAATAATTTAATTTATAGGAAAAAAGTTACCTTTAAAAAAAGGTGAAATTAAATAGTTGAGAAGTACGTAATGATAAAAAAGTTTCACAAAATAGGGTAAATTGTTTGTCAAGCATGTTAGAAAAATTTAATTATTATCTTCAATTATACACTGTTTTATTCGCATGCATAGCTAGCTTCCACTTGGTTTATCTCTTAAATTTCAATCATTTCATAGAAAATTATTATCCTCCTACCATTCCAAAAAATATTTTCGATTACTCTCCTAAATCCATTAATTTTTTTTATTTTTTTTTTTTAAAAAAATCGATCGGGTGAGAAAATTTAGTAATACAATCTTGTTGATGTATGGGTGAGAAGATCCAAGAATTTTTTATATGTTTCATTAATTCTTGTTTAAACTTTAAAAAGATCTGGTAATTAATGATCCTTTTAGACTTGCAAGGAGTTATGTGAATATTTATATGATTTTGGTTTCAGTTTTTTGGGATTATCGATATCATATGACTATAGGAGAGACTCTGTGTGTTTGTTTCAGTTTAATTAAATTCATGACAACTGGAATCAACCACAACAATAACATAAATATATAACCAATAATTAACCAACCTGTATTCTTGGAACAATTTTTGGAGCCAATCAGAATCCAGAACCAGTTGCATACATATAATCCTTTAGATATCTGCAGATCCATTAATTATATACGGAGAGGTTTACGGGATCCAACTCTGCAACATCAAAACGTAAAAGAGTTTACTCTACAAAGTTTTAGACGTGGAATCCTGCATTTGATAATTGTTAATTATATATATAATATAACAAGATCGAGAAAGAGAAATTTAATAATAAGATAAAATTAATGAAAATTATGAGATTAAAGTATATATATATATATATAATTACTGTGAAGAAAAAGTGGAGAAGAGAGGAAGAAGTTGACTTCTTGATGATAATGAGTTTGTGCTGAAAATAAAAATAATAAAAATAATAATAATAATGAAAAAAAAACTATTTACTAGATATGATGACTTACCATATTGTGTGATGTATGCATTGGCAAATTCCTCAGCGAATCCGGCGCCGGTTCAGAGATTTTCCGGTGAGTTTGCTGTTGGTGTTTGTGGTGGTGTTGACGAGGACGATGATGATGTTGTGCATGAAAATTTATATAAGAGAGAGATCATGTATATATGAAGAGTGTATTAAAATTATTAAGCTAACAAAGGAGGAATCCAAAGGGATAGCATGATCCAAAAGAAATCACATTAAAAATTAAAGTTGAGAAATGAGAAATGTTTAGGATCAATGCGATCCCTTTGGATGCCTCCTCTACTTGCTGTTCAAAACCAAAACCAGAACCAAACCAGACACTTCTCTTCTTCAACCTCTCTCTCTCTCTCTCTCTCTCTATCTCTCTCTAAAAAGATGGAGGAAAGTGGTTTCAGGGAGACTTCAATATAAAAGAGAGAGAGAGCACCACCAAGTCCTCACGCTAACAACAACTATTCTTATTTTCATTTTTTTAATAACTTTTAATAAAATTAAGGTAATTTATTTTCATAGTATATATATATATAGAGAGAGAAAGAATACCCTTATTCAAAATTTGAAAAATCTTTCTAAAATTCTTTATCATTTTATGTAAAATAATCTCCAAAAACCTATTTTATAAACGAAAAGTGGTCGAACATTTCCTTTTCATATCTATCTAGTCTGATCTAGATAACCGACCTGATTTGTGTTTGATTTTTTTTTTTAATAAAAAAAAATAATTATCAGTCGAAAAATAAACAAACCAATAGGACTTTTAGTCAAACTTCCCTTAACTTTTTTTTATATATATTTTTATTTTATTTTATAGATTTAACAATTTTTTTTTTTTAATATTTATTTTTTTAGGGAAAGATATTTATTTAATTGTAGACCCCATTCTCTAAGAAACCAGACACATGGAAAAGGTTTTACAAGTAGTGGTTCAGCTATCTCTTCTTAGAAATTCCCAACAAGTTGGGTGGCACTATTAATTTTTGTTTATATTTATTTCTTGTTTGCTTATTTTAATGAAGGTTTGTGGTCCATTCCATGTTCCATCTCTCACACCAAACCTCCCCATTTTTTTTTTCAATGCTTATTTCACAAGAAAATTCATTCCCCATTTTTTTCGATGCTTTTTTCCTTGAATTTCCCTACCAACATATTAATTAATAATACATTTCCATATATATATATATACATATAGTTTTTCTGTTGTCAATTCGTCCTGATATAAAATATATCAGGACGAAGAATGTAGACCATTAGATTTACATACTTTGACTCAAAGTGTATGCACTTGTCAAAACTTCTCCATAATTTATGGTCAACATTCTTCGTTCTGATATATTTTATATCAAAACAAATTGAAAGTATAAATATTATATATATATATATTATATTTCAAGTACGAGATTTCTATACGTCTTTTTACTGTACCGATTATATAACTATCATAGTAGATCACATATAAAAAAACGTATGAAAATCTCACACCCAATATATATATATATATATATCAATGTTACGATGATATATGATTGATTCTAAAATATAAATATGTATTAGCTAGTGTGGATCCCTTTTTGGATCCGATCTGTTGGACAGAAGATTATTTTTAGCCTAGTCAAAGATGCAAAACCTTGGCATATCTTGATCAAGAATATCAATGATTAGTAACTTGGTTTGTTGATACAATTACAAAATATTAATTTTATATATGTAAATTAAATTTTAAGTGAGCTTATTCATGATTTGAGTTTTGAAAAAAGACATAGAAATCAGAATGTATATGTATATATATATATAATCCTAACTAAAATTAATAAGCTAAAATATTTGTTACTGTTTTTTAAATTTTAAATGGGCAAATAAAAATGAATTTTAAGATAATTATAAAAATATAATTCCAGCCCAACACATTTTCATATGAATTTATTAATTAAGAGATATTTAATTAAGAAATCAAAAGTGTAGATGAATTTATGTACATGTTCTATATTAAATAAATTAAACTTTATAAAGAAAACAATTAATAGATTTCTACTTTATATATTTAAGTGAAAGATGTAATAATTCTCTCCCTCATAATAACAAAATGGTTTTCATAGAGAGAGGTTTTAATAATTAAGTTTCACCTACTGTGTAATTAATTAAGAGATTAATTATCATTGTACAAAAAAATAAATTATATGGTCTTACCTAACAAATATATATATAATTATTAGGTGTTGGAATCACTGCATTTTTCATGCGAGATTCGATTCCACAACGTTGTGGAAATATATGATTCAATTCCGCAACGTTGTGGAATGGAGATATCGTATGAAAAAAACATCGGGATCATGCACATGAAAGACATATATGGGTTGGAATCTCTATCGTTGATTTGATGATGTTAGGGTTCATACAAAAAAATTTATTAATCAATTCAATTCTGCTATCAAACGGTTACAAAGCTCCATTGTATAGGAGAAGAAAAACAAATAAAAATCATAATTTGAATCCTAAAAATATGCCACCATCATCAAATCCCACAAATCAAGTAATTGTCTTCATCATAGGTGATTGATGAAATTGCATAAATCAAGTTGTTAGGGTTCTTACAATTAAAGACCAAAGATTTAAATATAGGGTCACATGGATATAGGATAGGCATATCCTGAAAATATAGAGACAAGGAAAATCTTAGCTGTAAAATCATCCAAATTGAACAATATATACATTAATTAGGCCCGTGTAAGAGATTAAAAAAAAAAAAAAAAAAAAAAAATCCACTAAATTTGGAAATTTGGAAAACGATATATCAACTTTATATATCAGAGAATGCCTCTAATTCCTTTGTACTGAGGACATTTTGTGATTTTGGGCATGCCCACATATATATATATATATATATATTTGATATATGAAATACCATAATTTATAAATTTGAAAACCAGTCCTTATTAGATCTTTTTACAATTTAAATCTGTAATTTTATTGATGGGTATGAAAAATTTATTATTTTAAATTTTTATATTAAAATATTCAATTTATAAAGATAATGTTAAAAAGCTAGATATAAATTGAAAATTTTATTTAAATCAATTTTATTTTATTTTTTGAAAGGATTTAAATAAAATTTTTACAATATATAATTATGTGTGTACATTTATTAATAATTGAAGAATGATAAGCTAGCATATAAAGGAATATATCATATTGATCTGGATACTTCCATAAGCGGGAATAATTGTTAAGGACCACAAACCCATATATTACTTTGTAAAATTGATTGAAATTAAATTAATAGTTTTTTTAAAGAATATATCCAAATAGAATTTCTCTGCAGCTCAAATTCCAGTTTAATATATAATACTTAAAGTGCATTATTTACTTTTTATAAAAAAGAGAGAGAGACTTTCTGGTTTATCATCAGTTTCTTGTTATTTTCTAACCAGAAATTAATTTGTAAGAGGTCAACTAGATAGTATTTGCTGTCAAGATCATTTCTTCAAACGCATTTTCCAAGCATGACGGTGGTTTTCTCGTCAGTATTTTGATCAGAGTACATATTTTTCTTATCGGAGTGGATATTCGGATCATAAATATACATTTTAGACTTATCAGATCAGGTCCCAATAAATCTCTAATCTGACCGTTCGGTTTCAAAAATCAATGTAATAATTAGAAAAAATTAGTCCACTTCTTCGTCGGCATGAAGAACACAACCAGTAACTAAGTAACATATATGAACAAGTCATCTCAACCGTTGGATAGGTGGGACAGCACTAGAGTTTCTCAATTTGACCTCTCCAGATCCATGATGGATGGTGCTAGATCTTGTCCTCACTAGTGAAGCATAAATGGACCACAAACCACAGTTTGCAGACTTTCTATGGTGGGATATAGACCCTACCACCACCACCACCATCACCACCACCAGTCCACCATCACCCCATATAGAGATTTTACTTCTTATATATAGTGGGGGTGCTGTAAATGCATTGTGATTGGCTAGCTAGCTGATTACATTTCTCCCTAGCTGATTTTGAGATTTTTGAAAGTAGGGTTTTTTGAGTGGATAAATATGTAATGTACCCTTCACTAAGGGCACTTCATAGGACATATGTCCCTCCTTTGTAGGACATGCAACCCATCTGGTAGATAGACCTGAGAAGCTGAAAACCATGACAAAACAAACCTTGCCATTTTTGCCCTAGCAGCTAGCTAGCTAGCTAGAGAGTCTCCCTCTTTGTTTACAGGATATTTTATCAGGTTCAGCGTAAGTATACATCTATGAAACGTAATGACACTCAACTTTCATTATCAAATCGGTGTTTATAATGGTGAAACAAACTCTCTTCCAATTCAGCTTTGAATATTCTTTTTCTCTCTTACACTTGAACCCTAAGAATATAAGAGTTTAAATAATAAAATTCTAGGTAAAACTATCACTTTGATGCTTCAGTGTAACGCAACATTATTAATTCAGACTTCATAAATTAATTATTGAGTCGGGTTTCATAAATTAATTACCAACTGTCACTCAGATCCTTGTTATTTTGCATTCAACTGTTTGTTGGAATGGACTCTTCAGCAGCTAGCAGCTAGCAGCAACAGCTGCTGGGTTGTCATCACTGATGACATGATTCTTTCCCAAAAGTGTATCATCTACTATATTACCTTGTTTGGTTCAATTATTTTTCCGTCACTTTTTGACTCAATTAAAGATGAATGGATTCAAAAAGTTTTAAAATTTCATTAAAGGATACTTTCTTTACATTTCTGAAACACGTTGAAAAATTTCTATTGAAATATAATAGAATTTTACAAACATATAAAATGAATTTTCTTTCGATTCATAGGAGTAGATATCCAGAACGTACATATATTTAAAGGTTCCAACAGTACTATTATAACTATAGTAATATTTTAAAAAGTTTATTTAAATCTTAACATTTATCGGAAACCTTCCCATTAATGAAGGACATATAAATAAATCGAACAGATTAATTTATCTGAATACTAGCGAACCCGAAGTTGCCAGAAATTTTTGTTTCGAGATTTATGGCTTTAGTTTTGGGTGGTTTGATATATACTATCATGTGGTGGTCCAAAAGCTGGGTATAGTGTTTATTGACTGCTGCAACTATTCCTTACTGGATGTTTGTAGGATTGGACCACAACTGCACTGGCATCGATCATTCCATAAAATGGAAATACATTTGGGTTTCTGTCTTTTCATTCAAGTGTTCATCAGGAGCAAAACAATTAATAAAGCATATATATATATATATAATGAAATCTTAATATAAAGAATTAAAATTTTAAATTAGAAGTTAGCTAAAAGATAAAAATTTGCAAAGATTTTTTTTATTATGGTCTGATTTTTTTTTTTTTTTTTGGGTGACATTTTTCTTCTTTTATTTGGGCATGCCTAGGCATCATCTATCTGTTGTCTTGAACCAAAAGAGATACAAAATATTGCAACAATTTTATGCATTAGAAGAGCTAGCCTAGACCTAGAGCTAGCAGTCTGATAAGGGTAATAATTGCTTAACTTTTTGGGTCTAGCTAGAAAAGTTGGTAAAAAAGTTGGCAACCAAACGAAAGGCATAAGAAAGCTTGTGATATAAGATATTTATAAAGATATGCTAATTTCAATTATTATTATTATTATTTTGAAATCGGAAATTAAATGGGTTAGAGATATGTAGGAATTTGTGAAATGATTATTACATGTACGGTTCGAATATATACTCTCATAATGAAATATCTATTTTGAACCCTTCACCACTAACGTGGAAAGGGAAATGCATACTGCTTAACACATGTGCTAAGATGAAATATGCAATTTCAATTATTTTCTTGAAGCTTGGTCTAGTTATAGAGAAAATTGAAGTTATAATTAACAATAAAGTCCACTTCATGTATTAGATTTCTCCAGAAGATGGAATTTAAGGTCCATTATGTTCCCCTTCTTGTCTATGTCGATCACTATGTGCATTTTCTTTTTTAAATAGTCATATCTTTTTCATCAAAATGTGTTTTTCCACTATGATATAATTTTAAATATAAATGATTTGAGGGGTTCAAAGGTACAAATTAGTTGTTGTTTTCTCAAATTGATATTGGATTTTGAATGTCACATGGATTCAATCAATTAGGAGGATATCTCTCATAAAGGGCAATTAATTCAATTAGTGCTGCCAAGGACAAACCCTAACCTACCCCACTCTCTCTATATCTCTCTCAACTTGTTTAATTTCCATGAACGTTTACAGCTTTCAATCAGGTGTGTCGTCTGTAATAGCAAGTAGTGGGACATCAACTGTCCCTTTTGGAATTAGGGTTTTTTGGGACCCCTAGTTCTCGTTATACACACTTAACAAAATCTTCTCTTGATGGAACGGGTCAGCTAGAGGTTTGTCGGAACCGGTTGAGATAAAAGCACTACATACATTATCTGAATATTTACTCCCACAACTTGATCGATATATAAGTACTTGATGGCCTATTTCCCTTTAGATCAAATGTTTGGTTTCCAGTCATGATCAGGTGGTCTCTAGCAACATCAAAATTAAATGCTTTCTACTGGTACTTCAATGCCGACCTCTAAATCTGGTTTTCATTATACATATAGTTTGTGTATATGGGTGTTTTTTTTCCCCATATGCATGTACCCTCTGTATATATGTCAGATAATTTAATTTAATTTAATTTGATGTTTTCATTATCATTATAATTAACTTTGAAATCGAAACACCGCATAATCCAGACATTAGTCATTCATGATTTCATGTATTATATATAGAATCTCATAAAAATATAAATGTGATGGAAAAACGAGTTCAATCTTATTCATAAAATCGTAAATATACTATGAAAATTCTCTTGAGTAACTATATATTTAGGTTGCGGTAATAGTATAAAGTAATTTTAAAAGAATTTAGCATACTCAAGAATATCCTGATCGAGTATAGATCCAAACTCAAAATTCATGATTGGTTTAACTTAATTTCTTTACTTCTTTAACAAACGTTATCATCCCTTAATTTATTTCCTCTTTCTTTTCTTTTTCTTAAAAAACAAAATTTAATGAAATGATTCCCGGGGCCCTAAAATCTTGAAAGCACAATAAAGCAAAACCACTCATCACTCGCATACATTTACAAAACATTAATTCTTCCAACTCAATGGTCTCAGGAACTCTCTCATCGTGTACTCATTCATCCATGCACATACATATATATATATATATATATATTCCTCTGATAATAATTTTGACTTAGAAATAAAATTTTGATTGTGCAAATCTGAGTCACATATACATGAAAACAGATCTCGCACGCCACCACAAAGTAATAGTATAGTACTAGAGTAGTGTAGTTCTCGACCAAGAGAGCACAGCACACACAACACCCACTCAGTGAAGGTTTACAAAAACATGTCGTCACGATTGAACACATTTACAGGCCATCCATAATTGGCTCTCAACCTCTTATTTTCTGTCAAGCTTTTAACTCTCCATATTTTCAATATTATGAAAGTACTTTTATATATATATATCATTGAACATCACCAATGTTTCGAAAATATTAGAGATAATTTGAATCTTTCTGACAAAATTTCCAAAAATTAATTTGTTATATCCTAATATTTTAACAGTAACCAATATTTATTTCTTTATATACGTGTGTGTTTGTGGGCGTTTCATTTTGTGGGTATTGTTGCATTTTTGATATGTTGAAAGACTATAAAACTTTGTATTGGCATGGTCCAATGTCCATGCACTTTGTTGGTCGATGGACATTGGACCATTTATATATATCTTTTTGATGTTGTTGTCATCTTTAGCTAGTTATATATTGCTGGTTTATATGCTTTATTTCATCTAATAAACTCTTCTTTACCTTTAACAACAAACATGTTTACTTTATGTACCACAAAACGGGTGTGCAAATTAAACTAGTTTTCTTGGCTAAATAGTTTTCTTAATTTTTATTATAAATAGAGAGAGTTTTGTTTTTATTTTTATTTTTTAGTGCGGATGTCAAATCTCTTTTCAATCAGGATGTTAAGTCTCAATTGTAGGATTATCATACATCAATTAAATGATGATCGATACTATTTGCTTTATTGATTGAGCTCTTAAAACCATAAAATAAAATTCCACATTTTAAATTAATGAAAGTATCTAAGCAATAAAGTTTTCTTTTTAAAGAAAAAAAGAAGGGGAGATTAAATATAACGAAAGGCCGATAATATTATATTAATGTTGTTCTTAATCCAACATCAATGAGATTATCAATAAAATAAAGATCATATCTCTCTCTCTCTCTTAACTTTCATATTTATAATACTTGAACAAAAAATTAAAAAAATTAAAAAAACGTTATATTGCTTGATGTTGTTGTTATGTATGATATATATACGATATATAGGGTCAAGTTAAATCAACTAAAATTTTATACGAAAAAAAAAAAACTGCTCTTGATTAATAGTAATTTATCCTCCCTATGAATTGGTTGATGATGATCAATTTTCACGTTCAATCAGTGTCATTTTCAAAATGTTACACTTTGTGGTATCATCACCATTGAATTTGCACCATCGTGTTTTCTTGAGTTGCTCATCTCTCATTTTCATCCCCAAAGTATTAATTCCCTTTCCCATTTGCCAACAACTTTTTAATTATGTGCAATACCCCATATATATATACAGAGACCCTATAATTACACTAGATCGAGAGTCACCGATTTATTTATTTATTTATTGTTTTTCAAATAATATTAACTATTATTAGACTTATATTTATGGTTGTAAGTTCTATGACGAATATAAAAGTAGTTCGGATTGATTTATTTATTACAAACGAGTTATGATAAATTTTGCCTGAATATATATAATGAGATAGCTAGGGTTTTATTCTATTTAAATTTTTTTTTTTTTTTTTTTTTTAATGAATGAATGAAAGAGACTCCCACAAAATCATGTCTGAGCATTTAAGTAAATGGAGATAAGATAGTTACAACATTTTGGGGACAAATAAAATGAAAGAGAAAGGCAATATTGACAAGTAATAATAATGGTACTACATCTACATATATACCATTTGCAATGTTGTTTTCCCAATTGAATTCTTACCATTGAATGGTCTATAAAGCATCTACATATGATCTAATATTGAAAATATATATATATGAAGATCATGTCATGATTTGATAACTATATGATACGGATTATGATTTGTGCATAAATTTTGAGATTCTATATACCGATTTTTAGAATAAGAAGTTTCACAACAACAAAGTAATGGTAAAATAAACTAATATTTTTAAGAAAGAGTGTATCTTCATACCTATCATATATATTATAAAAATAAAAATTAAAAAAAAAAGTAATTAATTATTTTAAGCATTTTAATCTCTCTTTCTATTTTTTTCAAAAGTGAAATTTGGGATACTACTTGAACTTATGACCTCAAATCTTCAACGTGTAAATGTGAGAGACTTACCATTGAACCACCTCAACTTTCGTTGTATCTAAGCTTCGTTCATGTTGTTTGGTAAGTTAGGAAGGATGAAAGATACCTCTCCATTCCTTTATTTGGTATTGAAAATAAAGTTGAATGGATTGATTGATGTATAATTGTAAATTTACTATATTACCCTTTCGTAAATTTACATATAATGAAAAATTGGAGGGTAATGTTGTCTTTCTTCCCATCTATTTTCCAAAACACGTCTCTCTTCCTTCTCATCCGTCTCATGAACGAATGATGCAATTTGGTGAGCCCTAGAGGAGATGAGATCCCTTCTTTTCTACTCTCCTCTTTTTCTGTCTCTCCAACTAAACAATGGATTAGAGCTCTCCTCACAATCTTTCCCCTCCCTCCCTCGTACCAAATGGAGCATAGTATAAACTACTTTAATACTTTACAATAATATATTATAATATTTAGTTGGACATGGTCAATTCTGTTATGTACAGTTTAAGAGTAATTGTTAGGTGACATTATCATGACTCATGGATGAGTCATTTGCTTTTTCTCATATTCATTTTTTTTTTTTTTTTTTCTATAACTCTTACAACAGAAATATCATTGATGTGTTTATAAAGGGCTTAGCAAGTCATTTACTTTGCTTTTTCCCTTTTTCATTTCTTGCCTCTAATTATTATAAATTTGAGAGTTGGGTAAACAATACATGATTCGAACCCCTAATTTCATTGATGTGACGGTAATGGATTTATCATTGAGTCATATCTGATTTTGTTTCTCAACTATGTAACATTATAAAGTAACTTTTTACTTTAATACGTAACAAAGTCAAACTTAATCAATCCAACGATGACCGACCATACTATCTTTTTATCTTATTTTATTTTTAATTGTCCAGAGTTAGTTGTTGGCCATTGGATGCAAAGGATCCCGGAAATTTCACACGGTTACAGGATCCTTGTCACAGTATATATACATA
Organism: Acer campestre; assembly: GCA_954870605.1. NCBI lineage: Eukaryota > Viridiplantae > Streptophyta > Magnoliopsida > Sapindales > Sapindaceae > Acer > Acer campestre. The sequence goes on along the minus strand of OX940808.1, from coordinate 3,390,412 downwards.
GAACCTAAAATAGCATAGGTGCAATAAAAAACAGAAGAGCTTTAATGAGTGGCCCATAATTAGAAATATGCTGAAATATGGGCCCACAAAAAGCCCATTAAGAGCAGGCCCAAATAAAGGGCAAATTTGGAAAATTTGGAAAATTTTTGAGTTTTGAATTTTTAAATGAATTTTCCTTCTCTAAAAAAAAGTTAAAAAAACTCAAAGCGGTTTATTTTTATTGGGCCTACCAAAATAACAGAACGTCACCATCATCATCAATTACCCACAAAAACTCCACATATTTACAACAAAACCATGTATACATTTTCGTAAATATTTCTGAAAATCAGGGGCAACAGTTTGACAAACAGTGACTACACTTTCAAACAATGGTCTTTTTCCCAACTGCCCAAAGTCACCGCCACGTCGAGTCAATCGAGTCAAAAACTTTGTAGACTGTATAAACGTCGCCGTTTTGGGAGACATTTTCACTACAACGGCGTCGTTTTATTAGGACACAGAGGTCATTTAAAAAAAACCGTCTGACAAAATTGTAAATTCGGATAAGAATCCGAAACATTCGCCTCCCATAAATCTCTCACCATTTTGCAGTTGCAGGTAGGTACTCTTAACAAACAAAAAACCAAAAAAAATTAAAAAATTAAAAAATTAAAAAAAAAAACAATTAACTGATGCAATGAACGATAACGGTGTCAGAGAAGAAGATAACGGTAACGGTGATGCGGCGGTAGTTGTGGAGGACTCGTTGGAGCTTGGCGGTGGTGGTGGTGGTGGTGGAGGTGGAGATGGTGGAGAGTCGAGTCGGAATGGTAACAGTAGAGTGAAGGGGCCATGGTCGCCGGAGGAGGACGCGGTGTTGAGTCGAGTGGTGAGTCAGTTCGGGGCGAGGAATTGGGGGATGATCGCGCGAGGAATTCCAGGTCGGTCGGGGAAATCGTGCCGACTACGGTGGTGTAATCAGCTCGACCCTTGCCTCAAGCGAAAGCCTTTCACTGGTAACTCACTTGTTCGATTCTTTCTCTCTCGCTCTTTGAATATGTGTTTTGAAATTGTTAGTTTGCTTGTTAACTGTGAAAAAGAATTGATTTTGTGGATGTTTGTGCATTGTTGAATACTGTGTTTGGAAAAAGAAAAAAAAGATGGTGTCTTTGTGTTGCTTATGTTGCTTGGAGTTGATTTTTTGTTAATGCTGAAATAGATTCGAAATTGTATCGGATTTAGCTTGATTTGCATTTCTCTGTTTGGGTAGTGTGGGTCTCAAATTTTTTATTTTTCACTGATTGTTGAAATCTGCATTGATGGGTTTGATTTATTGTTTGATTGTTAAGTCATGAACCGTTTTGTTTAATTGACGTCTTTCCTCATTAATGTACAGAGTGATTATGTTTATCTTCGAAAGATATAGAATGAAAAATGCAAAAAAAAAGGAAGATTGAGCAAGGGGTTTGGTGTCATGGTTGTAGTGTAAGTCTTTTAAGAGATTTTTGATTCGGTGGTCAAATTTTGGTGTTAAGTTTGTTTGTAGAGCTTTACATTGCTAGTTATTGATAAAGTATTGAGTTGGAATGCTCAGTATGATCATAGTGTTTATCACTCATATGAACTGCTGATGAACTGCTTATGACTCTTGAGGAGTTCAGAGTAACCTACCACGCATTGATTAACCATGTTGTGTATGATTTTAGTCACTTGAATTACCTTCATGGGTTTGCCTTATACTTCATTATTTGGTGTATGCAATATTTGATCTCAAGCGTCAAGCCATAAGTAATAAGACAGATCATTATGATAGCATCGTGGTAAAACACATCATGTCTAGAGCTTGATAGTTTTGAAGTGGGATGTACAAAATCTGGTTTCCTTGTAGGGAATACTTGTTTCGCTAAGCTGTACTTGCTTTGTGCTTTATTCTTTTGGTTGATAAGCAGGTTAGAAATTCACAATTTAATGTAGTTCTCTTTTCACACGATCACACAAAATTGTTCTAAATTCAGTAGTAGTATCGAGTTGTATGTATTGTCGAAGAACAAATGTGATGCTAAAATGAATCAGATTATCATGGGGTTAGGAAGTCTATGGTCATGAAGTATGTTATTTGTTGGGGATTTGAATTTTGGATTTAAGCATTTTTTTTTGTTCTATGATGTTTTTGGATGATTCTTATTTTACTAAGAACAACTACTTAGGAAGTATATTCAAATATTTCCATATCTCATTTTACATGAAGTGAAAGAAAACTACTACATATTTGGTATAAATGTATAATAAGGAAGATGGATGACTCATCTCTTTCTCTCTTATGAACATTCCTACTTGAGCTTGCTTTCAAGGATTGTTACATTACATATAGGTTCTGTTGAGTACATTTAAGAAGAAGTATCCTTGTAATAATCAAGCATGTGCCTGGTGCTTAATTGGAGAACATTCTTGGTCATATGACTCATATTTGAGTTATCTTCTTTGGCGTTTGGGTTTGGATGTGTTTGTGCAGAACACATCTATACTCCTTGTGTTAACTTTTGTCTTCTATTTCGTTCTTCCTAGCTCAAGCCTCAAGCTAGAATTGGTTCATCAAGACTTCAGAATTAAAAGTTGATAAATTGGCTAGCTGTTTCCATCTGTCTGTATCAAAATTTATTGAAAGTTGATTTTATGTGAATTTATATCTTTTATTTAACTTAATGGTGCAGCAGCACATGGAGGCTTAGAGATGGTTTCGGTTGTCGATATAGAATATAGACTGAAAACAGTCAGAATGTGAGTCGATAATTAACTAATTTTGCAGATGCCTCCTGTAGTCTATAGCATTTCAGAGTAGTGATCACTATATTAGACACCTGACTTAAGGTTATTAGTAGGATCATCTTGCATTCTAAAGGCTGTGAGTAGAGCTGGCTTGACACTCTTGAGGCATGGATGTGAGAGGTGTTTTGACATGATAAAATAAACTTTAGCAATAGTTACTTTCACAAGCATGTGGTGACGGTTAGATTGCTCAATGGATAACCTTTGACATAATTACATTTATTGTTGCATTTTGTACAAATACTTCCCAAATTAACTGTAATATTATAACAGTGCTGCCCAAAGGAACTCTAATTCTGTGAAAGTGCTTCCTAAATAAACTCTTATTTATGGGTGGGGAACTTAAAAGAAGTTAAACCATGAAAAGGTTTAAAACTGGAAGCTTAAATGCTGTCTCTGCTGCATCTTTCAGACCTTTTTTTTGTTATAAACTAACTATTTGCTGAATGGATTTTCTGCATATAACCTGAATTAGACTGTACTTGATACTTATTATTTATGCATATGTGGGAAATCCATTGAAATTATGTGTATTTGAATTGTCACAGAAGAAGAAGACCGTCTTATAATTTCAGCCCATAGAGTTCATGGGAACAAATGGGCAGCAATTGCAAGGCTCCTACCAGGAAGAACAGATAATGCGATCAAGAACCATTGGAATTCTACTCTAAGGCGCAGATATGTGACACTAGGGAGGTTTAAAGCGGCGCCTAACAACATGATGGAAGATGGGAGCCTTGACAGAACAAAAGCATCCTCAGAAGAAACTCTGTCTGTTGGAGATGTTAATTCCTCCATGCCCTCGGAAGGAAGAGATGTCATAATGGATGATTATAGACACAACCAGGAAGGAAGAGATGTCATAATGGATGATAGACACAACCAGCATGAAGACATAGCTCAAATAAAGGAAGTTCACTTTGCTGCTGGACTGCAACAGCTTCCTACCTTTCCGTGTCCTGTCGGAGTCAGTGATATCAATTCATTCAATCCATCTGAACAAAGAGATGTCAGGATGGATGATAGATTTAATCAGCATGAAGACATAGCTCAAAGAAAAGAAATTGAAATTGATGCCGCCCCAACACAACATCCTACAATTTCACGTCCAGTTGCACGTGTTAGTGCTTTTAGTGTTTATAACCCTCCGAATGGCCCAACAATCAGTTCTGGGATTCCAAGGACAACCCCAACTCAGGGACCTTTGGTTCAAGCATCCGGACCAGACTTTGGAATCTGCAAATTCCTAGAAGATGTTAATAGTGAGCCCATTATTCCTTCACAATGTGGGTTTGGTTGCTATGCATCTCTATCAGGACACCACTCACATGACTCATTATTGGGACCTGCATTTGTCGACTATGAGGAGCCTCCTGCTTTCTCCAGTCATGAATTAATTTCCATAGCTACAGATTTGAACAATATTGCATGGATTAAGAGTGGCCTTGAAAATAGCAGCACCAACCTATCAGACAACGGAGCAAGCCAGAGAATGTCTCAAGCAACCGCTGCTTGCTCACAGATGGGAATACCAGAACCGAGTGTGAGGAGAGATATGCGATTTGAAGATGGACGAATCAAGTTGATTGGCATGATGAACGATGTTATATCCTCCCAGGTACCCCGACAAACTTTTGCCATGCGAGCTGAAGTCGAGAGTTTGAGCTAAAAAGTTATGGTGAGTTATCCTTATCTTTTCATCCAAGTCGAAATCGCATAGTTAGACAGTATAGAATCGAGTTATTGAGTTGTTGCCTGAGTTACATCTTATTTCGATTATATAGAAGGAAGGAAGTTGATTTTGTGAAGAGGCATATAGAGATCATGACATTTGGTTTAGTATACAAATTTAACATATGTTTCTGAAAATCTTTTTAGACTCTCATCCAGTTTGAATGAATGAAACTCATTTAAATCTTCAATTATGATATGATTATGCTTAGTCAATTATTAGAAAATGAATCTGTCATTTATTGATCTTGCTACGTGACCATCTAATGATGTATATCGAAGAAGATCATTTGATCATATTTAATTATGGGCTTGTTTACTAATCTGGAATCTCAGTAAGGGAAATGAAATTAAATAATAAATAATAATAAATAAAAATAAATAAAAAATAAAACTTTAGCTTTTGTGTTGGAAAGAGAACTTAATTCTGTCTTTCGCTTAAGGAATTAGGTTTCTTTTATTTGATTCTCTATGATTTTCATTCATTTTCGATCGGTAAACCCGCTCTGTGTAAATTTGTAAATATAAAAGGATTGCAATCTTGCCCACATGTGATTTTCAGCCAAAATCAATCAACAATAAGAAACCAATATAGATGTTCAAAGAGGGAAAAGTGTGGGATGGGATCATTGAATGTTAAAAAAGAAACTACACACCATTCCCGTCTTGCCAATTGGTTTGGCTGCTATGGTGGTGATGATGATGATGATACAGTAGAAATCCATCAAATATTGATTGATGATGTTACACAATCTAAATCAATCAATAGCCAAGACTAACTTTGTCAAATATTTTGGCTTGCATTACGTGTATGTAACGTGTACCATAACTTTTCCAATATTTTGTACAATGTATGTACCTGTACAGTCCACCACCACTCACATTTTTATTTAAATCAACTAAAATCTAGATAAGTACAACTACTTATAATATTATTATATTCACGTACTCTTTTACCGTCAAAATAAATAAAGAGACGTACATCACTTCTCATAGGAGTTCAAGTCTAATCATACTCATATTCTAAAGATATATAAGAAGTTTCCTTTAATTTATAGTTATCCGGACTATATATATATATATATATCGTTTTATCTTAGGTGTACTCTTTTGCATAGAGTCCTAGGTTAAGTTAAAAAAACAAGTTGAAACAAGTTGCTTCAATTTATCTTTTTATTTTAAGTGGTATGCACATTTACGATGAGCTAGTAGATTGCTATGCATAAGACTGGTGCTATTGGTACACCCCCTATTTATCTATTTATACCAACTTTTTTATTTATCTTGTAATCTTTTATTTATTTTATCAAAATTACTTAAAGAGACGTACAATTTTAGGAAAAAAAATCTTTTACAAAGTAAATCTATTAAAGAGAAAATCTTGCCTAGGACAGTTCCATATGTAGATTGCTATGCATAAGACTGGTGCTATTGGTACACCCCCCTTTTTATCTATTTATACCCACTTTTTTATTTATCTTGTAATCTTTTATTTATTTCATCAAAATTACTTAAAGAGACGTGCAATTTTAGGAAAAAAAATCTTTTACAAAGTAAATCTATTAAAGAGAAAATCTTGCCTAGGACAGTTCCATACACGTATCCGTAGGACCGTCTAATGAGAGCATGCCACATATACATTGGGAGAGTATGTGGCACACTCTCATTGGACGGTCGCACGGACACATGTATGGGACTGTCTTAGGCAAGATTTTCTCTCTATTAAAACCCAACATTCCTTTTCCAAAATAAAAAATAATATAAAATAACACCACTTTCTTGATTTTTTTTTCTTAAACTCTTAAACCCTACAATTTGCTTCTTTCATACATACAAAATATTATAGAAGAATCTGAGAAAGATATCAAACATATGAAAAAATTGTTCTTTAGAAAGATATTAAGATGTCGTCGTGTTAAAACAACCATGTTATTTTATTTTTCTTTTCCACCATGAAATAAGATGAAGAAGAAAAAAAAAAAAACTCAAAATAAATAAATAAGAATAAAAAATAAATCGTTCAATGGAGGTGAGAGAGAGAGAGACAAGAGAGACATATACAAAGATCAGAGATAAGAGATCTCAGAGATGTTCATCTTTTATATTATGTTATTGATGTATTTTAGGGGGACAATGTAATTATAATTAGATTGATGTATTTTAGTTGAAAAATGTAATTTTAATTTCAGTCATCGAAAGATGTTGAAGATAAGAGTTCATACGAGATATGTCAATTAATTGAAATTGCATCCATACGAGAATACGGATGTCGATTTTAAGATTATTTTTTATTTTTATTTTTTTTAAGAAATCTTTGTCAAATAAAAATATATATATTAGAGATGTGGTGTATTCAGTTTGAAAAATAGGTAAACAGGGTAGTTTTGGAAATAAATTAAAAAAATTAATAAAAACATTTAATTCTATCTAAAAAAATAAATTTTTTTAAAGTGGGGTATAAATAGACCTGGAGGAGAGTTACAATAGCATCACTCATTTAATAAATAGGGGAAATTACTATGGGCTTTTTGAGGTTTGGCTTTTGTACACAAATATGGAGAAGTTTGTGTATTCTACACAAACACCGGCTATATTTAATGGTTGTGAAATCTTCCGTTAACTTCAATCTACCTTAATTTGGAAATATTGAAAGTATCTTTGAATTATATAAGATAAAAATCAAAATAAAATACAATGATTGAAAAAAAAAAATGAAAAAAAATAAAAATGAAATAGAGGCCACTAGAGAGTGGCCTTAATGAATCACAAATTCACAACGGAGGCCACTACAAAGTGGTATCCACAAACTTCTCTATCTATATGTATGAAGGCTAAACCTTAAGGGGTCCAGTGTAATTTCCCCTTAATTTATATGTGTAAATAGTTTTATATTCGATGCTGTGAAGTAAATATCCGAGCCTTGTATGTATTGTTTAAAAAATTATTGTTATTTAGTATTCTATGTTTTCTATATATGGTTATGACTTCCAACATATCTTTTTGTTATTTGGTCATATTACTATAAAAGTTTAGTATTGTAATTGGATTTTTAATATTTATTAAATTAAAATAAAATTATAATGTGATGTTAATTCAGTGGTATGTCACGATATTGAGAGTTTGAGTTTATTCATTTATCCGATTATGGATTATTGTAATATATATTTTTTAAAAATTAAAATAAAATAAAATAAATAGAAAATATCACACCATTGACAAGTGCTTTTAGCCTTTAATACAATTATAGTTATTGAAAAAAATAAAATAAATAAAAGTATGATTGTATCACTAAAAAGAAACATTGTTATTGAGAATCATGACATGGTTTTTAGACCTGTAGGACCTCTCTGACCTCCCTTTGTGGTTGTTATGCAATAATATATAATAATGTAAGTCCCTGTCTTCTGCTAATGACAGTTTCTAGATTACTATTTTGACCAAAACCTTTATCGATTAGGTTAAAAAAATTATATTTATCAATCATGTCCTCAGACAACTCAAACCTAAGGAGAAAATCTTTCATGCATCTGAGTCCCGGTGTAATATATCTATTTAATGGGTGCATATTATAAGATAAGGAAAACCAATTAAATAAGATTTTTATACCACATGACATGCACTCAACGATTAAGATGTATTACATCGGATGCACGTAAGTTTTTCTTCGAACCTGAGATACTACGAACCAATCAAGGATTTTATTCGATCAAGGTTTTTATTATATCAAACCAACTCTTACAAATTTTAAGTTTCTTTAAAAAGACAAAAAAAAAAAAAAACAATCATGTGCAATAATTTATAAGAAAATTAATATATATTAAAAAAAAGTTGTGATTTCTTTACAATTGATTTGCATACGTGTCTCTACTTTGCATAAAGAGGATAAGAATGAAACACATGATTTTTTTTTCTAAAACCCCAAGAATACCCATGTGTGTCTAATGATTTTCATTCCAAAAGCAAGGGCATTTTGGGGTTTTCATACCATAAAGCCAATAGTGGCTTTTACCGAAATCTGGGGTTGTCCAGTCCATGACGCAATTAAAAGACGGTACCAATAATGTTAAAAAAAAAAAAAAAAAAAAAAAAAAATATTGCTTTTGATACATATATAATTTCTTTTCAAAAATTAAATTTTTTTTAATTTAATTTAAAGTCTACTTCAATCAATATCGCATTATCATCATCCCATAAATGAAAAAAATTTCTTTGCTTTTTCAATTTTTAGTCTTTATCACTGTGATTTTACCATGTTTTTCTTGTACTATCAACAAAAAGCTAACTAAAAACATTATTAAATTATTCTTTATTCATTCTTTCTTGTTGCCGAATTGCCTACTTGCCATATCACTCATTATTATTTGTTGTTACTATTACAAAAATTATTATAATATTTATCGAGAAATATCTATTCTTATAACGGGAGATAATTACTCTTATAATCCAAAAAAGAAAACTCTCCATATATACTTATAAAATACGTATGGTGGGATTTGAACCCACCAACACTTATATAGCACATATTACTCATTATTTTTAATAATATATATTTTCTTTATAAAATTTTAAAATTGAAAAAAAACCACAACTTGAATTCAAAACTTCTTAAATACCTATATGTAAAGAGTCAGCCACTAAGTTTCGAGCCAACCTCAAATAGTCATATGGACTAAATAATATAGGAACTTTTTATGTGTGAAAAAAAAAAAAAAAAAATTTAATTTTTTATATTTGTATGTAATTTATAGATGCAAAACAAGTTACTAAAAAAATTGGATAACAAGAAAAAAAAAAATTAGAGAAAAAAAAAAAAGAAGAGCCTCCTCTGTTTATATAAATGAGTTGTCTTCATTGTGTAGATCTTTAATTGATCTTCTCTCTCTTCAGGTTCTGTCCAATAACCGACACAAAACAGGTGAGAGAGAGAGAGAGAGAGAGAGATCATCAACTACCACACTACAGTAATCGCAGTTGTTTGTTCAAAAATCTGAAGACAAAAGCACATTATTTTTTCCATTTTTAATTTTTTTATATTTTGTGGGCAATAATAATATTGATGAGCTCCTGCTCTGTCTTGAAGAAACCTTTCATGAAGATTTACTCTTCTGGTCTTGAAAATGGAATCTGTAGCAAAACCCCATGTAGTAGTTGTTGTTGTTGAAGATGGTGGTGGTGGCGGTGGTGGTGCAGTTGCTCATGAGAGACCAAGGTCTTCTTCTACTTCTTCTTCTTCATCTTCAGCTTCTTCTTCAAGTGATCATGAGCCAGTTGTTGTTGTTGGTGGTGGTGGTGGTGGTGGTGGTGGTGAGATTAAAGAGAGAAGATCCTCTGTGTCAGAAGAAGTGGATCTAGAATGTGGTGGTGGCGGTGAGACAGAGAGTGAGAGCATAGTAGTACACTTGGCAAGAGTTAAGAGGGACTGCAGGATTTGTCATCTGAGCTTTGATGCAACCAATCAAGAATCTGGTCTGCCAATTGAATTGGGTTGTTCTTGCAAGGCTGATTTGGCTGCTGCACACAAACACTGTGCTGAGGCTTGGTTCAAGATTAAAGGAAACAAGTAAGTCATCAAAATCAAACTTTTCTAATAAAATTCACTTTTTTATGTGTTCTTCAAATGTTTTGTCTTTCTGGGTATGTTTAGAACAGATTTGATCCTTGGATATGATGGCATTTTGTTGATTGTTAGCAAATTTTGTTGTTGAAATGCTTTCTGGGTTATGATTGAAATGAAACACTGATATGAAAACATCTATTGATTTTGGTTGATTTAGTTCTGTGTGTGATTGTGCGAATGAGAGTGGAGGAATATTTGTTGACAATTTTTAGGCAAAAATAAAGAAAAGCATGTTTATATAATAGTGCAAAGAACATAATAATGGGGACTTAAAACAAGAATAAAAATGCTCACTTTGTTAAGAGTAAAAGAAAAAGTTAAAGGTAGGCTAAAATAAAGAGAATCAAAATCAAATATTTATAAAGCCGGAGATGGAATCTCCTGGATGTTCCAACAATTCAATCAATTTTTCGCCCTTCTGTCCGAAATGGAACTAAATTGAGTCAATTGAAGCATCTCTCTTTCTCTTTTGTCAATCTCTCTGGTTTTTTCTAGCGTACAAGTTGAGTTTCAAGTCCCTCTCCTCTTTAGTTGAGTGTTTGGCACTTGCAACTTGTAAGTTTTCATCTATTTATCGACCTTGGATCTGTAAGAACAATCCCATTTACCAAATTTAAGATCCGAAATGTTATGGTATGCTTTCTAGTGAAGAAAAATTAACTAATCAAAGTGGGTTGCTAGTCATTGTTACAATAACCAGATTAAAAGTTTTAGTTGACAGCCTGGTTTTTTTTATGGTGGCATATCAATTGAGAACTGCTCTGTACTTAACTTTTATATAACGACAATTGTTGTCGCTTTATCACAGTTGAAGGTCATAATAGTTTTGCTTGCCATACTTAGATCTTTCTAATCTAAGCAAAGGTTTGTACATGATAGTTTCAGGTGCGGATGTAGCATCGACTCTGTAACGTTATAGATCTAGTGTAGTTTTGTGCTTATTCGGAGTTTATGCATGGATTCCCAATTCGAAAGATAGTTTATGCATTATTTTCGAGTTGTTTATGTGTTCTGCTTTAGTTTGTTGAAGTTTTTAACTTCTACGGATAAAAGTCGAGCCTGTTTATTTTTTATTATGGAGGGGCATAGATGTTTGCTTTTTTCTAATCAAGGTCTCACCAGACTCACTAATAGGTTCTTGCGTGTGTGAGCGTGACTAAATTCATCATTTTGCGAAACTTCAATCTCATATTTTGTTTAATCGTTTACATTGATCGCGGTCTTCAATATATGCAGAACCTGTGAGATCTGTGGATCAACCGCGTGCAATGTAGCTGGTGCAAATGAAACCGAGTTAGCAGAGCAGTGGAACGAGTCAAGTGACGCTACGCCAACAGCAGCGACTGCACCCGTGCACCAAGCAGATGCACGAAACTTCTGGCAGGGCCATCGGTTCCTGAATTTCCTGTTAGCTTGTATGGTCTTTGCCTTCGTAATCTCTTGGCTTTTTCATTTCAACATACCCTCATGAATAAATCCTCTAGCAACCAAACACTAGCGCGACATTTCTTGTCGGATATGATGATTGAGATTTGAGATGAAGAAGTAAGTAAGCCTCTTAGTTCTAAGCACCATTAAGACAGGTACCAAACCATTCCCGGTGCCATTGCGTCTCTATATATGCATGCTGTTTATATTAATGTCAAGAGTTTGAACATCTATTGTTCCATAATTTATGTTATTTCCGTTATCGATTTCATTTCGAAATTTTTGGAATACTATTATCGAGTTCTTGTAAGTTTATTTGCTTTGCAGCAATGGTATCAAAACTGCAGCTTAAGTTCTGGACTTCTGTTACATAAGTATTGTAAGCATTGTTTATGATAGCCATTTGTACGGATTCATCGCTCTCGAAGGCTCGAATTCGCATGCATTTTATTCACTATCAATTGCATGATCTTGAGGTTTTGAATGGAGAAAACTCAATTCCATCTCCTGAGATCTCTGTGGTGAGATTTTAGGATACAATCAAAGGCGATTTATCCATCTCGATATTTTGATCGAAATATCCTTTATAATTTTCATATTCCGATCTTCTGGGTACCGTAATAAAAAATATTATCAAATATCTCGATATCGGTGATATTTCCATCAAAATTTTAAAATATTTGTACCCTCAATATATATTTTTACATAAAACCAAATTCATCAAAATTTAGAACATTAAAATAATGATTGAAAATTTGAAACTCTTATATTATTATTATTATTATTATTATTGTCATTTTTATTTTTTTGGTATTGAGGATCCTGGACTTCGTCTAGGCACTTATCCGTCTGTCCTCCTTCAACTGCGTGATTTGTCATGGCCTATATATTCAAAGCAGGCCCTCAACTGTGTGACCCGTTGTGGTTTGTGTGTTGGCTTCGCAAAGTATGATCGATAAGAAACTTCAACCCCTGGCCCCACTAGGATGCAAGTGGGTAAATCAGAATTCGCCCATGTTATATAATTATTGTTAATAGTTTTGGGGTGATTTTAAATTAACTTAACTTAAAAACCTATTAAAATCACGATCATTATAGTTTTTTGTTTTGTGTTAAAAAAAAATCTTGATCATGGGAGGATAGAGCATGCGCCTTCACTCGTGACCTCGTGTAGGCTTATAATAATTCCAAAATCCAAATCAATAATTCTTTTTTCAATTTGGGGTTGTGACTTGTGAGCATAATGAGTGACAGCCCACTTACTTGGAAGCTAAAAATTATTGAAAATAAATAAATAAATAATGATTATTAAATAAGTTTAAGAGTGATCTAGATTTGCCGATAGAGGCGTAGTTCAATTGGTAGATGGACAAATTAGGTATTTAGGAAAATAACTCCCAGATCAGTGGTTTGAATCCTAAAAAATAATGAAAGCTTTCAAAATAATATAAGATCTCGGATTAATAGATATTGTATAAAATAAATAAATAAATAAAAAAGTGATTTAGATTTAAGACTGGTATATGCTTTGACGTTTTTATGCTATTTATAAAAGTAGATATTCAAAACGTTAATACATTGTTTAATTTGGACAGTTCCGACAGACAGACTAGAGTCAACGTTAGATATGAGATTAAAAAGAAAGTAATAATGACGAGGAGTGATTAGTCATTTGACACCACTAATCACGGCATGTTCAACGGAGCAAGTCGTGTGTATGTTTTGACCTTATAAGACCAAAGATATCCATGACCAATCTACATCTTCCTCTGCCTGTATTTGTCATTTTGTGAACAACTTTTATTTTTGTGCATCAATCATGCCTAATTTTTGTAATTTTGTTGTTGTTTTCTTCCTAATTATACACACTTGTTTGTGTTTTGTTTGGGTTGTCATGTTGGATCAGATTGGATCATAGATGCTTGCAGATATCCAGGAAAAAAAATATATTGTAACATTACCATCTGAAAAGAGAAAAAAAAAAAATGTTTTGTTACAGCGTTTTGTAGACATGAGAGGTTTATCATAAGATCAATCACATCTTATCAATATTTTGGCATATCTTTTACCTGTTCGGATTTAAAAATATATATATATATCTATATTATACAATTGATATGTATATCCACGAGATTGTGGGTTCGAATCTACCATTTTTTTATAAAAGAAAACCTCGATTTATATAATATTTTAAAGAAGTGGTATGTGTATATTTAATTGAGGTATATATATGGTTGTTAATTTATGTGAAATACTAGAGGCCCCACAAAGGCATGGGCCCACATCTCTGTGGGCCCAAAAGAATAATTCATATTGTATTACTGACCCAACCCAACTGGGTGGAGCAACTTGTTTTTGCAACAAAAAAAAAAAAAAAAAAAAAAACCACTTTTTTTTTTTTCTTCTTTTACTCTAGTTTTCAATAATATCAACGATCGACATAATTTAGTGTAATTGTAATTGATTTCACTAATTAAACTTAGATATCTTTGCATTTTATAATAATGAAATTTTGGACATTTAGATGTACAACTTATGATATATTCATTTTATTGTCATCCATCCGGTACTCATTTTTGAAATATCCGAATCTGAATATAATTAATTAACTGTTAAACTTGTATATATTGTTAAGATAAGTGAGTGGTCAAATTTTAAATAAAGATTTTACAGAAACTATAAATAATTGCTACTCTTAATTTACAAATATGTATGTAAGCACATTATTCAATCTCATTCTTTTGTTAGGATACATTTATTAATCGAGAATCTTAACGAGTGAAAGGGTGTTTAATTTCTTAAATCCGACATTATTCAGATCAAGTGTCTGGTGAGATATAGTGAGTGCAACCCTAGACGAGGAGTCTCCCCATATTTTTCTTTGTAAAATTCATGAATCCAAACCAACACCACCAATTAGAGATGCACGTTTGGGGAATGGGGATGGATATAGGTCTCCCCATCCCCATCCCCAATACCTAGACCCTTCCCCCATCCCTCCTCATTTCCCCATTTGGGGAAAATGGGGATGGAGAATTTTGGGGGGACCTATATCCATCCCCATCCCCAATTCCTCATTTTTCCCGTTTTTCCCCATTTTTCCCCGTTTCCCCGTTCCCTTGTTTCCCCCGTTCCCCCATTTCCTCATTTGAATAAAAATTATAAATTAAACTAAAAAATCAAACATTCCATTGCAAATATAAAATAAAATTTATTAGTGCATTACAAATACAAAATAAAGTATTTTAAAATTCACTAGTTCATTACAATAACAACTAATTGTTGAGAAAATAAGAGCAACTTTAGGTTTTAGGTTTTAGGTCTTGAAGTTAAAATGAGTAAAATTGTATATATACTTAGGGTTAGAGAGTTAGGTTTTCAAAGAATAAAAAATATAAAAAATATATATTATAATTATATTTATATTATTATATATAATTGGGGAAAATGGGGAAATGGGGATGGGGGACCTCCCCCCATCCCCATCCCCATTTCAACATAATTGTGGGGAAAATGGGGAACCCCATCCCCATTTCAATTTGGGGATGATTTTCATCCCCCCCCCCCCATCATTTCTCCATTTTTCCCAAAAAAAAAATCTCCAAATGGGGATGGGAACGGGGAAAATTGGAGCCCCGAGGGGAAACGTGCATCTCTACCACCAATACATTGAATCAAAAGATTGT
Organism: Acer campestre; assembly: GCA_954870605.1. NCBI lineage: Eukaryota > Viridiplantae > Streptophyta > Magnoliopsida > Sapindales > Sapindaceae > Acer > Acer campestre. The sequence goes on along the minus strand of OX940808.1, from coordinate 3,375,142 downwards.
AATTAATTAGTAATTTAAAACGATCGAATCTAAACTCTACACAGTACACAGAAACTAATAATACAATCACTAATCACCACCACCATTCGTGGATACAAAATAATAATAATAAAAAAAAAACTACTAAAAACAAATTCAATTAAATGTTACCAAGAACGTGCATGGCATAATTTAACCAAACAATATTCGTTTTCATTGGATTCCAACCGCACAAGTGTAGCAACCCAAACAAACTGTTCAATTCAATTAATTTCTAGATACAAAAAAATCCACACACAAGTATATATCCAAGTTTCTCTTACTGAATTAATACGTGTTAAAATCGTAGAAAACAGATTAAACATAACTGAATATTAATTAAATTTAAATAGATGAATCTACCTATCAATATATAGTCGGGAAACTGATATTAAATACGAAACTTCATATGTTTTATCATGTAGAATCTAACTATATAATGTTACAGATGACACAAGTGGAATCTGACTATATAACGTTACAAATGACAGAGTACTATCATCTTGTAATTTTTGTTCAAATTGAGTAATTAATTTTCTTTAGAAAGTCATTGAGAGAGTGGTTTTCTGGAATTAACCATCTTTCTTTTCGATTTATCTAAATTTTTTTTTTAGAATTTTTATGTTCATATCGCAGGGTCTTATTATAATTGTTTATATATATATATATAATAAAATAAAAATAAGCTAATGCGGCACCGTAAAGGAGGCAAGAAGTAGATTGAGATTTGAGTGTCGTCTTAACAAAACAAAGTGAAGTCTTGGAATGTATTTTTCTGTTAAATTAAGATTGTCGGTTTGCATTGTCCGGCTTCAAAGCATTTTTTTTGGCCGCCGACTTTTTAAATGTTTAATCAAATTGAGATTTTTGAATGATTTTATTCTTATCCAGATTTTTATACCTTAAAGTTTGGGGGGTTCCTCATTCCCGGTTAGATTTTTGCTGCTGTCAATGCCAACAATGTGCCACTGACCACTGTCATGGGAGCTTCATCCCTCATCTCACTTTTATTCAAAAGGTAAATATCGGTATCAATTTTTGGAATTTTTGATAAAACCGTAGAAATATTGTCGATATCTTTAAAATATCAGATATTTAATTATATTTTGATATCACTATCCTTAAAATATAGAAAATATCGAAATTATAGTAGGAATATTATCAATATTATTACTAGGAAATTATTTATTATTAATATTTTTGATTGGAAATTAAAATCCTGAAAGGAAAAGGGATTGATTTTGTATCCTATAATTATGGGTAATAAAATAGAAATATATTTATTAATTAATAAATATTATTAAAATAATAGAATGAATCAAGCTAATATTATCATCTATATATTATTATATCATAATTTATCTATAATTAAAACTTTGAGCATTTTCATTGATTGGAGGGACCATGGCCCCTATGCGCGTCGCCTCCCATATCCATACGATTATAAATGTTAAAATTCGATAATCTAGATTTGTTAATTGACATTTTGTAGTAATCAAATCAAAATCCAATGAAGAATAAAGATTTGTCTTGATATGATCCATGGAAATACGGTTTTTGTATGATTATTTTCTTTTTTGGGGGTAAGACCAAGAAAACCAATCCATGAAAATCAAATTAGAAAAAAATAATTAAAAAAAGAAAGAAAGAAAGAAAGAAAGAAAGAAAGAAAGAAATTAGGGTGATTATCATTTGGGTCCCTAACTTTTTCTGAATTCTCAATGTTTTAAACAAGTTTGTTTTTTTAGCAAAACTTTCCCTGACTTTTGAAAAGTATGTCAAATAGGTCCTGCTGTCTGTCAACGGTTAGTCAACATTAACGACCAGAGGGTTATTTTTGTCATTTGAACCAAAAAATGCCATGTGTCACAAAAATAGAAATAAAATAAATACAATAATTTGTATTTAAAAATTAAAAAATTAAAAAATTAATTAAATTAAATAATTAAAATTTTAAAAATCCAACCCAGAAATTAAACTTTTTTTTTTTTTTTTTTTTCAAAAATAAACTTTAAAAACAGAAATTAAAAATTATAAAAATTATAAAAAAAATAAATAAAAACAAAGCTCATCATCTTCTTCCCCACATCAAACGCAGCCACCATCCATACCACCCCCAAACCCTAAATTAAATTTAAACCCCAATCACACATCCACCATCCACCACCACCACCACCACCATCAACCAAATCGAAGATCAACAACAAACCTCTAAAATCTATACCCAGTTCATCATCATCATAAACCCATACCAGAAACATAAAATAAAATATTACAAAATTAAAAAAGGATTCTGGATCTCCACCAAATTCAAAGAACAAACCCTCACAGACCTCTCGCTCCGCCACCACCACCGCCACCGCTCGCGCCTCTCTCTCGTCTCGTATTCGACTTGTTTAGTTCTGACTCACACTAGCTCCTCTCCTCCAAGTGTGCTCGCCTCTCTGCGGACTGCCTCGCCGCGCCGTTCTTCTTCTTGGAGCTCGATCCGGAGCTTCTTTTCAAGAGGGAGTGGGCGGTGGCGATGGTGGTGATGGAGGGTTTGGGTTTGATGGAGATGGAGGGTGGCTGGGTATTTGGTAAAGAGGTTGCTGGTTTTGGTTTTGATTTTGGGAGGGAGATTTGATGGAGATTTGTTGGTTGGTTTGTTTGGATTTGGGGAAGAAAACTTTTTTTTTTCTTTGGATCCAAATTGATGGTGTTGAATCTGGGACTGATAATGGTGGTGGTGGTGTTGATAATATTCTAGGTTTGGTGTTATGATGATGATGATGATGATGGTGACTGATAATGCGGATGATGTAGGTTTTGACCATTTGATCGATTGAGATCAGTGATTGGGTTGTGAGGAAGGAACTGGAGTGGTGGCGGTGGGGGTTGGATTTGGACAGTGTTAGGGAATCAATGACTGGATTGAGATAGAAAGAATTTGTATTTAAAAATTTTTTAAAGTAATTTTTTAAATAAATTTAAATTTTGTTTTTTTGTTTGGTTGTAGATAAATATTTTTTAAAAATTGTATTTTTTATATCTTTAATTTAAAATTAAAGATAAATTGTTTAAATTTTAAATGTTAGAGGATAAAACAGTCTTTTCAGCTATTAATAAGGCATATAGGGGCAAAATAGATATTATACCAGTTCTGTGATGTTTGACTGTTAAAAAAAATGTCAAAAGGACCTATTTGATATACTTTTCAAAAGTCAGGGAAAATTTTGCTAAAAAAACAAACTTGTTTAAAAAATTAAGAATTCAGAAAAAGTTAGGGACCCAAATGATAATCACCCAAGAAATTATATACATAGAATAGTAAACTTGTTACAAGTCAAATGTTCGTTTAAAAGTCTTCTATAAAAGGCAAAATAAAAGAAAAATCAGAATTTTGATGATGTAAAACACCAAGCACATATTTTGTAGGAGAAATTTCAAAATCAAACAGTAAAAGTTGATCAATCAAACACCAACCAACCAAATCTTAGCATACAAGTGATCTCACATAATCTCAAATAAACCAAACCGTACTTGATCATAAAATCCATATAATATGCCTCTATATATAAATAAATAATATTAATAATAAAACCAGAAATTCTCAAACTCTAAACAGAGAGAGAGAGAGAGAGAGAGAGAGAGAGAGAGAGCGTGCAAACACGACATACACAAAGCTTACCACGTTAGAAGGGTCCAAATGGTCGGTTGGTGATGATGATTTTTTTTTTTTCCTCTTTTTTTTTATTTTTTTTATTTTTTTTTTTATCTAAAGCAAGCAAAAACAGCCCATAACTAGTCTTCTCATAATTCTGTGCAAAAAAAAGAAAAAGAGAGCAAAAAACCTGAAACTCTTTGTGTCTTGTTTTTTTCTTTTGTTGCTTGTTATTGTTTGTTGTAATGAGGAAACTTTGTCCGAATTTTGATCGTGAAGATGGGCTTGACACGGTCCTGGAAGTTCCAATTCCTGAAGAGATGTTTTCTAGCAACAAGAATAATTCAAACAGGTCATGGCAGAATATGAAGGCTTGGATCAAACCCTACGGCGATAGATCACCACCGTCCATCACCACCGCAATCTTCGGAGGGAATAAGAACACAGAGGTCCAACTCTTGCTTGGCGTCGTTGGAGCTCCATTGATCCCTCTTCCTATTAGAAATGATGATCATGATCATCACCTTGATCACCCCATTTACAATCACAACAAAGACAACCCCATTGTAAGTTTTTCTTCGATATTACCGAGTGAGTCTGATAGTTATTTTAACATGGTATGAGAGTCTTGTTTACTGGTTACAGAAACTTAATAACTTGATTCCTGTATTTTACAGGAGGCTTCGATGGCGAAATACATAGTGAAGCAATACATAGCGGCGGTGGGAGGAGAGACGGCGTTGAATTCAGTGGACAGTATGTACGCAATGGGGAAAGTGAAAATGGCAGCGTCGGAGTTTTGTGCCGGAGAGGGTAGTCTGAGCGATAAACCGGCGGTGAAAGTGAAGAACTTTAGAAGCAGTAGTGGTGGCGGCGGCGGCGGTGAGGTGGGTGGGTTCGTGCTGTGGCAAAAGAGGCCGGAGCTGTGGTGCTTGGAGCTGGTTGTTTCCGGTTGCAAAATCAGTGCCGGAAGTGATGGTAAAGTGGCTTGGAGACAGACTCCATGGCACCACTCTCATGCTTCTAGAGGTCCACCTAGGCCTCTTAGGCGTTTCTTACAGGTACCATTTCTCACCGTTTGATCAAAATCAGACGATCATGCATTGTTGTTATACTTGTGATCATGATTATTCATCCTACTAAAAAAACTTCCATCATGAGATTTTTATCATTTCCCCATTCTATTTCTCAAAGAAGTAAATATCGGTCAAAATATCAAAAATATCGTCAATATAGGAAATCCTAGACATATTAAGAAAATACCATAGATTGAGAGATATATTAATATTATCAATATTTACTTCCTTAATATATATAGTCTATATGAAGGTTTGTAGAAATTTTCCGTTACTAAAATACAATCGAATTCCTTCTTTTACTATTTATTTTTATTAGTGTGGACAAATTTTAATGACATTCAAACCGTTTTGATTTGTTTATATTTTTAGTTTATTATAGATTATAAAGGTGTTTAAAGTACATCAGAGACATATGATATGAATAATCAATTACATTTATTATCGAACGTATATAGCGTGATTTAAATGGAAAATGTAGTAAAGTGGTTCCTGAATTCTTCTCCCTGATTTCCATGGTTGGTGTTGACTGTTGTATATGCATCTATGGGCCTCCATGGTCTTCATCATAGCTGGATTCTACCTTAAAGCTCATCAAACACCAATCCCTTTTTTTTTTTTTTTTTTTTTTTGACTTTTTTAAAGACAAATGATGGGTCAGGGGCTGAATCCCATGCTCACTTTAACAAATTGATTTGCACCATTTCACACTCCATGGGCCCATTCCACTCCAACCTATGGCCCACTAAAGACTCGTAAAGTCACTTACCTCCAACCACGATTAACAACCTCATGTTCAGTCTGTAATGTAATCAAAATGTCAACAAACTTGTCATTTGTCAATTACAGGTTTAGGGATTACGGTTTAGGGTTAATATTAGTCATTCGATTTCAATTATAAAGGTTTACAACAATCAAAGATTTAAAATAAACCTCTCCTAACTACTTCAGTAACTATGCAATTCCTGTATGATAATTAAATTAGTCAAATATCTGTTTTTAAACATCTTCTCTAGTTACGACTGTCCTGAAAAAAAAAAAAAAAAAAAACCAGTTATGTAATGTTACAAAGTGCTTATCCTAAATTGTTTTTCTGAACAGGGTTTGGATCCGAGATCAACAGCGAATTTGTTCTCCAGTTCGGTATGTGTTGGCGAAAAGACGATCAACAATGAAGATTGTTTCATATTAAAACTTGAAGCTGAATCCTCATCTCTAAGAGCTAGAAGTACAAGCAATGTAGAGATAATTAGGCATACAGTTTGGGGATATTTCAGCCAAAGAACAGGCTTGTTAGTCAACCTGGAAGATTCACATCTTCTCAGGATCAAAAGTCCCGGAAACAACAGCATTTTCTGGGAGACAACAATGGAATCCCTGATACAGGATTACAGGACCATTGATGGAATCAACATTGCACACTCCGGAAGGACTTCTGTATCGTTGTTCAGGTTCGGAGATACCTCGGAAAGTCATTCCAGGACAAGAATGGAAGAGGTTTGGACAATTGAAGAAGTGGATTTCAACATCAAAGGATTGTCTATGGATTGTTTCTTGCCTCCTGGAGACCTGAAGAAAGAAGAAGAAACCGGGTTTGGTCATGACGTAAAAATTATTAATAATAATAATAATGCACGAATACCATTCATGATTCGAGCTGCTTCTTCTAGGCTTAATGTATCTAAAGTAGTCGCTATTGATGCTGATGATGATTCGGATGAGACTCATGAAGATCATGAAGAAGAAGAAGATGATGATGAAGAAGAGTTGTAAATTTGTTTTGTTTTGATTCTGTACATATTCATTGACACCACTACATATATATATATATGTCCACTCCACGAGAAAAACTTGAGTAAAATTTGGAGTGACACGCGTCACTTATTGAATGATCCGATGCACCACAATCAGATTCCTGAAGCATCGGATGCAGCCAAGTTTTTCTCCCACTCCATAGTCCATTTTAATCACACATAAAAAAACAAAACAAAAGTTAAGTTTTGATTTTGGAGAACAATTTTATTTCTTTTCGATATATATGTAAGGGATTTTTTTTAGTAAGAATTGATTGTGTTTTGAGGGAGCGTTCGTATTGTTAGATTGTTCAAAATGTTATCCAAATTTAATAGATAAATGTTGTAGCAAAAGTGATTTGTAACTTATGTATATATTATATATATATTTTTTAAAAGCTTATGTATATATTATGATATGATTAAAATCGTTACAAATGGGATTACTATATTGAAATTTGGAACAAATTTGACGAGATGAGGTTGATTTGGTGGTAAACCCCTCACATCTACACCATGAGGTTGCGGGTTCAAGTCTTCCACTTCTAAAAAAAAAAAAAACCCGAATTTATAATGTTTTACTTCAAAATAAAAAAGAAATTTGGAACAAATTTGAAATGTTGCAGAGTTAGGATCATCACCTGGTTTGGCCTTTTGTTGGGAAAATTATTTACTAATCCTGAATCTTATCGAGAAAAAGTGAATTTAATACTTGATTTTTGATTATAGTGTTTACTGATTACTAAAGAGTGTTAGTAATCAAATTACATATACCCTACAAACAAATCGATCAGTAATTTAGTTCATGTTGGAAAATGAACTTCATTCCCTGGATTCCCTTTACAATGATACTTAAATCCTTTTGATTTTTATATTTATGTGTCATTAGATTATAAAAAAGGATAATTACCCCGGTGGCCACCCATTTGGGTCACCACGATAGGGAATTGGTTTTAATGACCATTTTTTAGCAAACATAGTTACACTGATGGAAATAAGGGGATGACATTAATTTAATTTAGATGTTTTTTGGAAATCGATTTTTTCTTTTGCTTTTTGAAATGAATAATTATATTTAATGTGTATATACGTATATCATATCTCAAACATATATATATATATATTTCTTTTCAACTTATAAGAAGATGTTAGTATGTAACTATAGTCTATATATCATCCACGATGTAAATTCATGTTTTTATAATTTGTTGCTCTATGAGCTTTTTGATTTTGTAGAAATCTCTCGTTATATTACAATATGCATATATATATATATATAGCATATCGATGATACTCAAGAACAAATCGAACAAATCACGCACATATACTATTTTTGACACAAATTTTGACTCGATTTTGTAGGATTTGGATTAATAATATATTAATGGTTTAGATCAATACACATGTCTCTTCTTTATTTTTTTAGATTTTTGTAGCCTTAATCTTCTCAAAAAAGATATGTATATATATATATAATACTTCTCTAATTATGACCGTCCTGACTTTATAATTTTAGGACGTCCAACCATAGACACACATTCACAGTGAGCCCACAGTCCCATATTAACAAATACCCACACCCAATATGAATGTGTGGCTGTGGTTAGACGTATTTAACTTATAATTTCATGACGTCCTTACTAGAGAACCACCATATATATATATGTGTGTGTGTGTGTGTGTGTGTGTGTGTGTGTGTGTGTGTGTGTGTGGTATTAATAGTTTAGATCAATACATATGTCTCTTCTTTATTTTTTAGATTTTTGTATCCTTAATCTCCTCAATATATATATATATAATACTTCTCTAATCAAGATCGTTCTGACTTTATAAATTCAAGACGTCCAACTATAACCACACATTCACTATGAGCCCACATCCCCATATTAACAAATACCTACACCCAATATGAATGTGTGGCTGTGGTTGGACGTTCTTAACTTATATACATGCGTGTGTGTGTATGAATGTGTGGCTGTTGTTGGACGTTCTTAACTTATATACATGCATGTATGTGTGTGTGTGTGTGTGTGTGTGTGTGTGTGTGTTGGGTGGGAGGGGTAAGTGGGTTTGGGGTGTGGTTATATATATATTGATATGCTATACGTATATACACATACTAAATATAATTATTCATTTCAAAAAATAAAATAAAAAATTGATTAAAAAAAAAACATATAAAATAAATTAATGTCATTCCCTTATTTACCAAAATGTCACTCATTGGATGGAATTAGATGAAATGACTATTAGTATAACTATGTTCGATAGAATTCGTATATTTTGGGCCAGGCCACATGATTTGCTTTTAGTCCAAACAGAGTCCAATAATGGGCTTTTTGAGGCCCACGGGTTTTAGAAACGAATCATCACTGTTGCATTTCAAGTGCTGCCCCGTGGACTTGTCTGTCGATTTCACAAGAAATTCTAAGAAGCTCGCAGAACATCACAATTTTTCTCTACGTATACTATATAATTATATTTATAATATCTTAATATATATTAGTATACTTTTACTATGCCTCCTAAAATCGTAGAACATTAAAGACTTCTTTCAAATCCCTATTCGATTCTATCTAAATTTTTTTCAAAGAAAAAAACAAAAGAAAATCCATGAAGCAACTAGAATTCTCCTTTGCGCTGAGTCTTTTCGGCGGAAGAAGGAGCAACATATTCGACCCAGTTTCACTAGACATATGGGACCCATTCACAGACTTCAACCCAGTAGCCAAGCTGCCCTCCTCTATCGCACGTGAGACCTCTGCTATCACAAACACGAGAATCGACTGGAAGGAGACACCGGAAGCCCACGTGTTCAAGGCTGATCTTCTGGGGCTGAAGAAGGAGGAAGTGAAAGTGGAGGTTGAAGAAGAAGGGTGGGTTTTGCAGATATGTGGAGAGAGGAATAAGGAACAGGAGGAGAAGAATGATAAGTGGCACCGTGTGGAGCGGAGCAGTGGCAAGTTTTTGAGGAGGTTTAAGAACGACAAGTGGCACCGTGTGGAGCGGAGCAGTGGCAAGTTTTTTAGGAGGTTTAGACTTCCGGAGAATGCTAGGGTTGATCAGATCAAAGCTAGCATGGAGAATGGTGAGTTGACTGTCACTGTGCCTAAGATGGAAGAGAAGAAACCTGAAATCAAGTCTATTGATATTTCTGGATAAATCATATGAAGATCATCAAACAGGGCTCTCTGGAAAACTAGAATGGTTTTTGAGTATTTTATGATCATGCTTGTGTTTTGTGTTTGATGTTTTTTATGTCTTTGCTTTCATTTATTATTATTATTATTATTATTATTATTGTTATTATTATTTAAGTATAAATATACGGTCTGTATATCTACTCCAATAACAGGACCCTACATATGCTTTCATTGTAGGATTTAAACCCTTCACTATTTATGCGGAAGAGAGGTGCAATACTAGCTAGCTCTGTTTCTGCGAAAGGGAGGTACATTATCAGCTCTGCTAAGGGGTGATATGCTTTTGTTTTATATTTTGATGTAAATTTGTAATGGTATAATAATATTTAATAATATGTAATATAATCACTTATGTTTTTATTTATTTATTTATTTATATTTTTTATTGGTTGATCAATAAAATTTCACCACATGTTACAAGTAATAATATGAGATTGATCCGGTAGTAAGATTATTATTATTTACCATGAGATTGCGGGTTCAAATTATTTACCATGAGGTTACGAATTTGAGTCATTTCCTTAAAAAAAAAAACGAATTTATATAATAGTGTGATATTAAAATTAAAAAAAAAAATGAATATTTGATCAGAGACAGAACCTTGATTTTGAATGAAAACATGAAAAGATAATGAATTAGATTAGACTAACTCTATGGCATTTTTTTTTTGAAATAACACATGTTGCCAGATTAATGATTTAAATTAAACCTACTCTATAGCTCTGTATTATAATTTTTTTGAAACAACACATGTTGCCGGATTGAACGACCGTTGATTCAAAAACAACCTATACATTATCTGTTAGCCTAAACAACGAAAAGAACCTATACATGCTGAAAAGAAACAATATTACAATAATTTAGGATTGGAAAAGGGAGTTATTTAAACCCACAATAGGTGTTCGTATAAGGGTTATAAGTCAGGTTAACTTTATTTTATCAATTTTTATAGATAGGATTTTGTGTAAACCAAATAATTGATTTTCCATAGACAATTATAGTTATCAGCTAGTCTTAATTTTTTCAAATTTTCAATTTTTTTCCCAAATAATGTTGGTATGTGAGGTGTCAACATCACATCATTCACTACATTATCTCATGATTTACAAGACGTTGACACCTCACATGTCGACATTATTTGAAAAAGAATTTATGAACACTAGCATTACTCACAAATTAATTATGTTGGAAAGGGAACTTAATTCCCCCTTCTACGTAGGCAATTAGGTTTCTTTTCGGATTTATATTTACGTATCATTAGATTATAAAAAGACCGGTAAAAAGCCAGACATACGTGGGCTTCGGTATAATTTGTACATTTTAGGCCAGCCCACATGAATTGCTTTTAGTCCATATCTAGTCCAATAATGGGCTTTTTTCAGGCCCATTTGTTAGAAGAAGTCTATTTAGAAAATGAGTCATCACTGTTGCGCTGCTAGTGCTGCCCCGTGGTGACTAGTGAGATCAGAGACTTGTCTGTAGATTTCGCAAGAACTTTCAAGAAGCTCGTAGAACATTACAGACTTCACACAAATCTCTCTGCAATTCTATCTAAATTTTTTTCCCCAGAAAAAAAAAACAAAAGAAAATCCATGAAACAACTAGAATTCTCTTTTTTCTCCCTATAAATATCCCCACCGTCACTCCACTTCTATCAACACAGCAAACACTTTTTTTTATTTTTTTTATTTTTAAAAGAGCAACAATGGCGCTGAGTCTATTCGGTGGAAGGAGGAGCAACATATTCGACCCAGTTTCACTAGACATATGGGACCCATTCACAGACTTTAACCCAGCAACGATAGCCAACCTGCCTTCCTCTGTCGGACGTGAGACCTCTGCTATTGCAAACACGAGGATCGACTGGAAGGAGACACCGGAGGCTCACGTGTTCAAGGCTGATCTTCCGGGGCTGAAGAAGGAGGAAGTGAAAGTGGAGGTGGAGGAAGATGGTAGGGTTTTGCAGATATCTGGGGAGAGGAATAGGGAACAGGAGGAGAAGAACGAGAAGTGGCACCGTGTGGAGCGGGGCATTGGCAAGTTTTTGAGGAGGTTTAGACTTCCGGAGAATGCCAGGGTTGATGAGATCAAAGCTGGTATGGAGAATGGTGTGTTGACTGTCACTGTGCCTAAAATGGAAGAGAAGGAACCTGAAATCAAGGCCATTGATATTTCTGGATAAATTATCATACCATAGAAGAAGAGGATCTCTGGAAACTGGAATGGTTTTTGAGTATTTTATGATCATGCCTCTGTTTTGTGAGTGTGTGTTATGTTTCTGCTTTCATGTTTTGATGTAAATTTGTAATGGTTTAATATTATGTAATATAATTACTTTTTTGTTTTTTTTTTAGTTGTTGATCATGAAGATTTCACATCATGTTAACAAGTAATATTTGATTTTTGATTTTTTAAATTTATATAATAGTGTAATATTGTCACTGTTTGATTTTTTTAATAGTGTTATATTTTTATACATTTATTTATTTATTTATCAACCTTGATTTTGAATGAAAACATACAAAGATAATGAATTAAATTAGATTAACTCTATAGCTCATTATTATGAATTTGGATTTTGGATTTTCTGTTGATCTATCTTTTTTCTGATTTTGATCTTATTTAATACTATGATATATAAGAATTGCCCATATAAGAATTGCAATGAATTGATAGTTAATCATAATCAATTACATTGTCATGTAAAAGTCCAAATTCCTGTATTATTATTTTTTTGAAAGAACACGTCGGATGACCTTTGATTTGAAAGGAACCTATACATTATTGTAAAGAACCTATGCATTATTTGTTAGTCTAAATATAATGTTAGGGTGGATAAGGGGTCGTTTGTTTTTTGTTTCATTTGTTTTTGAAAATTGATTTTTAGATTTTTTGGATTTGAAAACGCGTCTGGTAGTAATAATTGAAAACGATATTCGGAGAATTAAAACATAAAAAACGCGTCTGGTAGAATATTTTTAAAATCATTTTCAATATTGATTAATTTTAAAAATAAGTAAAATGTAATATTAAAATAATTAAATATTAAAACTAATAAAAGATATTCAACAACTTTACTTGAAGTTTCTCTTCGTCCTTAAAGTTTCTCTGCTACCAAACACTCATTTTTTATTTATTTATTTATTTATTTATTTTTTTTGGGTAAGAAAATCTATCAATCAATGCGCCAATTGAAGCCACCATCTATCTCAATCGGTGACCACCCTACGATGCGCCAATCTTCTTCGGTCGAGGAGATTGAACCCAATCAAACCAGCTCCTCCCACCGTCGATCTCTCTCTCTCCTCATCTATCTCTATTTCATCTGGCGGTCGGCGGCGATGGTCTTCGATATCTGGGTTTGGTTTCGATGTGGGTTTGTTTGTTGAATAATGTTGGAAGATGATGGTTTCAATTTGGGTCTTGGTGATGGTGTGGGTGGTGATGATGCTGGGTTCGACGGCGTTAGGGGATGGTGGCAGTGATGGGTTGTTCATGTTGGGGATAATTCCTATGAACTGATGAACGCGAAACGCCATGCCTAATATACACTCATAACTCATAGCAAATAATAACGTCAATAAGCAGAAAAATAGATGAGAGAGAATAAAACAATCATAGCACAAGATATACATGGAAAACCCAAAACGGATAAAAAACCACGGGCCGTCAGGATGACAGAGAAAGTTCTACTATATGATAAATTGTTACAACCATATACTCCAGGATTCTCTCTCACACCAACCCTCAAACTCCACTCACAAGATCCTCACTAAGAACCCCATAATATCCCCTAGGTCTTCCATAAATATCACCCACGGATCTCTAATTAGATCCATCGATATTCCTTTAGATCCCTCCTCGGATATTCTCATGGGTCTCCCCGGATCTCACTCACACTCTCTGATGTTTACATGGTGTTCTTTTTCTCCACAACCTTAAACATAAATATTAGGACTATTTATACAAGTTACAGGGAGTTTAAGATAAAAGGAAATCTTACTCCTAAACGTACAAGATTTACTTGTTTCACATAAATACTATTTCCTTTTATGACAAGTCTTCTTGTAAAGAGTATTCCTTTTCCTTCAAGCACAAGAACTTTCCAAAAGAACACTTTCCTTTTTAGCTGAAGATTTCCCGTTCCACGTATGCTTATGATTAACTACAATTTGTGTCATGGTTGTGCACCCGCTTACTAAACCCTTACAAGTCACCTTAAATTACATCGCTCAGAAAACCGCGATCAATACGTTGAAACAATCTTCAGTCTTCCGTTCTTCTGGTCTTCAAACCTCCCTCAAACAACACCATTCCATCTTCCAAACATATCCCACGTCTCCAGGAAGCTCCACATCAGTTGAGTCTTATTTGGTTCGCTTAGGAATACAAGTCAAAACCTAACAGTTCATGAAGATCCAAGAGATGGATCATGGATCTGGTATGGATGCAGATTTGATCTCAACAACCTATATATTATTTGTTAGCCTAAACAACGAAAAGAACCTATACATGCTGAAAAGAAACAATATTACAATAATTTAGGTTTGGAAAAGGGAGATATTTAAATCCACAACCTCTTGGTGTTGGTACAAGGGTCATAAACTAGGTCAACTTTATTTTGTCAATTTTTATAGATAGGATTTCTTGTAAACCAAATATTTAATTTTCCATAGACATTTATAGTTATCAGCTAGTCTTAATTTTTTTAAAATTTTCAATTTTTTTCCCCAAATAATGTTAACATGTGAGGTGTCAATATCACATCATTCACCACATAATCCCATGATTTACAAGATGTTGACACCTCATATGCCGACATCATTTGAAAAAGAATTTATGAAACCTAGCATTACTCATTAGTTAATTATGTTGGAAAGGGAACTTAATTCCCCCTTCTACGTAGGGAATTAAGTTTCTTTTCGGATTTATACTTACGTATCATTAGATTATAAAAAGACCGGTAAAAAACTAGACATACGTGGTCTTGGGCATAATTCGTACATTTTGGGCCAGCCCACATGAATTGCTTTTAGTCCATATCTAGTCCAATAATGGGCTTTTTTTAAGGCCCATTTGTTAGAAGAAGTCTATTTAGAAATGAGTCATCACTGTTGCGCTGCTAGTCCTGCCCCGTGGTGACTAGTGAGATCAGAGACTTGTCTGTAGATTTCACAAGAACTTTCAAGAAGCTCGTAGAACATTACAGACTTCACACAAATCTCTCTGCAATTCTATCTAAAATTTTTTCCCAAAAAAAAAAAAACCCCAAAAGAAATCCACGAAACAACTAGAATTCTCTTTTTTCTCCCTATAAATATCCCACTGTCACTCCACTTCAATCAACAACAACAAACACCTAAAAAAAAAAAAAAAAAAAAAAAAACACAGCAACAATGGCGCTGAGTCTATTCGGTGGAAGGAGGAGCAACATATTCGACCCAGTTTCACTAGACATCTGGGACCCATTCACAGACTTCAACCCAGCAACGATAGCCAACCTGCCTTCCTCTGTCGCACGTGAGACCTCTGCTATTGCAAACACGAGGATCGACTGGAAGGAGACACCGGAGGCTCACGTGTTCAAGGCTGATCTTCCGGGGCTGAAGAAAGAGGAAGTGAAAGTGGAGGTGGAGGAAGATGGTAGGGTTTTGCAGATATCTGGGGAGAGGAATAGGGAACAGGAGGAGAAGAACGAGAAGTGGCACCGTGTGGAGCGGAGCATTGGCAAGTTTTTGAGAAGGTTTAGACTTCCGGAGAATGCCAGGGTTGATGAGATCAAAGCTGGTATGGAGAATGGTGTGTTGACTGTCACTGTTCCTAAAATGGAAGAGAAGAAACCTGAAATCAAGGCCATTGATATTTCTGGATAAATTATCATACCATAGAAGAAGAGGATCTCTGGAAACTGGAATGGTTTTTGAGTATTTTATGATCATGCCTCTGTTTTGTGTGTGTGTGTGTTATGTTTCTGCTTTCATGTTTTGATGTAAATTTGTAATGGTTTAATAATATGTAATATAATTACTTTTTTTTTTTTTTTTTTTTAGCTGTTGATCATGAAGATTTCACATCATGTTACAAGTAATATTTGATTAGAGAGACGACGCCTGCACCATCCTCATGGCGGGTGGTTTGATTTTTTAAATTTATATCCTAGTGTAATATTGTCACTGTTAGATTTTTTTATAATAGTGTAATATTTTAATATATATATATTTATTTATTTATTTATTTATTTATTTATTTATTTATCAGAGAAAACCTTGATTTTGAATAAAAACACACAAAGATAAAGAAGATAAAGAATTAAATTAGATTAACTTTATAGCTTACTATTATAAATTCTGTTGATATGATCTTTTTTCTAATCTTGATTTTATCTAATCCTGGAATTGCATTGGCCAATGAGTTGATAGTTAATAAATGAATTGATAGTTAACTTAAAAAATAAATGAAATGAATTGATAGTTAACTTCAAAAAATAAATGAATTGATAGTTAATATGTGATTGATTTTTATAACATTTTATTAATAATCAATCGTATCATGATCCAAATCCCTGTATTTGTGACTTTTAGTATTTTTTATTAAGGAAAATTAATTTGTGACTTTTAGTATTTTTTTTTTTTTTTTTTTAAGAATATAATAATTTAGGGTTTGGGAAGGGGAGATATTTGAACCTACGAGGGTTAAACACTGGTTGACCCTCAATTTGTCACTTTACTATAGATAGGATTTTGTGTAAATACAATTATAGTCATCAACTAGTCTTAATTTTTTTCTTTGGTTTTTTTTAGTGTTTGTTAGGAAAAAAAAAATAATCTAGGAAATAGCAATACACACTTTGTTTAATTTTCATAGTAAGTGGCTACCCTTTATTTTGTTAAATTAAACAAAATTAAATATTCTAATTTAAAGAATTTAACTAGACCGATGGAGACAACCTAAAGTTTTTCAGATCATTTTGAAGGAAAAACAAGCCCAAGAAAATTATTTAATTTATATATACATTATGTTGTATTATATTAGTAAGTTGATTTTTTAGAATTATAAAAATATTTCACATGAATTTTAATTATTTTTTCCAAAAAAGCTTAATTATCTGCAAACAAGTAACAACCAATAAATCCAAAAAAAATAAAATTAAATCCGCATAATTTTTTGTTGCAACTGACTACAGGTTTTTCTCTCTTTGAACCAAAGAAAAAAACAAATGGAAGAAATTGAGTTCATAGGTTTCCAATCATTTGATTTCTACACACGGGTAGCTATTTTTAGGTTAGATAAAAAACTTCACATTTTTCATTTTCATACAATCCAAACTGTTTTTCACAAGCCGAAAAATCGCAAAGACATATCATTTGAGAATCAAATTACTTTCTTAGATCAGGAGATGATCCTTATTCCATTATTTTCTTTTCTGTAATCCAGAATCTCATTTTCATTTGATCGATCTTCTCAATTTTTAATAAGGCAACAGGATTGCCTTATTAATTTTTATCGAACCCATTTCGTTTTCTCGATTCCAGAAGATCCTCGTTTGATCAAGATGTGTTGTGTGAGATTCATTTGTTGCATCGCGAGTATAGTAATTATTGTTGGATTTCTATTTGGTTTTGGAGTTTTTAATGATGGATATAAAAAGGTGAGGACTTTGTTCAATGTGCAAAAATGTGATCTTCGATATCCTTGTACAAGGCCATTTGTGATTTATGCTCCTCCTCCTACTCCTTTCTAGGTGATGTAAATCTTTTCATTGATCGAAAATTGTTTTGTATTATATATTCTAGATTGAATTTTTCGAACGATTAAATGTATTTGTAATATATTATTATTCGAGTATTTATGTGTTCGTGATCAGTATCCCAATTACAATAGTTTGTATCAAACCATTAGATTAATGTACTTAAAATTATATGGAATTTTGCCTTATATGTTTTGAATCTCACATTTATTTATAAAATCAGAAAGAATTGACGAAACTCACCCCTGTAATGGAAGTTACTTTACAGATCGTGTTTGTAGCGGTTGATTTCGCCATATCATAGTAAGGTCCTAACGGGTAAGAATATATATATTTATATATATTAGTATTAATTAGTATATTTGATTTTTTTAAAGGTATAGTGGAGAAGCAAAAGAGTATTCAATTTGTAGCTTTCCAAATCTTGTTGTCTAATGGTTGTATTTCCCAACATTTGTTGAGATTCTTTTAATAATAATAATATTAAATATCAATTTTTTGTTTTATATATATATATATAACCACTTGCTATAGCGACATAGCGACATGAGTGAGTTATATTTGTAGACTTTTATCACCAAACCATGGGTATTAAATCTCATGTTTAACTTCAAAAACAAAATCTTGTTGTTTGAAATTACAGTAAACCCCTTATAAGGGACATTCGCTCTTGGTTGAAATATGTCCCTTCCATGTTTGTATTTGGAGGGTTCAAGTTCCGTCCAAGAGTATTCACCTGTAATATGTGTAAATATATATTTTTTTTTTGCAGTGTTGTAGGATGAGAATAGATATTCGAATTTTACAACGTATATTTGACATTGGTTGGTTCCAGAAGACTCCACCACCAATAATATAAAAGTAAATTTCTTGACAACAAAAATCTGTAGAGCTCATAGCTATCAATAATGGAGCAAGATATTCCTCCTCCTCCTCCTCCTCCTCCTCCTCATGTTCTCATCTTCCCTATCCCAGCCCTAGGCCATGTAAACTCCATGCTCAAGCTCGCCGAGCTCCTCAGCGTCGCCGGCTTGAGAATCACCTTTATCAACTCCGAAAACAACCACGACCGCCTCACCCGCCACGCCGATGTCTGTTCCCGTTACACGCGACGCTTTCCTGGATTTCAGTTCAAGACGATCACCGATGGCCTTCCCATGGACCACCCGCGAGTCGGACATAAGTTCGATGAAGTGTTGTACTCAGTTAAATCGGTAACTCCGCCGCTGCTGAAACAGATGCTGATTGATGATATCAAGCCGCCTGTGGACTGCATCATTTCAGACGGGTTCATGAGCTTTGCCGTTGATGTCGCTAACGAGCTCGGAATTCCTATCATATATTTCCGTACCATCAGCGCTTGTGCCTTTTGGGCCTACTTTTGCGTTCGTGAAATCATTGATGCCAGCGAGCTACCTATCAAAGGTAATTAACTTCGTGGAATTAGGTGCATATATATGTGGGTCCTGAAATTTCAGGACCGCAATTATGTAACATGAGCTCTGTATTTTTATTTTTTGGTTGATATATCACTTTCAATGGTGTCCATGAGGTTGTGGGTTCAAGTTTACACCGTCCACCAAATCTCGAATTATTAAAAAATAAATGGTGGTCATTAGGACCTGGGATATTTCCAGATTGAATGAGTACTTCTAGTATCGAGTATGTAACGTTTTAGAGCTCTGTAACATTATATAGTTGCAATTTTTTTTTTGTTGCTAATTTTTGTGGCAGTATGTAACGTTATAGTTCTCTAAATTAAGTTGTGTAATCACAGAACAACCTAGCTAACCAGAGAATTATTATGTAATTTTAATTTGAAGGAAAAGAAGACATGGATCGGCTGATCAAAAATGTACCTGGCATGGAGACTTTTCTCCGGTGCAGAGATCTTCCAAGTTTCTGTCGAGCTGAGGACCCTTTAGACAGGAACATCCAGCTCTTCATGAGCGAGACTCGTTCGTCTCCCCGAGCACAGGGTCTGATACTAAACACATTTGACGACCTGGAAGGACCGATACTGTCCCAAATCCGAACTCATTGTCCGAATATCTACACCATCGGTCCCCTCCAAGCTCTTCTCAAAACAAGAGTACCCTCCGATATGCAATCTACAAACGGTTTCTGGGAAGTTGACAGGAGTTGCATGGCATGGCTCGACAAACAGCCTCCCAAAACGGTGATCTACGTCAGCTACGGTAGCATCACAATGCTGTCGAGAGAGGATGTCATGGAGCTGTGGCACGGCCTGGTTGACAGTAACAAAAGGTTCTTGTGGGTTGTTCGGCCAGACTTGATTTCAGGTAATCTAGCGGCGAAGCTGTGAAGAGGCCTAGTGGGGCCATTGCCCCTGCAGCCTCTTGGAAAATATTAGTCCTTGTAATTAATTTTAAATTTTTTTATTTGCTAAATTTAAAATGAAAATTCTATAGTTTAACCCCTAAATTTTATTAAATTTGAAATTATGGTTTCACCTCAACAGATAGAGAGGGTGATCAGAGTCAGATTCCAGAAAAGCTTGTAGAGAGGGGACGAAGGAGAGAGGATACATGGTAGGCTGGGCGCCACAAGAGGAGGTCTTGGAACATCGAGCCATTGGTGGGTTTTTGACTCACAGTGGATGGAACTCGACGTTGGAGAGCATAGTCGCCGGACAGCCGATGATTTGTTGGCCGTATTTTGCTGATCAACAAGTGAACAGTAGGTTTGTGGGTCAAGTGTGGAAATTAGGGTTGGACATGAAGGATCATGTGTACGATCGAAAAGTTGTGGAGAAAATGGTGAATGATCTGATGGTGGAGAAGAGGGAGGAGTTTGTGGAATCAACGGACAGAATGTCTAAGTTGGCTTGGAAATCTGTGAGCGATGGTGGGTCTTCGTCTTGTAATTTGGACCGTCTGATAGAAGATATACGGTCGATGAGTGTGCGTGCAAGCACATGACAAATGAAATAATTATCGTATCAATTTAGTTGCCTGTTGATTTGATTCAGGTGATCAATTTAGTATTGGGACCACCATTAATGGAATATTTTGCTTTCAAACGATTGAGATTTTTGCGGACAATTAATTTGTTGTGTCGCATTATTGCAACTAACTTGTGAATTGTCACAATTTAGTTTGTTTTGTTTGTAAGAACTTCTTTCTTCTTGACATGGAAATTGAAAACTAGTTGTATTAAGTCAATAAAGTGTTTCAGCTGCTAATCGACTCACAAAATCAGCCAAACTTGAGTGTTTATACATATATCCCTTTATATTTATGATAAGAATTTCAGTTTTACATTAAAAACGTAGCGTAAGTGACCTCTGCACTATATAATAAGAATTAACTAGTCTTTTCAAAGAAAAAATAAAATAAAAATTAACTATTTGAGTTACGTTAGGGAAGTGTTAACATGTGTCCTATTAGGTAGACCTAATGTCGGTTCAGTTCGAACCGGTGAACCGAATTGGAAAAATCGGAACCGTAAGAGGGCGGTTCTGGTTCCAATTTTGAAGGAACCACCCGGTTTGAACCGGACTGGAATTGGCGTTCCCCGGTTTGGGTTCAATTCAAACCGGCGGTACCTATCTTTTTTTTTTAACTAATAAAAAAATTAACATTTTATAAAAATAAAATGTTTTAAAAAAGAAAGGACATTGTAGAGTATTGGACCGTGGCTCATAACCATTGTCCAAGTAAATATATTTTCCTTTCCATTCTCCTCCTTTTTATATAGGTTAGGCATCTCTTTATTGCTCTTGTTTATCCGATGTGGGATTTGGGTATGGTTTTTTCTAGGATCTTAGAGCATCTCTAATGCTGTGCCAAATTATTGTGTCAATGCTAAAATTTAGCATATGGTGCAAAATCCATCATCTAATGCAATGCCAAATGATGTACAGCAATAAAATGTCATTTTTTAATCATAAAACTACCATTATATATATTTTTAAAATGAAATAATGAATACATTAATGGAACTTTGCATTAAAACATTAAAAGAAATAATGAATACATTAATAATGGTAAGTATTTACTTTTATAATTTTAATTAATAAAATAATAAAAATAACATTTTAAATAGAATTGTGCATTGAAGCACAATGCTAAATTGATGTGCCAAATTTAACATTTTACTCTTTTTTGTACCAAATTTGGTATTGGCATTAGCATATGCATTGGAAATGGTCTTAGAAGCTTTTGAGATTCATTTTCAGCTTTTTGTGATGGTGTTTCGTGTGAGATAAAGAATTTGAAATGGATAAAGGTCAGGGGTCGTTTGTTTTTTCCACTTAACACTTAATGAGTCCGAATAATAATTATTAAGTTGTTTTGTTTGTTTTTTTAAGTGGTCAAACAATTTAAAAATACAAAAAAAAAAAAAAAAAAAAAAAAAAACTCAAATAAAAAGTAAAAAATCATGACTTTTCACTTATTGTAAATCACTGAATTGCAATAAATGCAATCCAAAATCTTTTCTTTTGATATTATCTTAACATATCTCCAATTTCATCATAATTATATATTGTATATAAATCTTTATTTTAATATATTGCTTATTTTAAATAGTTTTAAAAATAAAAAAGAACTCTAATAACTTCTCATATTGGTGTTTAATAATTAATATCAATACTTTATTATGATATTAGGGTGATGTATTTATATATTATTTTTAGAGTGTTTTGTGTGAGTTTTCCTGCTGCCCCTTTTATTTTTTGAAAAAAAAAAAACATTTTCTTTTCTTAGTAAAAATAAAGTTTGTTTGTAATTGAAGAAGAAGATCATAATCATATGTGTTCATATATAATTATTTTGGTAGACTTGATAGTGAGAGGTATAAATATAAAAGGCCATAACAAGTACACTTTTCTCTCCAAAGATTTTGGTGGACTTGGATTTGTATTGTAGGAGTCATAGGAACTTTCATGAAAACTGGAGTATTACCCAGTTTCATGATCAGAATTCAAAGGATATGAATGAAAAGAAAGTGAAGAACAGACCCTAAACGCGCTTATCTGAACTTGGTTCATAGGAATTCGAATTTGTTGGCCGAATTGGGAAGTGGCCTAGAGGTGTCAAAAGGGCCGGATAAATCCAGTCCGCCCAGAGCCCAGTCTGGGTCCGGTCCGGTACTGTAGATATTCCGGATATGGTCTGGGCTTTTATAAATTACTGTGAGGGTTTAGCCTGGTCCGAACCAGAAAAATCCGGCCCTAACAGTAATAATAAAAATATTTTGCTGCTAAATAATGGAAAGAAATGAACTGACAAGTCTTATTTGTGAGATATAATATTTTTGAATATGTAATATATAAATAAATTTGAACACAATGACAAATTGATGACCACAGCTTGGTGGTAACACCAAAATTCTTAATTTTATAAAAAGCCAAATTGTATGTAATATATAATAAAATGTAGCACTGTTTGGAATAGCGTGGTGGTAGCCATTGTTTGGATGACCACATAGGGTGGTGGTTCAAATACACCTGTGTGCAAAAATTTTGATTTTTGATTTGGGTCCAAACTTGATAGACCTGTTTGGGCCCAAATTCGGTCCGGCCCAGCTCGCACGATATTGGGCTTCAGGGCTGATCTTAACAGTGTGTGAGATATATCAGATCTGGCCCGGCCTGATCCGCACAGTAAAAAACCTGAATCCAAATCCGATCAGTACAGTAAATGGGCTTTGTAATTTCAGGCCGGGTTGGCCCGATCCGACCCTTTTGACACCTCTATTCAAGTGGGTGTGCGAGAAAACCCCACAAAACGGTACAAGAGTGGAGATTTCCAAGTGATAGTTACAGGGTTCACTACAATTTTTTAATTTTTTAAAAAATTCGGATTTGAGTGAAAAGGATGGGGTTTTAGCCTTTTTAGCAGAAGAAAATATATGGGGTTTTGTGTGGCGTTTTGGCCTTTTTGCGTACAAGTATATGCTCAACAGCTCAAGTGTGGTAAATCGTTGATTTCAATGCTAAAAAAATATTTGTTAAGACCGTGAAAGGTTTTGGCCTGTATTTCCTTTGTGGCAACTTCTCTATCTTTGTTCTCATGTCAATTCTCTATCTTTCAATATAAACAATACAATTCTCCCCATCTATTACCCCTTCTTTTTTTTTTTTCCTTTTTTTTTTTTAACATCAATAGTGTTGTAAAACCAAGTCAAAGTGTTAAAAGTTTTGATCAATTTAAAAACTTGCAATGACCGAATGTATATACTTGCAGAGAAAGTGGTATAATTAGAAAACACAGAGAAAGTGACAACAAAATTACCGACCCATTTGATAAAAAACACAGATTGTTGTTACTTGTTAGTACTGCAAATTGTATTAATGGATCCATAAATATCTAAACAAACCAGTGAAAGTCTGGGATGGATGTTTAAACAAATCCATAAATGTCTAAACAAATCAATGAAAATCCATGTGGATTTACAAAAGTCTGTAGAAATTCATGAAAATCTGTCACTTAAAAAATGTCTTTAAATATCCTCAAGAAACCTAATTGAATGCACCCTCCTTAATATTATAATTTACACGTATGAAATATATTGATAATTACACCATTTGATTCAGAGCCTATGGATCTCAAAAAGCTTCCAATATTGTAGAAAAAACCATACTAAAAGTTCATTTATCTCACATCTCACATTAGATAAATAGAGAAGTGAATGAGATGCCTAACCTATATAAAAAGGAGGAGAAGAGAAGGGAATGTCCTTTTTAACTTATTATTTTTTTATAAATAAGATGTAATATTTTGTAAAGTAAAAAAAGAAAAGAAAAAAAAAAAGGGTTTAGAACCGTTAGAACCGCCGAACATAAAAGTTTCTTTTACGATAAACTCAATCACTATATTTATACGGTAGTTGACTTTCTTTATATAGTAACTTTTGTGCTCTTAACTAAGGACACGTGTTAACATTAACCGAGAGGTTATACTAATAGTTCAGAGACATACACTGAATCTAGTCTCACTGTCAATTTTTAAAACAAAATTATTTTAGATGAAGTAATACAAACCCACAATTGGATGGACATAAATTGAAACCTACTTTAAAAGAAGTCCTTGTCA
Organism: Acer campestre; assembly: GCA_954870605.1. NCBI lineage: Eukaryota > Viridiplantae > Streptophyta > Magnoliopsida > Sapindales > Sapindaceae > Acer > Acer campestre. Next base: position 3,350,601 of record OX940808.1, on the reverse strand, counting down.
AAATTTCGTGAGCAAATATTTCAAGTAATTAAGAAAAAAATAATAATCAAAGGATGGAAAAAACTCCAAACTCTCCTCATGTACTCATCTTTCCAGCACCATTTCAAGGCCATGTCAATTCCATGCTCAATCTAGCCGAGCTCCTCAGCTTATCAGGCCTCGCGGTTACCTTCGTAAACTCAGAGCACAACCACCGCCTCCTCCTCCAACACACAGGCGATGTCCAAGCCCGTTTCGCCAAATATCCTGGATTCCAATTCCGGACCATCTCCGACGGTCTTGCTCCGGATCACCCTCGATCAGTAAACACGGTGATGGAGCTGCTAGAAGCCATGAGTTCAAATTCCGGGCCGCTTTTGAAACAGTTGCTTGTAGATCAAACCTGCAACAGGACACCTGTGAATTGTATAATCGGAGATGGGGTTTTGGGGTGGATTATCGACGTCGCGGATGAGGTTAAAATTCCTGTAATCCATTTCCGTACTATTAGTGCTTGTTGCTTCTGGGTTTATTTTTGTATTCCTGAAATCATCCAAGCCCAAGAGCTTCCAATCAGAGGTATTTGTTCCTCGTATCGTTCATATTCATTATTGTGAAATATAGATTTTCGTCACTTTTACTTTAGAACAATTCAAATATATTGTTTCTGAATTGGGTATTTGTTTAAATTTGAAGAAAACGAAGACATGGATCGTCTGATAACAACAGTACCCGGCATGGAAACTTTTCTCCGACTGAGAGATCTCCCAAGTTTCTGCCAAGTGAGAGACACAACCGATCGAGACTGCCAATGGATCGCGACCGAGACTCGAAAGACAATTAGAGCAAATTCTCTGATACTCAACACTTTTGAAGACTTGGAGGGACCAATTCTGTCACATATACGCACCAAGTGCCCCAACATCTACACAATTGGACCTCTCCATCTCAACCTCAAAACCCGACTCGGTTCGGATAAGGCATCGTTTGATGATATTCAATCTTCTTCGAACAGTCTAAGGGAAGTGGACAGAAGTTGCATTACTTGGTTGGACAAACAACCGCCTCAATCTGTGATCTACGTGAGCTTTGGAAGTATAACAACACTGACAAGATCACAGCTCATGGAGTTTTGGCACGGTCTTGTTAATAGTAAAAAACGTTTCTTGTGGGTTATTCGACCCGATATTTTGGTGGGTTCGGGTGAAAACGAGAGTTTCGAGAAGCTTTTGGAGTGGACAGAGGGACGAGGGTACATGGTGGGCTGGGCCCCTCAAGAGGAGGTCTTGGCTCATCATGCTGTTGGCGGATTCCTAACACACAATGGATGGAACTCAACGTTGGAAAGTGTAGTGGCCGGACAGCCCATGATTTGCTGGCCTTATTTTGCTGATCAACAAGTGAATAGTAGGTTTGTGGGTGAGGTATGGAAATTAGGGTTGGACATGAAGGATGTTTGTGATAGAAAAGTTGTGGAGAAGATGGTGAATGATCTGATGGTGGAGAGGAGGGAGGAGTTTGTGAAATCAACGGACAGGATGGCTAAGTTGGCTAAGAAATCTGTGAGTGATGGTGGGTCTTCATTTTGTAATTTGGACCGTCTGATTGTAGATATACGGTTGATGAGTGTTCAAGCACATAACAAGATATAGGTTCTAGCAATGTATCTTTCTCTAATTTATCAATAAGTCTGTAGTCTATAGGTCCGGGTCACGTATCCTCCTCTGACTTATAATTCAAAAATTGTAAAAGAGAAAATTGAAGATCGATAGATTCCCAATCTATCATGATACATATTAATTTTTGAATTATGAGATAGTACATTCTCCTTTACTTCACATGGTATACATCCATGAGCTGGAATCACATGGGTGAAATATTGGTCCAACAGAACAATTAATGCTAAGGATTTGGAAAGTGACTTTTCAGGATTGATGAGTGAATTAAACAAAACATTTTTATTTTTTATTTTTTTATTATTAAAACTATCTTGTCAAATACTTTTCCGAGAACCGGCATCTTTTAAATACGTACTATATATGCTTCGAAAATCATTATACATACTTCAAGAAAGCAATGAAAACGCGTTTTATACGTGGTACTTAGCGGAAGAAAGCAAAGAGAGTATATTGAAGTTTGGACAATCAATAACTTTATTAGAGATTCAACAAAATGGAAGATTGAAAATATACTAGCTAGAATGACATTATGTAATTAATCAAGCTCTCTAGAGATTGATATGAAGAACCTCCTCTCCTTAAACAAATATCCACCTTGTCCTTCAAAATCATGATTCTCTCTCTCATTTCCTGACCCTCAGCTTCAAGGATTACTCTTCTAATTGCTCTTTCAATCTCTCCTCTCTCCAGCTTTTTTTCCAACTGCAACCCAAATCTCCAAACATCACAAACATACCTTGCATTCACCAATTGATCACCAAAACAAGGTTGGCAAATCATTGGAACCCCTTCACATATACTTTCCAATGTTGAATTCCATCCATTGTGTGTCCAAAATGCACCTACAGAAGAATGAGCTAGTACTTCTTGTTGTGGTGCCCATTTCACTGTGTGTCCTCTTCCATCTAGCATTTCCAGGAAATTTTTCGGCAATGGTTCAAGCCATTCAGCTCCGCGGACTAATCCAGGTCGAACCACCCACAGGAATGGCAGCTTGCTGTTGGCTAGTCCCCAAGCTATTTCCTGAAACTCTGTCTCGTTGACGCCCGCAAGACTTCCGAAGCTTACATAGATTACAGATTTGGGTGGTTGTTTTTCTAGCCAGGAAATTGAGGTTTGGTCTTGTGCTAGTAAACTACTTGAAGAAGCTGGAAAGTACTTGTGAAATGGGCCAATTGGGAAATTTGGGATGGGAAATTCCTGTTTCAGGTTGGTCAGTGCAAGTTCATCAAGTTCTTGAAATGAGTTCCAGATAATTCCTGAAGAGACCTTAGTCTGTTTAACCATGTCTTTTAAAAATCTATTGAGATTCTCAGAATCATGTGTTTCGATAATAGGAATATCTTTGTATCTCAGTGGTGGAATCTCTAGCACCGGTGTTTCAAATTGAAAATCTGTGAGGATGTAAAAAGAAAATTCTGTCAATCAGAAATATTTATATATATTAAATAAAAAGGCTTAAGTTGACAGGTAAAGGTCGGAAATTTTAAGATACCTTGCATTGGAAGGCAACCCTTTTCATAAAGGAGAGGAATGGCTGCGAAAGCATTAAAAGAACAGACGTTACTAGTACGTAACACAATCCTGGGAAGCTTCAGGCAATCGGCAACAGCTTGAGTGAAATACCAAACAGCATCAGTGATCAAACAGGCAACATCATCATCATCATCACCACCACCACCACCAAGCAGCTCTACCAAGCAATCCTGAAATGGTACAACACACTTGACATTGAGGAGCATAACGAAGGCGATTATGTCTGCAGTGGAGGCTTCGGTCTCCGACAAGCCATCCGGGATTGAGTGGAAGCTGAAGTGAGGGTAGTTGGAAGAGTTTGGAGAGTTGAAGTTTGTGTGAATTATTGTGATTGAAAAGCCAGCTTTTTGGTAGAGAATGCTTGCAAGCTGAAGCATTGGGCTGATGTGGCCCTGTAAAGGCAGTGGAAACAGAACCAGTCGCCGTTTCTTTCGTTGTTGGAGATGGGAATGATCTCCATGGTTCTCCATGAAATTTTTTGTTGAGAAGTTTCTTGGTGTTTTTTTCACACTCGAACCGGGAGAATAAATACAGAAACAAATGACATGTGAGAGGATCGAATTCAGGATTTTTAGCTCATCAAAGTCAACAATAGTATTTAAATACTCCAATAAAAACCTTCTTTAACTAAATCCAAAATTTCTGTTTGAACAAAATTTTAATTTTGATTTGATTAAGTATTTCTTTTTTAATGATATTGAATTTTCTAACATCATTTTCGGATCTGATGCAACAAGTTCGTCAGTGCACACGTTATATATATATATATATATTTATCAACCTAGATTGACAACTCAATTATTATTGAATAGAAAATTTTTGTACATTTTTCATATATATAAAATATGAAATCTTTGTTTGAAGGCACGCTTTAGAGTAATTTAGTGTTACAATTGATACAAAAGACAAAAATCAACCCAATGTGGTTTTGGTGGTGGCTTATGAGGATGTGTCAATATATCTAGGACACTCATGGACAAGTTTCTTTTTCAGGTGGAAGGAAAGGAATTGATGTTCGAATGCCTTTCCGCTTTGAAGGGAAAATCAACTCATAATTTGAGACTATAAAAGTATCTCAAATACAAGAGTGGTTTATGGGAAAAAAAAATGTTACATTACATAAATAAACAGTATATTAAAAAAAAAAAAAATCTCTAATGTAGTTATGCATATTCAATCTCACGCTGATATGGTAAAAAAAATATATTATAGCATTTTCAATGCAAGCGTGGCTTGTGAAAAAAAGAGATGTCATGTAGGATAAATAGACGTTATGTTAATAATTGTGTCTCCAATGCAGCCGTGCATATTCAACCTCAAGCTGACGTGGCAAAAAAATATTAGACATTGTCAACATGACCTTCCACTTTCAGACGATCTATCGCACATCTATTTTTTAGGTTGACTCAGAAAACATTTAAAACTGACATTAATTTTTCATATATTTTTTGTAAGGAAATGAAATAAAATAAAATAAAAAAACAGGAAAAAAATATGATCACGTCAATAAAAAAAATATGTTTTAGACGGAAACATTGGAGACCAAATTTTGAGTTGATTGTCTATCAAGTCTATTTTATGCCACATAGGAAGCAAGTCTCTTGACATTGTTGCCACGTCAACAATTATTAATATGTAATTCACTATTGCATTGGAGATGCTCTTAGACATTATCAACATGACCATCTACTTTCAGACGGCCTGCTACACAGTTATATTTTTCGGTTGACTTAGATTTAAAATTGACATTATTTTTTCATCTATTTTTGATAAGGAAATTAAAAATAAAAAAAATAAAAAAAATTTGAACACATCATTAAAAATAAATGTGTTTTAAACATAAACATTTGTAACCAAATTTTGAGTTGATTTCTATCAAATCAATCGGTATGATATTTAATATTCTTCTAAGTTCGAACGGTCTATGGGAAGTGGACGAAGTTGCATTACTTAGTTGGACAAACAACCGCCTCAGTATGTGATCTACGTGATCTACACTGACAAGATCACAGGCACAGCTCATGGAGTTTAGGCACTGTCTTGTTAATAGTAAAAAACGTTTCTTGTGGGTTATTCGACCCTGGTGGGTTCGGGTGAAAACGAGAGTTTTGAGAAGCTTCTGGAGTGGACCGAGGGTTCATGGTGGGCTAGGCCCCTCAAGACGAGGTCTTGGCCCATCAGGCTGTCGACAGATTCCTAACACAATGGATGGAACTCAACATTGAAAAGCGCAGTGGCCGTGCAGCCCATGATTTGCTGGCCTTATTTTGCTTATCAACAAGTGAATAGTAGGTTTGTGGGTGAGGTGTGGAGATCAGGGTTGGACATGAAGGTTGTGTGTGATAGAAGAGTTGTGGAGAAGATGGTGAATGATCTGATGGTGGAGAGGAGGGAGGAGTTTGTGAAATCAACGGACAGGATTGCTAAGTTGGCTAAGAAATCTGTGAGTGATGGCGGGTCCTCATCTTGTAATTTGGACCGTCTGATAGAAGATATACGGTTGATGAGTGTGTAAACACAAACAATATATAGGTTCCAGTCATGTATTGTCTTTTAATTTATCAATAAGATTATTGACCATTTGTTTTTGCATTGCCCTTGGACCTTGCTGTTACGGTCCGTTTGTATAGGGTGGTGGGATGTTTGTTTTTATCCTAATCAAACGTTCAAAGATTGGGTGGATGGGTGGAGTGGTTTACGCCCATAAACGCCCTGGGGATCATTGTTGTATGCCATTGTCTGGACAACGTGGGAGGTGAGGAACAAGCTCGTCTTTGAAGGCTTAGAAGCGAATATTGAACAAAAGCCATTGATTTGGTGAAATTCAGAGTGGTGTGGTGGTTTAAGCACCATGGCAAAGTCTCGAAGGATCCTATTACTACCCTACTTTTGAACATTAAAGAGTGTTGTGTGGAGAACAAGACCTTGAAGAATACAAAGACACAAAATTGGCAGAACACTGCTAATTCTTTGAAGTTTAATATGGATGGATTGGCTATAGGGGTAAGCCTGAACTGACTGGCATTGGCGGCGTACCAAGGGACTGGAAAGGTAAGGTGTTGTGTTTATTTTCTTCGTATGTGGGGATTCAAGACTCGAACACGGCAGATTTGATGGCTATTCAGAGGGCTGCCAATATGTTGGTTTCTAAACCCACTCTCCATGGTCGTCATAAAGGTTTTGGAAATCTTAATCATGTCAACTCTATCTACGAGATTCGCAGTAATTTAGATGCGATCAGCGATGTCGTGGTCATTTTCGTTTCAAGAGCTTCCAATTCGTATGCGGACAATTTGGCTAATATGGTGTCGAGCTTGGAGAGGGATGTTTTAGTCTGGACTCTGGAGTGACAGCTGATGTCTTTGCCTTTGTTTTTGCTTCTGCTCTGTTCGTGCTCTGTTTTGTTGAGCTGGGTGGCCTTTTTTATGTCTGCTTTGTCTTTAGTTTTGCTTTTGCTCTGTTGGTGCTCTGTTTTGCTGTGTTGTTTGCCGTTTGTTGTTGGTGTTTGGTTTGGGCTCTTTTAGTTTCAGGTGGCTTTGTGTGCTTGTTTGGGTGTGTGTTTGCCCTTAATAAATTGATGCAGTATCCTACTCTAACTAATAATACAAAAACCAAAAACCGATAGAGATAAAAATGAAAATGGATGGATTCCCAATGTATCGTGACTCGTAAAAAGTCTACAAATGTAGAAGATATTTTTAGAATCATGAGCAAATCCATGAGCTGGAATCCCATAACAATGAATTGTTAGATTCAAATTCAGTAGTCAGGATTTGAGGCTTTTATGAATATATTATGAGAGAATCACCAAACTAGTTTGGACAAATGGAAGATTGAAAACATATTAGAATGACATAAAGTAACTAATCAAGCTCTCTAGAGATTGATATGAAGAACCTCCTGTCTTTAAACCAATATGCATCTTGTCCTTCAAAATCATGATTCTTTCTCTCATTTTCTGACCCTCAGCTTCAAGGATTACTCTTCTAATTGCTCTTTCAATCTCTCCTCTCTCCACCTTTTTTTCCAAGTGCAACCCAAATCTCCAAACATCACAAACATACCTTGCATTCACCAATTGATCACCATGACCAGGTTGGCAAATCATTGGAACCCCTTCACATATACTTTCCAATGTTGAATTCCATCCATTGTGTGTCCAAAATGCCCCTACAGAAGAATGAGCTAGTACTTCTTGTTGTGGTGCCCATTTCACTATGTGTCCTCTTCCATCTAGCATTTCCATGAAATTTTTCGGCAATGATTCTAGCCATTCAGTTCCGCGGACTAATCCAGGTCGAACCACCAACAGGAATGGAAGCTTGCTGTTTGCCAACCCCCAAGCTATTTCCTGAAACTCTGTCTCGTTGACACACACGAGACTTCCGAAGCTTACGTAGATTACAGATTTGGGTGGTTGTTTGTCTAGCCAGGAAATTGAGGTTTGGTCTTGTGCTATTAAGCTACTTGAAGAAGCTGGAAAGTATTTGTGAAATGGGCCAATTGGGAAATTTGGGATTTGAAATTCCTGTTTCAGGTTGGTCAGTGCAAGTTCTTCAAGTTCTTGAAATGAGTTCCAGATAATTCCTGAAGAGGCCTTGGTCTGTTTAAGCACGTCTTTTGTAAATCTAATGAAATTCTCAGGATCATGTGTTTCGACTATAGGAAGATCTTTGTATCTCAGTGGTGGAAACTCTAGCACCGGTGTTTCTAATTGAAAATCTGTGAGGACGTAAAAAGAAAATTCTGTCAACCAGAAATACTATATATACTAAATAAAAAGGCTTAAGCTGACAGGTAATGGTCGGAAATTTTAAGAACCTTGCATTGGAAGGCAACCCTTTTCATAAAGAAGAGGAACGGCTGCCATAGCATTGAAAAAACAGACGCTAGTAGGAAGTAACACAATCCTGGGGAGCTTCAGAGTATCAGCAACGGCTTGAGTGAAATAACATACAGCATCAGTGATCAAACAGGCAACATCACCACCACCAACCAGCTCTGCCAAGCAATCCTGAAATGGTACAACACACTTGACATTGAGAAGCATAGAGAAGGCGATCAAGTCGGCGGTGGAGGCTTCGGTCTCCGACAAGCCATCCGGGATTGAACGGAAGCTGAAGTGAGGGTAGTTGGAAGAGTTTGGAGAGTTGAAGTTTGTGTGAACTATTGTGATTAAAAAGCCAGCCTTTTGGTAGAGAATGCTTGCAAGCTGAAGCATTGGGTTGATGTGGCCTTGTAAAGGCAGTGGAAACAGAACCAGTCGCCGTTTCTTTTGTCGTTGGAGATGGGAATGATCTCCATGGTTCTCCATGAAATTTTTGTTTGGATGTTTTAGGACTCGAATTCAGGACTTTTTGGTCAAATCTGCAAGATTGATTCTGTTAGGTTTTCGGCCCTAACAAGCCTATCTTGTTTGGAAACCTGCAAGATTGACTCAAAGAAACACAAGAAAACAAACAGAAGCAGAACCAACAAGAATCTGCGAATCCAAAAACATAAATAAAATGCAAGAAAGTAAAGAGGACACAGAGTTTATCGTGGTTCAGCTTTAAAAAGCCTACATCCAAGCAAGATCACAAAAAGGATAAGCAAATACAAGCCCAGAAAAGGCGACCAGAAACCTCAATCTATCAATACAACTGATTTCAAACCTATAACCTCACTCGATCTGGTAAAAGATCAACAAAGGAATATTACAGCAGAGCACTCTTAGGAAACCCTAATCAGAAAAGAGAAATCTGATTTCCTTTCTCTCTCCCAAGTCCCATCCACTTATATTAGTTTTATAGGCTTATCTCATGAGTCAGCTTATCTGATTTCATCTGAAGCATGCAACGCAGCGTATTGGTCAAGCAACACCAGCATATATAACGTGTGCAGTGACGAAACTTACACATCCACCACTGGTGATTGGTGATCACTACTACGAGAAAATCTTAGTTGGGACGGTCTCACGGCCATGTGTATAAAATTATCCCAGTCAAGATTTTCTCCGCTGCGAGATGAAATATCAGAACCGAAAATGATGTTAGAAAGTTCAATATCATTAAATACGAAAATGAAAGTTTTGGATTTAGTTAAATAAGGTTTTTATTGGAGTTGTTGATTTTGATGGTTCCGTTAAAATGGAATCAGTTAAAATGGGTTAGCCCATCTTGCAAATTGGTAGGCCCAAGTATTTCTGTTTGAACAAAGTTTTAATTTTGATTTGATTAAGTATTTCTTATTTAATGATATTGAATTTTCTAACATCATTTTCGGTTCTGATACTTCAAGCAGTAAGTGTAATATTTTATTTAGAGATATAAAATGGAGAATGATTTGAGTAGTAAATTTATGGAAATTGAATATTTCAAGAATATTTCATTTCCAATCTCTAAAATGAAGAAAATTTTAAAGAACGATTGGAGATGGCCTTGGGTGACAAGTGAGAAAGATGTTTGGAGTTGAGGTGACAAGTGTGCAAATTGTTACTCCAATTAAAATAGTAATGTATTATCAATAATTTTTTTTTTTATTTTATAAAATGCTGACCCGGCTATAGCCCGAGTCAGCTCCCATTCACGTCCGCCCCTGCATATAGTGTTTAGTCTTCAAAATTTAAGAACTATATGATTTGAGAACATTCATTGTTGTGCTATTCAACGTAATCAACAAAGAAATCTAACATTATAAAAACTTGAAGTTCTAATTGACCTAAATAATCTTCATATATATATATTTGTTTTTGGCGAACCTCGACGGCAGGAGGAAAATTTTATTAATAAATAAAAATAGAATAACAACTAGTCAGGAGGGGACATAATGAACCTTACTCCTCAAAAGATATGCATAAGATACAAATAAAACCAAAAAAAAAAAAAAAATGCATGAGACAGAAATTACAAAAGAGAAACATATATATGAATATAAAACAAAACACAAAAAATACCAAAGAATATCAAATGTGTTGAAATCATCAAGACCGACGAGGACAAGTCCACCAAGCCAAATCCAAGCAGTTGACACTCAAATAGCCAACAGAATCAAGAAGGAAAACTTCTTTCAAATACACTTGCAATCCCAAACTCAGCACACACAAAGCCTTAACCATCTACAGATCACGCAATCAATTAAAAAGAGTTAGGGAAACTATAGTAGTCTATCATATCAAATATCATATTGGAAACACATATAAAAGAATTCAAAGAAATATATAAGAATTTAAAATTTTGTGGGAACCCCGTAGAAGTACAAATATTGATATATAAAACTGTCAGAATGTTCTACTTTGATGGTCAGTCTTCAAACTATCAAATTCAAGAGATAATTAGTACCCTGTTTTCTAATTTAATCAAATATAAATTCACTAACAGAGAAAAAAATAATCTTAATGAACATCGTGTTTCAATGAATATGGAAATAGAACAAACGATTGTAAAACAAATTTTATTGACTCAAACAAATATATATATATATATATGCTAGCTATTGGAAGAATTAGATGTTACAATTACAAATTAATTATTCTGAAATTTCATAGTTTGACCCATGAATTTTAAGTAGGTATAACACATTATTCTCTAAGTCAGACTATAATCTATTTGACACAATTCAAAATTTGTAATAACCCTTTATAAAAATGAATCAGTCACCATTCAACCCAGTAATATTGTAAATAGAACAAAGAAAATGGTCCAAAGTTTTGGCATGTAATTAAAAAAGGTCAAATTATTAAATAAAGCAAAACAAGTTGTACAAGAGAGATTGGTGATATAAAAATATGGAAGCATGTAATTTACCTTGATCAGTTGGGTATCTCCGTCAATCTTTTGGGGTTCATTTACCTCCTCACAGTTGTCAAGGACGTTTGCCAAAGACAAAACATTTTCATCCCCTTCCTCATCAACCCAAGAACTTCCATCCACTTTTTCACCAAACATTAAATGCACACCACACTTTTCAATTTTAAGAGAGCTCGAATGATCAAGACAGAACTCGAAAGTAAACTCATTCTCGTAACATAATGATTTTTGGAGATCAAATGGGAGAATAGGAGACTTCACGGATACATGGTTTGAACATACAAATGTTGAAACCCAGTGCTCACCCCAAACACTTTCGCGGCCATCCTTAGACGTGAGAATGATTTCGCACATAGACCATGATTCAAAATCAACTTGATGGTCTGACACAACAGCAACGCATATAGCAAAACCCAAAAAGTTATTATTGAACCAATCTGGTGGTAGTTCAACATTGATGAAATATCCCATACTTTGAAAATCAAACCATTTTGGAATTTCACTTCCAGGGTAATGTAACTCAGCATCAACCTATAAAATGAAAGTAATTAATTAGTAGCATAGTTGACATTATTTTTAATTTGTACCATTTTGGAATTAATTTCATATTGTTTATTTTTTTATAAAGAAAATTTTCACCGAAACCACTACATACTTTTTCATGAATTTGTCATTTTTTAAATGTTTTTTCTATATTATCTTTTGTCATATTTTTTTTGTCATTAATTTATAAAAAGTTTATCACTTTAGTTCTTTACTTTGTCCGGTAGAGAATTAACTTTGTAAAGATTTTGTCTTACTATACAATACTCTTGAAAAATGTGCCAAGTGTTCAACTTAAAAAATAGGAAGAATTGCAAAACCCCACCAACTGTTATAATAAATGTTAAATTGATCTCTGTAATTTAAGAAATTCTCAAAGCACCTAAAATTAAGAAACAATAATATTCTTCTTTTTAAGTAAGAAATAATAAATTTATTAAAAATGAAAAATGGATAAAAAAAATAATAATAACAGGCATATATTGATAAAATTTGTAAAAAAATTAAACTAAAGTAAGAAAAGAAAAACAAAAATATAATTATAATATATATTTAAGGGAGGAGGCACGTGCCTCCTATGTTTACGTAGTTAAATATATTAAAGTAGTTTTTATTTCTAAAAAGATTTGTTTAATTAAGATTAATTTATTTAAATATAACTTTATTTGATCATTTAAATATTTACCCTTTCTATAAATTTTAAATATTTTTAATGTTTGAATATTTTAAACTTCTTTTTATTGTTATAATTTTTTTTTTTATTATATGTTAAGGTTTATTAAGGGGAATAAGGTAAATGTGCAAACTGCAAAGATAGCATTTTGGGCTGTCAATATGAAGAAAAAAATGTAATCTTTTTATTTTAAAAATGTGATATATCACAAAAAAGGAAGGACTATTTATGTGAAAATTTTCTATATAAAAAACAATATATATATATATATATCAACATCATATTAGGAAGGAGTAAAGCAAACCTGTTTTATATTCAGCAGAGCATCTTCCACAATGTCTTCAAATATATTTTGGTGCAACTTGAAACAATTGGCAAAATCAGCAAAGATATTATTTCGTTGCCTAAAAGAAAAACCGGGTAATACTTCCAATGATGTGCAACCGTATGCTTTTATAACTCCCAACTGAAGTTCTGGTAAACATTTAAGCCTCTTACAGTTGCTTATGCAAAGATATTCTAGGTTAGAGAGATTCATGATGCTTGCTGGTATGCTTTCTAAACTAGTTCCACTCAAATCTAACCCTCTTAGAGAGGATAAGCAACCGTCAGGAAACTCTGGTAAACATTTAAACCTCTTGCAGTCTCTTATGCAGAGATAGTCTAGATTAGAGAGATTTATGATGCTTGCAGGTACGCTTTCTAAACTGGTTCCACTCAAATCTAACCATCTTAGAGAGGATAAGCAACCGTCAGGAAACTCTGGTAAACATTTAAACCTCTCGCAGTTGCTTATGAAGAGATGGTTTAGATTAGAGAGATTTCTGATGCTTGCTGGTATGCTTTCTAAACTGGTTCCACTCAAATCTAACCATCTTAGAGAGGATAAGCAACCGTCAGGAAACTCTGGTAAACATTTAAACCTCTCGCAGTCGCTTATGCAGAGATGTTCTAGATTAGAGAGATTTATGATGCTTGCTGGTATGCTTTCTATACTGGTTTCACTCAAATCTAACCTGCTTAGAGGATACGTAACCGTCATGAAGCTGGTAAACATTTAAGCCTCTCGCAGTCCCTTATGCAGAGATATTCTAGATTAGAGAGATTTATGATGCTTGCTGGTATGCTTTCTATACTGGTTCCACTCAAATCTAACATGCATAGAGAGGATAAGCAACCGACAGGAAACTCTGGTAAACATTTAAACCTCTTGCAGTATCTTATGCTGAGATAGTGTAGATTAGAGAGATTTATGATGCATGCTGGTATGCTTTCTAAACTAATTCCACTCAAATCTAACTCGCTTAGAGAGGATAAGTACGACTGGAGTGATTTGGACGGGTAAGTGTGCCACTGGAGATGTCTAAGCTTAATGAAAACAGATTCAAGGCCCCGAAAAACTGTTAATGCATAACTTGATCTGTGGAATTCCAAGAATCTCAGTTTATGCATCTTCACTAGAACTTCAAATTTTAAGCGTACATTTCTTATTTTTGTCATATCAAAAGAGATGCCCACAACAGATTCAGCTGCCTGATAAATAATCAAAAAGGGTAAGTTAGCTTTAAATATTTAGTAGGAACATGTTAAGGTAAGGTATGCAATAAACTGTTGATTTGAACTATTGGTATACAATATCAAATCCCCCTCCAAAGTAAAAAAAAAAAAGGTATATATACAATAACTCTCAAGATGTATTTTTCTAAAAGAAAAAGTAAAGGGATTACCTTATTTTCGTTTAACACACGATAGACATCCTCCTGCTGCCACACTCTAGTACGTTTGTTAGGATCATGAATGGCTTCTTGTCGAACAATTTCTCTACCCAATGCTTGTAACAAATCATGCATTGTTATTGTATTGTTTGATATAGTTATCAAAGACTTATCAATGAGAACACTTATTCCAATCTCGGTACAGAAGCCACTAACGTTCAAGAATTGTTTTACAAAATCAATGTCTCTCCCTTTAAGAAAACATGCAATATCTAAAAATATCGTTTGCTCTTCATCACTTAGTTCATCATAACTTATTTTCAACACTTTTTGGATATCTTTGTGAGGAACTCTCTCTAGTTTAATTATTGCACTTTCCCACACTTCTTTTGGCCTACCAAGCAAAAATGATCCCAACACTTTCAAAGCTAATGGAATGCCCCCAGCATGTGTTACTACCCTTCGTGACAGCTCCACAAAATCAGCTGGAGGATGGTTCTGTTTGAAGGCATAGCAACAAAAAAGCTCAAGAGCATGAAAATGAAGTAATTTCTGAACCTCATATATATGATCCACTCTACAAATGTTAAGCATTTGTCTATCTCTTGCTGTTATAATCACCCTGCTTCTTGAACCGAGACTATTATAAAGACTTTCGATTAAAATTTCTATTTGGCTGAAATCATTCACGTCATCAAAACAAATGAGAATGTTCTTGCGACCAAGTCTATTTCTTGTGAAGTTGTGTCCCCTGACAAAAGTGCCTATGTTTCCATTTTCATCACCTAATATAGTAGAAACAAGTTCTCGCCCCAAGTGATTTAGTCCACCACGTTGTTCTGATCGCTCCCTAATATTGTCAATGAAGTAAGAACCTTCAAATTGATGAGAGATTTTGTTGAATACAGCTCCCGCAAGAGTTGTCTTGCCAATACCACCGCTGCCCCAAATTCCTACACTACGGACATCATCAGTCCCAATGCATAACAAGGATTCAATTTCCTTAACCTTTGAATCTATACCAACAAAGTCAGTGGTATCATTTGAGGACAAGTCCCTAAGTCTCTTCAAAACATCATTGACAATAGCCTCAACAAGCACAGACTCAAGCCTAAGAAATGTTATCAGCAATTAGCATTAAGTTGTAATAAATAAAAAATGATTAAAGACAAAGTAATTTTAATTCGAATTAATAATACTGACTACTGTAAATATTTGAAATGAATAATTGTAAACATTATCAAAGAAATAGGCAACATCTATGATCTATCTCTTTCTCTCTTCAACATATAATAAAAATAATAAACTTGATATAAATAATTGTTATAAGAGAAAATTATCACTTACTTATTGGTACTTGAATGCCACCCAGAAAGATTGGCCGCTTTCTTGAGAGCATCCTTCCATGTCTGCACTTTGTCTAAACTCTCCTTAAAACGATGTTCATGGTCAGCAAATGCTTTTGCAAAACTCCCAGTCTGATGCCTTACATTCGATGGATCTACCCCATAGAAAACTGGTATCACAACCTGGTTGTTCTTTTCCCTGCATTCAAGGATCTTCACAAGTTCTTCCAGACACCATTTGGAAGATGCATAGTCACTCGAGAAAATGATAACGGAAATCTGGGACTTTTCAATTGCTTCCAGAAGAGATGGGGAGATTTCATATCCTCTGTTGAGTTTGTAATCAATGAAAGTTTGAATCTTTTTGTCACGGAAAGCTTTATGAAGATGACTGGTGAAATTGTAGCGGGTATCCTCTCCTCTGAAACTGAGAAAAACATCATATTTGAATAGAGGACTAGAAAAAGAAGAAGAAGAAGAAGAAGAAGAAGACGAAGGAGTCAAAGTCAGTGCCATTGATGATCAGAGAGTGATACGTTGAGATGTTTAGGTGGTGAATTCTGATTTTATTTTCCTAGACCTTGACTAAATGGGCATGTCCCGTTTCTCGGTGGATGGCAAGCAGCTTCGTGGAAGCTTCCCTCAATTTTTTTTTTATTTTACCGATTTTTACTTGACCTTGACTTAGATAATTCTGGGATTAAAATTTTATGCAATTATAATATTACATAAACAATGCTATGCTCTATTGATTTGAGTATTGTTTTTTTGTTTCTGATTTGGCAATTTGAGGGCCAAGCCCGCACCGGACCCAAGCCCTCAAAAATCCCTTATAATTTCAAAGGGCTTCAAAGGGCTTAAACCCAAGGTATTGACTACTGATCAAACGCTAAATTTGAGTTTAATTAAGAACTAATTTTGGATTAAAAACCCTTGGAACGAACGAACAAAAAAAAAAAAAAAAGTGACGATAATTACACCTCTCCGAAACTGTATCTACACCCCTTTCGTAATTACATCTATCAAAATTTAAAAAAAAAAATCTCTAATTTGTAAATAAACCCCACTTAATGCAAAAAATACCTTCTTCTTTTTTTAATTATATTGTATTATATTTTTATAAGTACACACCACCTATGATTATTATTAGGGATAATTACCCCGGTGGCCATCGAATTGATGACACACTATCAAAATGGCCACTGGATTGGAAAGTTGTTCCAAAATGGCCATTTTTGGCAAACTTTGTAACACTAATGATCATTCCATCCAATTCCATCTACTTCCATCTAATTTCATCCAATGAGTGGCAGTTTGGTAAATAAGGGGATGACATTAATTTATTTTAGATTTTTTTTTAAATCAATTTTTTCTTTTTTTGAAAAGAATAATTATATTTAGTGTACGTAAATATAATTATTCTTTAAAAACAAGAACCAAAAAAAAAAAAAAAAACAAAAGAAATGGTTTAGATCATTACACATGTCTAAGATTTTTTAGCCTTAATCTTCTTTAAAAAGAAATATATATATATATATATACACATATGTGTGTGTATTTTTTTGAGATATATATATAACATTTGAACTTATTAAAACATGTATATATATATATATATGAGATATGTTATACATATATACACTAAATATAATTATTCGTTTAAAAAACAAAAGAAAAAATTGATTTCTAAAAAAAAATCTAAAATAAATTAGAACAAATTACACTCACCTCCCCTGAGGTATTGCTAAAATACAGATTGAAACGACTTTATCATTAAATAACACTCACCTCCCCCGCCGTCAGTCAACGTTTGTCTAATCTAACAGTTGACCTTGTAAGAAAGGGTAATTTCGCCTTTTAATAACTTATATACTGTACATGTCAGATTAAAAATGAAAAAAATACTGATACACCAAAATTTAAAAATAGAAAAACTTTGATTTATTTTCAATAAAAATAATTTTAAGAAAGATTGGTTTCCACCGTCCATCACCATGATGGACGGTGGAGATCAAATTAAAAAAAATAAAAATAAAAATAAAAAACAAAACGAAATTTTAAAAAAAATAAAAAAAAAAGATCATATCTTCAATTTTTCTTCCAAACCCAGATTTCCAGATTTCTTCAACCCAAACCCAGATTTCTCATAAGTCCAACACTAAACACAATAAAAAAACTTGATCCACTGCCCAGATTTCAAAACAACCAAATTAATTATTTTCAAAGGTTTAAGTCTTTTTTTAAGAAAAAAAAAAAAAAAACCAAACAAAAATGTTCCAGATTTTAGTTTTTCTTTGAAAAACAAGATTTCCAGATCTCTCCAGATCTTTCCACCCCATCATCATCAAAAGATCCTAATCTCTCCACCCTATCATCATCCTCATCTCTCCACTGCCAATATCAACCTCATCTCATCTCTCCACCATTGTCACCATCCTTCGATCCTATGCATTTTTTGTTCTATGAGATTGAAATCCTTGAATCCATTCATCACTCAAACAAATTCATAGATCCAGAAATCACCCAAACAAAAAATCAATTTTCATTCATCATCAACAATAAAAAAATCCATTCAACAACCAAATTTTTTCTTAAAAAAAAAAAAAAAAAAACCTGGTGGAGATCCAGATCGGTCGATTGAGATCCAATCCAAAATCTTCATCGAGATCCACTGAAAATCTCCTCCACCCAAAACCGAAATCCAAATCCAAATCAAAATACAAATCGAAACCTAACCCTGAAATCCCCATAAAACCCAGAAAAATGGAACCCAAAACGAAGATTATTTAAGTAAAACAAAAAAAAAAAAACGAAGGAAAGAAGAGGCGGAGAAAAAATGGAGAAAGATGAAAGTGTAGAAGAAAGAATGATATGAGGTGCAGAAGAAAGAAGATCATGAAGCCCAGAAAAAGAAAATGGGCGCAAAGAAGAAGACGAAGAAAATGGGTGCAGTCGTGCAGAAGAAAGAAGAATATTTTTTTCTTTTTAATTTTTTTAATCTTAAATATTTAATATCAATTTTTTTTTCTTTTTTGATTCATTCCTTAATCTCCACCATTCATCTTTACGATGGACGGTTGGAAATCCATTTAGGGAAAAAAGTTTAATTTTTTAAGAAAAACTTTCCAAATTAGCATTTTTTTTAAAATTTTTTTGAATCTTTATAATTTTTTTATAAAAGCATTATTTTTTTCAATTAATATTATTTTTTAAATAGTTTTTTTCAATTAATCTCTATTTTTTTTTTGTCTTTTACCTGGGTTATAATAGTAAATAGGGTGTCTTATGTCATGTCATGGGTATTTTGGACTTTTGCCCCTCCTGATATGGTCAACGGCTAAATGTAACGGACGTTGACTGACGGCGGGGGAGGTGAGTGTTATTTAATGATAAATTCGTTTCAATTTGTATTTTAGCAAACCTCAGGGGAGGTGGGTGTAATTTGTTCAATAAATTAATGGCATCCCTTTATTTACCAAAATGTCACTCATTGGATGGAATTGGATGGAATGGTCATTAGTGTCACAAAGTTCGCTAAAAATGGCCATTTTGGAACAACTTTCCAATCCAGTGGCCATTTTGATAGTGTGTCATCAATTCGATGGCCACCGGGGTAATTATCCCTTATTATTATATTATTTAATCAACTTTATTATTATTTCAAAAAAAAATTTCTTACCTTTAATTCTCTTACTATTCTTTTCTCTTCTTCTGTTTTTCAAAATCAAACTCCATTTTTCGTTAAAAATCCATTTTAAGATTATATATATATATATATTTATTAGAGAACCACTTTCTGTTTGAGAGAGTTGTATGAATATAAGATTTGTGTTATATCCCAATTGATGTAGAAGTAGATAGGTATTAAATGATATTTTTTTTAATAAGAAATAACATATAATATTGATAAATAAATAAAAAGTCTAAATTGTTTTTGAAATAAATAAAAATATATAGATAATACAGTTAATTTAAAACTTTACTTTTTCACAACTAAATTTGTGTCATGATTTTGATTCATTTTCCATACTTAGCAATCAATTTATATTTCTTTAAAAGATATTGAAAATATATTTAAAAAAGAATCTAGTGTTTTTTTAAATGAAAAAAGATTTTATGAAATATGTTAATATCAAACTATTAATAGGAAAAATATATATAAATATATAAAAGATTAAAATAGGAAACTAATTAATAATTATTGGTGTATGTACTAATAAACAATTAATCATCTTAGTAATTTTACTTAAGGGTATTATTTTATTTTTAAAAATATAATAATTTAGGGTATATACAGCTTTCGAGTGAGCAAATATCATAGATAGATAGATAGATAGAAAAAATAAAAATAAAAAAAATAAAAAAAATCACATAAACCCATGTAGAAAAAACAGTTGACCAAAGTCAAAACTGACTCGTGCACACATCCAAAATTCACCACTGCCAAGGATGTCTCTCTTCACTTCATCAGTAACTTTTTCGAAACAAAAAACAAAAAAAACAAAAACATGAAAATGTAAAGGACTAATTGCACACATATAGATATTTTACCATATATTACACAAACCGTCAGTTGACTTCCATCCAAATTAACTGTTGTCCAAATTTTTAGTATTAAAAGTCTAAAATACCCTTAACTACTTATTTATACTTTATTTTGTTCCCCTTAAAATAAAGTAAATTATATAAAAATACAAATAAAAAACTTTTAATTATATTTTTTTCAAACAAATTTTAAAAAACAAAAATATATAAAATAAAAATTTTGAAAAATGAATTAAGGAAATTTTTTAAGAAAAGAAATAGAGAATAGATCGATCTCAAATATACCATTGATGGGACTTTGATCCACAATCATATAAAGCAAAACTAGATTTTAAGTTTCTGATATTAAAATACAATCATTACCGATGATTGAAAATTGAATATAATTGTGGAATCCCATTTATTGTTAAAAATCTTGTGGCTTGAATGAAATCCTATTGATTATTGATGATTAAAAATTGAATATAACTGTGGTTTGTTGGTTTATGAATCATCAATAATGATTATATTTTAATGTTAAACTTAAAATATAGTTTTGTTTTTCATGATTGTGGATCCAAGTCCTATTAATGGTGTATTTGAATTCGATATGTTCTCCATTTCTTTTCTTAAAAATTTTCTTTTATCCTTTTTTCTAATATTTTTAAAGTCTAAATTTGTTGTTTATATATATATATATATATATTTGTCTTTTAAAATTTGTTTGAAAAAAATATAATTAAAAACTTTTTATTTGCATTTTTATATAATTTATTTTATTTTAAGGGAAACAAAATAAAGTATAAATAAGTAATTAAGGGTATTTTGGACTTTCAATACTTAAAATCCGGTCAACAGTTAGTTTGGATGGAAGTCAACTAACAATATGGGATATTTGTGCAATATTTGGTCAAAAGTCCATATGCGTTTAATTAGACTTAAACTTGGCGGATGTTTGTGTAATTACTCCAAATGTAAAACGTAATATTCAAGAAAGCAACCCAAAGTGGGGTCCATTAAAAATAAAATAAAAAATTTGAAAAAACGTGCGGTATATTTCATCTCTGTATTTTTTTTCCATTACTGAAAAAATTCTCACTACTTCGCTAGCACTATTTCTTCTTCATTTAAAGCTAAAATTATATCTTTATTGCTAGTAATTAACTAAAACTACACTCACAAAAGTCTATCTACACTTGGTTTTGGAAATCTTAATCATGTCAACTCTATCTACGAGATTCATAGTAATTTAGATGCGATCGGCGATGTCGTGGTCATTTTCGTTTCAAGAGCTTCCAATTCGTGTGCCGATAATTTGGCTAAGATGGCGTCGAGCTTGAAGAGGGATGTTTAAGTCTGGAGTGACAGCTGATGTCTTTGCCTTTGTTTTTGCTTTTGCTCTGTTTTGTTGAGCTGGGTTTCGAAGAGGACTTCAAGTTTCTATTTAATCTAAAAAGCATCTTCAGGAAGGAAAAAAAAACATCTTTTAGATATTGTTTCAAAAGTCATTATACATTTTTCATATATTTTTCAAGATAAGAGTAAACTGAAGAAAGCAATGAAAGTAAATTGAGGCTTTTATGAATATATTATGAGAGAATCACGAAACTAGTTTGGACAATCCAAAATTTTATTAGAGATTCAAGAAATGGAAGATTGAAAACATATTAGAATGACATAAAGTAACTAATCAAACTCTCTAGAGATTGATATGAAGAACCTCCTGCCGTTAAACAAATATCCATCTTGTCCTTCAAAATCATGATTCTTTCTCTCATTTTCTGACCCTCAGCTTCAAGGATTACTCTTCTAATTGCTCTTTCAATCTCTCCTCTCTCCACCTTTTTTTCCAAGTGCAACCCAAATCTCCAAACATCACAAACATACCTTGCATTCACCAATTGATCACCAGAACCAGGTTGGCAAATCATTGGAACCCCTTCACATATACTTTCCAATGTTGAATTCCATCCATTGTGTGTCCAAAATGCCCCTACAGAAGAATGAGCTAGTACTTCTTGTTGTGGTGCCCATTTCACTATGTGTCCTCTTCCATCTAGCATTTCCAGGAAATCTTTTGGCAATGGTTCAAGCCATTCAGCTCCGCAGACTAATCCAGGTCGAACCACCCACAGGAATGGAAGCTTGCTGTTTGCCAGCCCCCAAGCTATTTCCTGAAACTCTGTCTCGTTGACAACCTCGAGACTTCCGAAGCTAACGTAGATTACAGATTTTGGTGGTTGTTTGTCTAGCCAGGAAATTGAGGTCTGGTCTTGTGCTATTAAGCTACTTGAAGAAGCTGGAAAGTATTTGTGAAATGGGCCAATTGGGAAATTTGGGATTTGAAATTCCTGTTTCAAGTTGGTCAGTGCAAGTTCTTCAAGTTCTTGAAATGAGTTCCAGATAATTCCTGAAGAGGCCTTGGTCTGTTTAACCACGTCTTTTGTAAATCTAATGAAATTCTCAGGATCATGTGTTTCGATCATAGGAAGATCTTTGTATCTCAGTGGTGGAATCTCTAGCACCGGTGTTTCTAATTGAAAATCTGGGAGGACGTAAAAAGAAAATTCTGTCAATCAGAAATACTTATATATACTAAATAAAAAGGCTTTAAGCTGACCGGTAAAGGTTGGAAATTTTAAGATACCTTGCATTGGAAGGCTACCCTTTTCATAAAGAAGAGGAACGGCTACCATAGGATTGTAAAAACTGACGCTAGTAGGAAATAACACAATCCTGGGGAGCTTCAGAGTATCAGCAACGGCTTGAGTGAAATACCATACAGCATCAGTGATCAAACAGGCAACATCACCACCACCAAGCAGCTCTGCCAAGCAATCCTGAAATGGTACAACACACTTGACATTGAGAAGCGTACAGAAGGCGATTATGTCGGCGGTGGAGGCTTCGGTCTCCGACAAGCCATCCGGGATTGAACGGAAGCTGAAGTCAGGGTAGTTGGAAGAGTTTGGAGAGTTGAAGTTTGTGTGAATTATTGTGATTGAAAAGCCAGCTTTGTGGCAGAGAATGCTTGCAAGCTGAAGCATTGGGTTGATGTGGCCTTGTAAAGGCAGTGGAAACAGAACCAGTCGCCGTTTCTTTTGTCGTTGGAGATGGGAATGATCTCCATGGTTCTCCATGAAATTTTTGTTGGGATGTGAGAGGACTCGAATTCAGGACTTTTTGGTCAAACCTGCACCTGATTCTGTTTGGTTTTCGGTTTGCACACGAAACCCTAACAAGCCTTTCTTGTTTGGAAACCTGCAAGATTCACTCACGGAAACACAAGAAAACAAACAGAAGCAGTACCAACAAGAATCTGCGAATCTAAAAACAGAAAGAAGCAAGAACAGCCTATAACCTATCAATACAACTGAAACCTCAATCTATCAATACAAGTGATTTCAAACCTATAACCTCACTCGATCTTGTAAAAGATCAACAAAGGAATCTCACAGCCACAAGAGGCTTTTCGAGAGAGAGAGAGAGAGAGCAATATGAAACCCTTAATCAGAAAAGAGAAACTGATTTCCTTTCTCTCTCTCCCATTCACTTATATAGGCTTATTTCATCCCATAGCCAGTGAAAGCATTCTCATGCGGTAGTTGTGGAAGTTTCGTCAGTGCACACGCTATAGTTATATAAATAAATATATAAATATATAGTCCCGATTGGTCGGTGCATCCTATACAGTGTTCTAGTAAACGCTAGGCGCTAGTCAGGCGGTGGACCAGCGCCTAGGCGGCCTAGTCAGCGCCTAGGCGGATTTCTAGGCGGCCGTTTTTTTATTTATTTTTATTTATTTATTTATTTATTTATTTTGTTTTTCTACCTATAAAACCAATAATAAAACTCATATTATGACAAAATTCAAACAAAATCATCAACATAATTCCCTTTTTGTTTTTATGTCTTGTACTTATTTAATATAGATTTACTTTTTATTGTATATTTTAGATTTTTACATTGTAAGAGGGTTGTTTTGTTATTTTACAAATCTACTTTTTTAAAAGTCAAAGATTCTTTATTTTGTCTTCTTTCTTTCACCCTTATTCTGCTCTCTCTCTTTCTTTCATCTCTCTTTCACGCCTTCTCTCTCTCTTTCACTCCCCCAATTTTCTTCAACCATTTCTCTCATTTCAAGCTTTCTCACTCCTCCAATACAACTTGTTTTTGAGTTATTTTTCATTAAATCTTGGTGGGTTTTGTTTATTAATAGCACTCAAATCTAATTTGTGGGTTGATTTTACTCATATTTTCTCCATTGATCCAGTTCAGCTCTTCTATTTCTCTCCTCTGTTTTTTATGCTTTGGCTGTTGAAAAATATGAAATTGATATTAAAGTTTGATGAAGAGTGAAAGCAAGTTCAGCTTCTTGACTGGATCTGATTCTCCACATGATTCTTCAAGCCTTGTACTGTCACATTTCTTCTCCTTTTTCTTTTTTTCTTTTCTTTCAAAGTCTTCTCTTTTAGAGAAGCAAACCCACCGTCCCAAAATCGGTTTTAAAACAAAAACGTTCTAGGCGGCCTGGACCTGAAGAATCGGTCTAAATCGAACAAATCGGCCGATTTTTTTTCCCAAAAAACGTTGAACATTGACCATTGACCGTTGACCGATTTTTTTGGCCGACTTTGGCCAACTCGGGACGGCTGGTCGCCGCACAGCGTCTAGGCGGCCGTCTAGACCGTTTTTTCGAACACTGATCCTATATAACTTTATCATGATATTGAATGTGAGCTACTAGTTTTTACAAGTACATACACACTTGAGTCAAAATATGTAAAACGAATTACTCACATTCAATATTTTCACGAAGTTATATAATGATGCATTGACTTGAAAATTGCTATATATATATATATACACACATCATCCTAGATTGGATAACTCAATTATTATTGAATAGAACATTTTTGTCTTTTTTGTATGGACTCATATAACTAATTCAAAATAGTGTCTCAATTTGTATCAAATTAACCAAATTGGGGCATGTGTTTATATCTATGGAAAAAGTTGAAAAAAAAAATAATTAAATATAGACACATATCCCAATTTGGTTATTAGATACAAATTGGGATACCATTTTTAAACAGATGATTTGAGTCATTTTTGTATACTAAAACACATTTTTCATATGAATAATTTAGTGTTGCGAATAAGACGAGATTAAATCAACCCAATGTGGTTTTGTGGTGGCTGATCTATGTGAATATTATGAGGATGTGTCAATATATCTAGAAAACTCCGACAAGTTCCTTTTCGAATGGCTTTCCGCTTTCGAGGGAAAAACAATACATGATTTGAGTCTATAATTGAACTCACTTAAGGAACTCGAATTCAAAATTGAAACCCCCATCCAACTCTACAATCTTGAAGAACAGAAAACTATGATATTTGATCATATAGATACTCGAAAAAAGATTCGAACTTCAGACCTTTTACGTATGCTGTAATTATATAAACGATGATCTTTGTTCTTCATGGAGGAAACATTAAATTACACAATATTATACTAAAAACAGAATTATCTAGTGCTTAAATGAAATTACATAGAACCATAAGAGTTAATGAGAATGAAAAGTAAATGAATCTAATGACAAAATATGACTAACCAAACTATTAATGGATTCATACGAAGAACCACCCTCCTTCAAACAAAGACTTGCTTTCTCTTTTAGACACAAAATTCTTTCTCTAATCTCCTCCCCTTCTTTCTCCACCATTAATCTTCTAATTAACTTCTCTATCTCTCCTCTCTCAAGATTACCATTCTCCAATTGCAATCCAACTCTCCAAACATCACTCACATATCTTGCATTGACTCTTTGGTCAGAGAAACAAGGCATGCAAATCATAGGGACTCCTTCACATATGCTCTCCAATGTTGAATTCCATCCATTGTGAGTCCAAAATGCACCCACTGAAGAGTGAGCCAGGACCTCCTGTTGAGGAGCCCATTTCACAATGTGTCCTCTCCCACCTAGTTTTTGTACGAACCCACTTGGCAGTAGCTCAAGCCAATCCGAACCAACTGTTAACCCGGGTCGAACCACCCATAAAAATGGCTGATTGCTGTTGGCTAGCCCAAACGCTAGCTCCAAAAAATGATTTTCATTTATAGCAGCAATGCTTCCGAAGCTTACATAGATTACTGATTTGGGTGCTTGTTTGTCTAGCCAAGAAATGCAGCTTTGATCTTGTTTCAACAGGCTGCTGCTACTTGAAGAAGAGGTTGAAAAGATTTTGTGAAATGGACCTATTGGGAAAATTGGGATGGAAAATTTTTGACCAAGTGTGTCAAGTGATGATTGTTCAAGTCCTTCAAATGTGTTCCAAATGAGTCCTGAAGAGACCTTGGCACCATTTACCATTCCATCTACCACTTGATCAAGTGTTTGTGGATCACAATTGTCGATCACCGGAAGGTCTTTCACCTTCAGAGGTGGAAGCTCTACCACTGGCTCTTCTAATTTGGAATCTGATATATATGATACCAGAAAAAAAATAAAAAATAATTCAAACCATGCACACAATGAGAGCTCAAGCTATAGCAACTGGTTCATTTTCAAAATATTGTTGCCGGCCGCCTAATAATATCTCTTGAAATCATTTGTTTTCTAGCTTATTAGGTATAGTTTATTGAGCGGAAATCCCAACAAGGGAAATGAAACTTAGTTCCTCATTTGGGATTTCAGTGTTTGCTAAAAATTGTTGAGAATAAAGTTACGTCAACTCCACGCACAAATTAGGAATAAAGTTCTTTCTGGAAATGGAATTTCTAATCAGAATAGTTTAATAAGCAGAAATCTCAATGAGGGAAAAATAGCTTAATTCCTCATTTGGGATTTCAGTGTTTATCATAATCCGTTGAGAATCAAGCGAACCAGACACACAAATCAGGAATAAAGTTGTTTCTAAAAATGGAAATACTAATTTCAAAAGAAAATCAAAGGGAATCAGCAGAAAAGGAAGCTTAACAATTCACATAAAAGGTTGTAATGAAGTTGTTGTATACCTTGTATGGGGAGGTAGCCTCTTTCCCTGAGAAGTGGAAAAGCAGCAAAAACAACAAAAGAAGAAGCACCACTGGTCCTCAAAACAATCCTTGGAAGCTTAAGCTTGTCAGCAACAGCTTTAGTGAAAGGAAGAATAGCATCAGAGATCAAGCAAGCAACAGGCTCCTCCTCCTGATGATTCATTAACTTGTCCAAGCAATCATGGAAAGCCTCCACACATCTGGTGTTGAGAAGAGCAACAAGAGCAAGCAAATTATCCGAGCAGGTCCGAAGCTCGGTTTCGGAGAGGTTTTCGGAGATGAAATGGAAGGTAAAGTGAGGGTGGTTTGAAGGGTTTGGAGAGTTGAAGTTGGTGTGTATAATGGTGATGGAGAAGCCATGTGAATGGAGAATGTTTGCTAGTTGTAGCATTGGATTTATGTGCCCTTGTAATGGTAGAGGAAATAGCACCAATCTTCTACCTTTTCTTTGATTCATGATCATTTGTGTGCTGGTTTGGTCCTCCATTGGAGTTTATAGTTAGCTCTAGCTTCTTGATTTTCTGCTACAGTGGAATTTGAGAGATGCTTGGTTTTGTATTACAACTTTGTAGTACTATTGTGTCTTCTTCTTGCAATATTATATTTAATAATCTAATTAATATTGTCTTAGTTTTGCAAATCTTAGGTGCACTATTGAGATAAAGAAGCACAAAACGAGAGAAGAGAAAAGCTCTCTGTATTAGAATCAGTTTAACCATATTACAAGCATACCAACACCTATAAATACCAGAGTTAGTTGTAACTAACCAAATAATGAACCAATCAAGAAATGACACGTCACTAACTAACTAACTAATTACATTGTCTAATATGCACCTCCCCTTGTACACAAGCAGAGAAGGTTCAAATCCCGTCATGTTCATTTTATAAATATATGTGAGAAGTTTTATCTCTAATGTTGTAGAATTAGATATTTGGGTCATATATAGTGTTTGATTTCCACATGGTAAATGATAGTGTGGGGATTTCTCCTCAATATTATGAAAGTAGATATCTAAACCGTATATACAGTGCTTGATCTCGATGTTGACCCGTTAAGTACCACTGTAAAACAAATTTCTCGATAAGATCTCTAAAGTCAGATAAGCTCCTTACACAGTTAACGTTCACACAATCCAACATGTTGTGACAGTAGAGGTTTAGTTGAAGCGTGCATTTGTGGACAATAAATTTGATATGACCGAGAAAGAAACATTGCACGAAGTGCAACTGTTTAACAGAGACCGCCGATCTGTTCTTAAATGAATGAGCAGCACGTGCTTGTTGAGTTGTTGTATACATTAAATGTTTGTGCACATGATGAAGCCCTATTATTTCGATCACCGACAAAGCTTCTCTGTTTTATATTCAAGTTGTCAACTTTCATAATATCATTTGAGTATCTTTGATGTCCTATCGTTGTTCACGAGTTTAGGTTCGAGCAAATGCCTTATACGTCAACAGTTTGAAATCCTACCGATGATAAAAACTAAAAAAAAAATAAAAATAAAAAAAATAAAATCTCAGCATACATATTCTAACTAGTTGAATGTCAATATTTTTTTATATTTTTTTGAAATATAAAATAATAATACTTAAAAAGTTGTGAAGGTAAATGAATAAAATTGAAGCTTGTGAGCAGTATCTAAACCTGAATGGGGAATCTAGCTAGGCCCATGTTAAGGTGTTTGATTATTAAACTGTGACCACCAAAAACAATATTGAAATTAGAAGCCCATTGCCCAATCTGCAGCATCAATTTTTAGTTCAATGGAGACTTCTCAGACTTGAATTCTCTATTCTCTAATCGTTAGTTATCCCTGCAACTTTTCTCATACTAACAAAGCTCCCAAATTTCTATGTACTCCTGTAGAATAAACCCTACTTCCGAAAATTTACTCCTTTTATACTAAACAATTTGTAGTCAAGTTGAATATAGAAGACTGATGTGTACAGCAATATAGCTTGTTGCTTCTAAAGGTGTTAATTGGAAACCAATGGTATTGATGTGTTATGGGAAGAATTGCTTTTGGATCTGCTATGGGAAGAGTTGCTTTTGGATCTGTTATGAGAAGAATCAACTGAGTGTTTGGTAAACTAATTTTTAAAAGTGTTGTAAGAACCAAAAGCAATTTCAATGTATTTAGTAAACCGTAAATAAAAAGTGTTTGACTATACAAAATTATTAGAAATGACATAAATGAATATTGAAGATGTTTTGAAAATAAATAATTTGTTTTATTTTTGTGTGACTATAAACAGGGTCGTCTCCAGACATTTTGGGGCCCGAGCAATTTTATGATATTAACAAAAATCGGAGCCCTACATAAAATTGTTACCATTAACATAAAAAAAAAAATTAAATAAATAATTTTTCATTTACGAAATACAATGTAATCCACATAAATTTTTTTTAAAAAAATAATTATCGTTCAAGTCATCTACGTTCTCATTCAAATCTTCTATATTATCATTCAAATTATCAATATATGTGCATTATCATTCTCATCCAAACTAGTAAAAAAAAAAAATGGAACCTGTAAAGCAAATCGAAGACGAAGTGTCGGAGAGAGAGGGGCAGAGGGCGGCAATTAAGTGTTTGATGAAGAAGCCAAGAAGGGATTCAGCAAAGTAGAGAATGCTTTACAAATTACAAGCACATACGACACATACGACACATTCAACAAAGCAACAAGTCAACAACAACAATAAGTAAAGGTTAGCAAGTAATAGAAACAAGTCTGATATAATATGCTAAATTGACTTGTTGGACCTAATTTGAAGAATAAAATAAATGTTTGAGATTGAGCCTATTTATACTTAAATAGAATGGGTCATGAGGCCCCAAATTTTACAAAATATGAAGAAGTTGATTGGGCCAATCGGGGGCCCCAGCAAATGGCTGGGTTTACTGGGCCCATGGGCCAGCCCTGACCATAAACATGTTATAAAATAAATAATTTGTTTTATTTTTGTGTGACCATAATACATTATTACTTTTTCTTTATTTATTGTCATATATATTGCGTGTATATATATATATGTATATATATCAATAATCTATTGTCTTTTCATTATTACTTCTTGGGAAGCAGTTTTCTAAAAACTACAAAAAATAGCTTCTCAAAATTGCTGTTGGGGAAGCCAAAAGTGGTCAAAAGTGACCAAAAGCACTTCCTTAGAATTTTACCAAACGCCCTAGACCTAGTTCGAAATCACTTTTGGCCCCAAAAGCAATTTTAGGAAGCATTCCCAAACTAAGCCTAAGATTGCAAGTTTAATGTTAGTTATAAGCAACAAAAATGATTATAAAAAAATAAAAATAAAGGGATACTATACTTGCATCTAAGAACCTGATTTGTGGTTGCAATGGATTTGGTTTTAAACCGAATTACACAGGTTTAATGAGTATAGATAGGAATAAGAACACAAGTGTAATGTAATTATAAGTTACAAAAACGATCAAATGAAAAAATGACTACATTTGTTACATATAAGAACTTGCTTGGGTGGTTTTGACAAATTCAGTTTCAAATCGGAACCGTTGAAACTGCCGAAAGTCAGGTTCTTATAGTTAAGCTACTAAAAATTAGTATAATTAAAACTAAGAACATAAGATAGATCCAATATTTTCATATAAGACCCTGTTTTGATGGTTTCAATAGATTCGGTATAGATTTGGTATGAAATTGAATCCGTAGAAACTATCAAAATTGTTGAAATTTGGATTCTCACATTTAATCTATGAGTATAAATTGCACTAAAAACACAAGTTGGGCTACGGATTTGGTTTCAAACCGAATCGGTTGAAACTCGGTTTAATGAATATAAATATTTAATGTAAATGTAAGTAACAATAATGATGAAATGATAAAATGGATAATACTTGATAGACTTAAGAAGAAAGGGAAATTTTTAATTCAAACAACATCAACAATAATAATAACAATCGATATTCTATTTCATCAACATCATAACTTATTAACTTGCATTTTTTTTTTTTTTTTTTTCTTTCCGTATTAGCTATTTATGGCATGATTGCTTCAAGCATGCGATCCACAATGGCATGCATCATATAAAGCAAAGAGAGACAGAGTGTGCTATCTCCTTTTGATTTGCTTACACTTGTGGAGTTTTTCTGTTTAATCAATATAACCCTACAAAATTAATTAATTAATTAATTAATTTGATAAACATGATTATCACCTACTAAATATTGCTTAGTAAACATTGCTCCACAAATTTCATTAATGTGTGAAACACTTTAGTATGCATTTTGAAATGTTTTTTTTTTTTTTTTACTATTTTTTCATACCACTTATGTGATAGAGGTTCGAGTCTCATATTTACCCATTAAATCGTATAGTGTGAGAAGGCCCCTTATTTCGACCATATTTGTGCCAATTTGTGCTCTGAAAACAACATAATTAACGGCTAGATATGGGCATGTAATCAAGATTAATTCAATCTAAAGCAAAAAGGATGATAAATAAAATAAAAAGAATGTCTAATTAATCACCACTAATTTATGGGTTATCATGTCTCTTCACAATTTACTTTTCAAGAGACCTTCCATTTGTTGACAGCTCTATTTCTCAAAAAACAAGTTCTATGGATCAGATTTTGAGACATCGAAAAATACAGATAAAATTTTGCATGTATACGGTACATTGAAAAATCATTTTAAAATGTTATTTATATATAAAAAAAAAATGTATAATTATGATTTAAAATTTATAAATATCAAAATTTAATTAGGTAAGATGTACAATTACCTGTTCATATATTCAAATGTACAATATAATTTTGGGTTTTTACCAGTAGCACAAAATACTCACGTATTTGCATCCTAAACTTTTTTTTATTATTATTATTTTAGAAATTAATGGATCAATTTCTTGAAGATTAGAAAGATGAAACCAATAGAAATATTGCTTTTTACGTAAATTTTGACTTGGAAAATCCAATTATGGAACTACTTTATACCCACTCTTACCATACAAGTTGACTTGCTTATCAAGTGATATCCTCAATCATTGATCTCTCTTTTTTCTTTTTTTTTTCTTTTTTTTTTTAATCAAAATTTAGAATGTCAATTAATTATAGTGGCATTCTTGATTTTTTTATTTTTTTTAAGTATTATACTATTATATAAATTTAGGGTTTTTTTTAAGGATAGAGTTTGAACATATAACATCGTGGTGCATATGTGAGGGGTTTTATCACCGAACTAACATCATTCTTGTCGGAATTGTTGAGTTTGAACCTACTACATTTTGACAAAAAAATTAATCTAATAAAATATTTTTAGTTAAATTTAAATTTAGTCTAGTTTGACTCTTTGTAATGATTAATTTTGTTAAAGAAAATAATATATATATATATATGTGTGTGGACTACTATTTTACTTTTATTTATAAAAAAAAATTGGTGCAAACACTTTTATTATTGAATATTGAGTCGGTATCGTTCCAATCTTATACAATGTAGATATTCTTACACATATAATTAAACATTTTTAAATCATTCAAATTTGTTTTAGATTTAATTAAATTGTGTATTTAGACAAATTAAATTGTATTTAAAAAAAAAAAAACAATTAAGTAATCACGTAATTTAAAACACTTTTTATTTTGTAATAAATATGTGTGTTAGGGTTTATGGCAAGAGTTGTTGAGATCAAATATTTTGGTATTACAATATAAATATTAACTCTGAAAACCGGGAGATATCTACTATTCTTTTTTGAAGTATCTACTATTATACTCCCAAAATATTGGGAACAAAACCCCGTACATATATTTATAAAATACGCATTATGATACTCGAATTCACCCACTACTAACAAAGGGTGAGGTGCACACCGTAATCAATATATTGATCGTTATATGTCATGGACAATACTCATCAAATAATGCTTTGATACTGAATGGTCAATACCCAAATTATTGACCTCATAAATTTGGTCACGTGCTACACTTCCATCGGTGAAGTTAGTATTTTGGGTATCGGTCAGTACCCAAGTATTATTCATATTTACCTAACTATATGAATTTATTGCTATGGCCATCTAAGCAAAATAGAGCCGACCTATGAAATAATTAAAATATTTAATGTTTCTACTTAAATAGACCCCAAAAAATCCACAGTTAACACTACCCATGAATAAATAAAAGAAAAATTATTCCTGACAGTGCTTATGCATGATGAAAACTTTCAAACAATGTCTGAAATCATTAACAATAATGACACTACTTAATTCATATAGAGTTCTTATAATCTTATTTATTTATTTAAGACTGAGATTGTTTCCTTGTTTCGTGCCACATGACAAACTCATTAATTTTGATTAATTAAGTGGGCAAATATTTTTTAAAAATTAATTAAACCCACTTAACAACCTAATTAATTAAGAGAAGTAAAACAAAAGAGAAGTAAGCAATTTCAGTTTGTTTGTTAATCAACCATGTCAGACAAAATAGCCTTGGATCTTGAAAGGTAAGTTGTGAAATTCTCTTCTTCTTCTTTTTAAATAATCAAAAATGATTATCTTATAATTTGGATTAGTTACATAATCTGGTTCCATTGCCAAATGGATGACAAGAATTGGTACTGTGTAAAAGATTTTAAAAGTCATTTGAATCTGAATTTTAGTCATTTGAATCTGAACTTCAGTCTTTATATGCATCTAACATTTATTGAAACTCTAATTCTCAATCATTTAGTGGATGGGATAATTAAGATATTTTGAGATTCCTTAATTTAAATTTTGAAAGTATATGCCATATTAAAATTCATACGATATAAATTAGATACAATTACTAATGAGGATTGGGGATCCTAAGACCAACTCCAACCCAAAGAGTGTTTTTGGTGTAACTTTCATACTATTTTACTATTTCATCTTCAACTCATTGCACATTTTTATTATTATTTATCAACAAATACTCTTTCCAACCAATCAAAACCCACTTTACAATTAAAAATAAAAATAGAAAAGGTTACGCAACAGTTGTGCTAAGTGAACAATGTCGTGCAATATATTGCGTGACACTGTTTATTGAAGCAAAGATTGCATAAGGTTTGACGTTGGGTTGGAGGAAGGTTTGGCGCAACATTTGCTGCAAATTGAGGATCTGCCGTAGGGTTGAAGTTGTTCTAAGTAACCGATCAAACATTATATGGGGGTCTCTACGGTTATATCTACTCTTACGATACCTATAACTCGAACCCTACCTAAATAGTGATTCATAGTCTTCTTTTGAAGATTATCAAATGCCATCTTGAAAAGAATGATAGTTTGATACATAAAAAAAGGTGTACTCTCCAAGAATCCATGTAAGAAATGGGATCCAGCCAGCATGTAGTAGTATTGACTACTAATCTGACATTAAATTTGAGCTTAATTAAGAACTAATTTTGGATTAAAAACCCTAGGGAAAAAAAAAAAAAAAAAAAAAAAAAGAGTAATAAAATCACATAAACCCATGTAGAAAAAAACAGTTGACCAAAGTCAAAACTGACTCGTGCACACATCCAAAATTCACCACTACCAAGGATGGATGTCTCTCATCACTTCACCAGTAACTTTTTCGAAACAAAAAAATAAAAACAAAAAACAAAAAACAAAAAAACAAAAATAAAAAAACACGAAAATGTAAAACGTAATATTCAAGAAAGCAACCTAAAGTGGGGTCCATTAAAAATCAAAAAACTTGAAAAAACGTACGGTATATTTCATCTCTGTATTTTTTTTTCCATTACTGTCCCTACCACCACCACACTCCACACCTCTCCTTCACGATGAAGCAATTCCTTTTTAAAAATTTAAATTATTTTAAATTTTAATGTTTTAACTTTATTGAATAAAGTATTAACTTGGATAATCACACTTTACAAAGTCCACATACAACATTATCTTCTACTTTAGCCTTTACAGATACTTGATAATTGATATATACATAAAATATTTTTACACATACCCATAAAGCACGTACTAGGAAGTTGTTCAAAAAATATATATATTTATTAATAAAATATAATTTTATTATTAAATTTTAAGATAGTTTTAAAATACCATAAAAAAAAAAAAACCATTGAGCAAATTTCAATTCACTATCCCTATAGTCAAGTAACATCAAAAGGGTAAAATGGTCTTTTAATAACTGTTCAATTTAAAATTTAAAAATTAAAATTGTTTCCTGTTTAAAATTACAAGATAAAGATCCAATGATAAAATTTAAAATGAAATTGGACTCATCTAAAGCTATGTGGATGATATGGCTTTTTGAGTTTGAAATTTAAGTGAACAATCTAATCCTCAATAGTGCAAAAAAAAAAACAATAAAAAAATAAAAGCAGTCAATAAAGAAACTTGGCAGCTTTTATCATATTATCAAAAGATATAAAAAAAAAAAAGTGACAAAAACTTAAATTTTAAAAAATATATATAATAATTGTAAATAATAATAATAATAATAAACAAATAAATAAATAAACCTTTCTTTATTAAAATTATATCTACCAAGAGATATATATTATCATCAAATTACAACAAAGAGGGTTGTGGATTTTTCTCTTCTACAAACAACCAGCCAACAACAAATCCAATCCCCAAAAATTACATCTAGTAGAATATAGAAGAATTTCAAGCCCACAAAATAAAATCCACATAATACAAAATAAACCCACTTATTACATCCAAAAAAATATTAATAATAAAATTATTATTAAAAAAAAAAAAAAAAACTCACTACTTCACTAGCACTATTTCTTCTTCATTTAACTTGCTTGATCTTTAATTAAAGGCTAAAAATATATCTTTATTGCTAGTAATTTAACTAAAACTACACTCACAAAAGTCTTTTAATTATAATAATAATAATACCATCAAATTCCACCACCACTACACTGCCTCTTTTAAACTTGATTAATTTTTTATTTTCTTTTTTTCTTGTGGTTTTTTTTTCTTTTTTCTTTTTTTCTTCATCATCAGAGGACCCAAAGCAGAGATGGGTCCCAATCAAATCAAATCAATCATCAATATGTCCAGTCTTGAGGAAGGTGTAGTTGTTCATGATGATGATGATGATTTATTGCAGGATCTGCTCTCAAGCTTCTCTTTTGCAGCATCAATAGGGCATTTCTTCTTGCCATTAACGCATCTGTAAACAAAAGATTTAAAATTTAAGCAAAAAAATAATATTTTTAAAGTGATTAATTTGTCTAAAAAAAAAAAAATTGATAAGACTCACCATAGTTTGGACCAATACCAGTGCCGCCATTGAAGCGTTGTTGAGCTTGAACATGAGAATGAATGTCTTCGAAATTCAGATTCAGTGCTTGAACAACTTTTGCTGGAAGTAGAACTGTTGAACAACCTAACAAATTAGATGTCATAAAAGAAAACAGATCAGATATTTGATGATTTTTAAAAATCCAGACATAAGCAGACAACTTCAAATGAACATATAATAATTACCTAATTTCTTTCGAGAATCATGAGGATTATTGTTGAAGTTGTTGATGTTGTTATTGTTGTTGTTTCCATATCTGCGAGGCAAGAACACACCAGTGCCGGCACATTCTCTCTTGACACCGCCGCCACCACCGCCAGATCCGCCGAGAAAGACGGCTCTCATGTTAGAAGTATTGCTAGTGTGCTGTTGTTGTACTGGATGTGCCTGTAGTGGAGGCCAAGCAGATTGAGAGAGTCCAAGAGGACGTCCACCACCTCCGCCGCTAACGCCTCCGCCGCCGCATCTTGTGTTCTCATGATACCCAACAGCATTTCTGACTAGCTGCTTGTTCTGGATCTGTTGTACTGGGTGTTGTTTTTGCTGGTGATGTGGTTGTTCGTGAGCCACCCATGTTGGTCTCGCTAGTTGTTGTCTTCCTCGTAAGATTTGTTCTTGCTTCACGTATTGTTGGTACTGCTGAGAAACAATAAAAAAGATCAGATTTTGAGTAAAAAAAAAAACAGAGAGCTCTGTTTGGCTGAAGAAAAAATGAAATGACAACTGACATATAGCTGTAAAAACAAAAAACAAAAAAGAACCCGTTTTTAGTGAAAATACAACTCACTTGATTGACGCTCTGGGTGGTGTTGGTGGTGGCGGTGACGGCGGTAGTTGAATAGAAGCCAACAAAGTCTGGATTTTTCATGACATGAACAGAGCTTGTGTTCTTTGGAGGAGCAATAAGGCCTCTTCCATGGCTATTGATGTTATTGTTGATGTTGTTGTGTTTGTTGAGTGCTTCGTTGCTCATCTTCAACCTCGCGACTTGACCGGCGGCAGCGGAGATGAGGTCCCACGTGTCGTTTTGACAGCTAAACGGCGTCGCCGGAGGAGAAGACACAAGTGAAGAGCCGTTTGGACTGTCGCTGCTTGACATTGACCAGCTTCCGATTCCACTCAGTGTCGATTCGGGTGACCCGGACATGACCCAGCTTTTCTAAAACAATCACAAAAACAAAACCCATCAGAAAAAGGGTCCAAAATCGACATTTTAGAAAGAAAAAAATTATTTAAGTGGAAGAAGTTGTAGTTTCTTCAAACCTCGAGTTTGTCGTGAGTCACACCAGGAACAGCGAGTTTCTGAGTTGAGTGAGTCAGACGCCGAGTTAACCCAGCAAGGAAGTCTTCCTCGTCGCTGCTGAGACTGTTCTCCGTCTCCGTCTCCGTCTCAGTCGAACACACCACCGAATCAACCGGAGAACTGAGAGCTGAGTCGAACTCGTAAGGAAACTCCATAGGAAAGCGGACGGTAACGGAACTCGGCTTCAACGACTCAGCCGCCGTCGTCGTCTCGAGCCCACCACCACTGCTACTCTTACAGTTAACGGGAGCGTTCTCTTTGTCGAAAAGCAAGTCGTCGTCAGTGAGGAACTGGTCAGGCAACCGGAAAACGGCGTCGTTCAAAGCCGACTCTGCCATTTCAAAAAATTAAAAACAAAAAACAGAGAGAAACAGAGAAAAGAAGAAGAAGATGGGTTTTTTTTAGCTGCTGGTTGAAGAAGATTTAATAATGGCCCAAGACTTTGAGTTCAGAGAGAGAGAGAGTGGGGCCCAGTAAAAGGAAGGTTTTTGAGAGAGAGATGGAGAGGAATGTTGACGACAAGGTGCTTTTATTAAGGTTTCAGGGTTGCTTTGAGACAGAACAGAACACAAAAACTCAGTTCAAAAAAACACTACAAATTAGAGAGAGAGAGAGAGAGGAGGGAAAACGGTCCTAGTGGTTGGGGACATTTGTCCTTTTGTGTAATCTACCTGCCATTTGTCTTCAATTTTTTATTTTTATTTTTACAATTTATTAATTTTTTTTTTTATTATTTTTTTTTCCTTTCTATTTAGGGCAACATTAGGTTTTCTATTTCAAAAAATAGAATAAAATAAGTTTTACAAAACGGATGTCATCTCCTCAGTGTTCCTCTTATCAATCACATCTTAACCGTTCATTTACTATAATACTGATCTATCGTAAGATCAATAATTGTGAGTAAAATACAAATGAGGAAAGGATCCTTATCATTTTAGAACATGTTTGGTTCAAATAGTTACTCATATTATATTTTTCGTTTTCTTATTAGTAAGTTACTACTCGAACTACAACCACTATTCTTAAGATCGAAAGAGAGAATAGACTCAATAGAGAAAGTACTTAACAAACTCGGTTAAGAATTGTAGCTTAATAACTATTAAAACCATAGAAAAAAAGTAAAAATTTATTTATGTTTTACCCTTACATTTTTGTTAATTACGTTTTTCAATTGAAATTTTAATAGGTTTTCAAATAGGTTCCCTTCACCTCAGTCTCTCAAATGATTAGAATATGATATGCGAGTTTTTAATTCTAATCAGTATATTCTTACTAATTTTATAAGACTTAACTGGCCGAAGATATTACCGTATTAAATATTTATTAGATTATTTTATATCACGTTTATCCAATTATTAAGTTTAATGTTTATACATGTTTTGTGTAAATTTCAAAAATGTTTTGAATTTTAAATATAATAAAACTCAAATTAAGTTTGTAATTTCGAATTTAGATTTTAAAAAAAAGGTATGTAATTAGCCAATATCTTTGAGATATCAGAAGGAAATGAATAATAATAATAAAGTTGTGGGCCTGTAATTTTGAATTCAAATCAATGAAGTTGTTTACTAAATATAATCAATGAATTTTATATTTTCATTTCCTTTTTAATTTATTTATTTTGCTATTGAACATGGAAGGTTTGCTAGGGCCTAGGACAATAATGGACATTTGATGTGATAATCTCAACAATAGTTGCCTATAAATAGTATACTGTCAATATCAGCAGTCAATTTTGAAATTGCCTGTGTAATATTTTGTCCAAATGCAAAGGAAGAAAATTGAAGTCAAAAGAATATTTAAAAACAAAACACGTTGAGGTCAAAATGTAATTCAACTCAAATCAACTGAAAAACCAAACCTTACTCGATTACGTTCATAATCGAAGGAAGTCGACTCCTAACAAGTAACACCGAAAGAGATCCACTGCATATCCATATTTTATCTAGTTTTATTGATAATGGTATAAAAATATATACATCTTAAGTTTTATTACAATTTTATATACAATGTATCAAAGTTTGATTTTATCGGATTGATAACTATTGTGAATCTCCGGTTACTAAGACAAGACAACCAGCCTTTAACCATGGGTGTTTTATTTTAAAGAAAAAAAAATTATGATTCATGTCATGTGTTCACTCATTAGTTCATTTTGTACGTAAATTTTGTAATTTACTTAAAACTCAATTATATTACAAGTTTATAACCTAAAAATTAAATCAAAATACATAAAATAAAAAATAAAAAATAAAAACAAATTGCATTTATCTTTGATGAAAATTCTTGGTCTATCAACATCCAAAATTATATCATTTATGTTGTAATAGATTATCGTTAGTGAACCTGAATTTGAAACTGGAACCTTCGTCCAATCACTTATCGAACTATTCTAATGACTACTTTTAGGTAAAAGATTATCAATTTTACTACTAGGTTTTTCAACATAAACAAATAAAAAAAACCTGATTTGTGTATATATATATTTTGTTCTTCATCACATCTGCACCAACATATAAATGCAAATTCAATGTAAATAAAATTACAAC
The DNA here is from genome assembly GCA_954870605.1 of Acer campestre. Classification (NCBI taxonomy): domain Eukaryota; kingdom Viridiplantae; phylum Streptophyta; class Magnoliopsida; order Sapindales; family Sapindaceae; genus Acer; species Acer campestre. The sequence continues at coordinate 3,310,632 of OX940808.1, read as the reverse complement.
TCAAGTTCTCTTTTTTTTTTTTTTTTTTTTTTTTTTTTTTCACATATGTAAATGTCTTGTCAATTAAATTAAAATAACTGAGCACCCACAATTTGGGTAGAAAATTTTCATCAAAGTTTTTTTAAATGCCAAGGTTTGTTTGTAAGGATTCATAAACTGTATTTAATGAATTTTTATTTTATTTATTTATTTATTATTATTATTATTTACATTTGCAAATGTTTTCTACATTAACTCAAAACCTTGCTAGTTTCTCTCCCTTGAAATTGAAATGCCATATAATACATATGAAAATTATCTAGTATAGGAATTCAAGTACACAACATTATAGAATGTATAATTAAAATTATGTAATCAGTTTTCGTTTGAAAAACGTATAGGATTCCGTATCGGATCAACCATGTATTTATAAGTTCATTTACTTTAAGTAGATAAAAGTTTAAATGGGGGTGGAACCCACTTTGGTAGGAGAATAACATTATCACTTTTATCAGTGTTGATTACTGCTTTTAATTACCACACTCATTAAAGTTTCGACATAATCATTATCCCATCTCCACCCATAATTTGTTATTACTATTTTTTTTTTATTTTTTTATTTTGGGTTTGGTTGCTATGTGTGACATGTAATTAAATTGCAAATTAAAATATTATTAGTAAAAAAAATCATATTTTTTAGTACTTAAAATCCCAATAATTTTTTTTTACACTATTCGTCTATCCACCTATTTAGACCGATTGTTTTTTTTTTTTTTTTTTTTTTTTAAGTTTTTCTTATCATTGATAAGATTCGAGCCGTTAATTTGAAAGTTATTTACCCAAATCTGAAGTTTATCCATCTACCCATGTTAAGATCTACCCATGTTAAGTGGTAACAGAAGAATTGACTTTATTAAAAATTATTGAGAAGAAAAATGTTGTATTAGTTTTGATTTTAGTTAACTATGGTTACTTTTAAACCATTATACTTCTGTCTATAAAAAGTCAACAAAAGTACAAATGTAAGAAGTTTTCTAATTGTTTGTGGGGATAACGATATTCTTACCAGCAAAAATCGATACCCTTTGTTATACTCTTTCGTATTTGATATAAATAAGTCTTGAATTTTAACTTTAACGTAAGAAAAAAATAACAAAAAATAAATTAAAGTATGTAGGAAATGAAAAATGAAAGGGAACTAGCTATATTGAAAACGAAATTATCAACAATCGGCTAAATGTGATTTAGTGGTAAAAATTAAAGTGTTCATTAAACCCGACAGTATATCATACTCGAGTTGTCATATAGGTATCACGAGGAATCCGTGACTCGCTTAGTGACCAAAGTATTACCCCCAAAAATCCAATACAAGAATCTGAATCTTATGTGACGTGGCGTTAAGCCAGATTCGGGCAGCTTAACTGTCACTGTCCATCACCGTAATTTCGCCTCATTTAACGGCTTTCCGTCACTCGCCGTTCTCTGACGCCGCTTGTTTTTCCTACACGCACACACGATTACAAATTTACAAGAAAGACTATTTCGCCGCTGTAACGGCGTTTGTCCCGGACTCCAAACCCACTCTTAATTGGATTATATATAATAAAAAAAATTCCCGCTAAAAGTAATAGACCGTAAAGGTGTAAATGAAATAGGAAAAAAAAAATATATATATATATATATTTCGAGGAGTTCTATTGGTGGGCCCTTCTCTTACCTTCTGAACACGACGTCACATTAGTCAAAAGGGCGGGAAATCAATTTCTTTTTTCTTAATTTTGATTTTTTGAATTATATTGATTTTATTTTTTGATTTGATGGGAGATAAATTTTCTCTGAGGGCAGTGAAATTTGAAAAAATGACAACAATTTGAGGAAGTAAGAAGTGGATTTCAATGATTTGAAGAGGGTAATATCGTCTTTTAGCAGTAGAGAGAATGAGAGACCGGCTTCATTGTGAGAGCCAGTGAGCTACAATATTGTGTTGGCCGGTTCATTTTGTTAAGGTGGTCTACTAATCAAAAATTAAAATGTAAAAAAAAAAAAACTTAATTTTTTTTATTTCTAATTTGTACATGAAATTTACTTAATTTTTATCCCCAATAATTTATAATAAACGTTGTTATCACAAATTAAAAATTAAATTTATTTATCTTCCCTTGCTAGGATTATCGGAAACACAATTAGAAGAAAAGCAATTACTAAAAGCAAGCAAGAATGCAAGATCACTAAAAGTGATTTGATTGTAAAAACCGTTCATTTAACCGGATAATATCTTCATTTAAATTGGAAAAACTTGGAAATCCAATGAACGTATAGACCACGCGCCTCCTAAGGGACAAGAAAAAAAGGAGTTGGCAGACATGGTGGGCTCTGTCTGCCGGCCAGCCTGCAAAAACACAGCTTGTTCACCAATATTTCTTCACACCTTTATATATATATATTTTCAAAATTCTTTAATATAATATAAATTTTAAATTATGATAAATTAGGCTTGGGCTGGGCCGGGCCTTGACTTTATGATTTCCCGCGAAATCCATTTGAATTTGGCGCCAAAATATTCAATCAACGGTCACTTTCACACATATATGAAAGGGTCAGAGAGATGACAAATATATTTGTTTTTGGTGGGCATTTTAACTGTTTTTGTTTTTTGTTGGTGTTTTTTCGAAATTTGAAAAATCTCTTTAAGTGGCAGCTATTTCCAACTAGAAGCCAAATTTTCTATGTGTTGCTTCCTGTTTTTGTTTTTTACTTGCTGACTTTTCAATCTTGTTGTTATTGGATAAAATGTTCTTACTTTTTATATACTTCCTCAAATTAAAATCGAGAGTAATACGATTTCGATTATGAGTTGAGTTGATTCCATAACATTACACGTAAAAGTGCAGGCGCACGATTTTGTATATAGAGTAGCTATCTATTTATTTGTAGAAGTTAATATATGGATCACATTCGTTGATATAGTGTTCGATCTGCACCGGTTGCATCGTACGTCTCCTAATATCAAATCCAGACAAGAGAGAGGTCTTCTAATATTTGTTTTTTTACCTGTAAATCGGATTTAAACTTCTACCACCAATACAAGAAAGAATGTTCACGACTGTTCAATTAGAAGTTCACGTGCAATTTGTTTTTTTTATTTAAATAATTTAAGTAAATTGTACTGAACCCACCTGAAATCTTTGAATTTTCTTTAATGTAAAGTGTGAGTCTTTACCAGATAAGAAGTGGAACTGTCCTAAATGTGTAGGGTATGTGTATGGACTGTATTTCACTTGACAGAGCATAAGAGATTGTGTTGTGTAGTGCCAATCAGACACTTTAATTTGTATTCATGGAGGAAGGTGGAGAGGTATTGCCCTATATTATTTGGGGCACCTACCTTACATAAATTTATGAGTTTGATTTGAGTGGGTTTTAAGCTACTTTTCATTATATATTTATATGTTAGAGTCCATTTTTGCTGACATTATCCCTTTTGAAAAAGATGACATGTGTCTAGGGAGAGGTAAATTTATCTAAAAGATAACCATGTTTGGACAAATTTACCCCTTTCATAGACACATGTCATCCATTTAAGAGGGAGATAATGGTTACCTCCCTTGAAGGGGGTGAGCAAAAGTGTTCTCTATATATTATAATGCATTTTTGCACACCTACACTAACTAGGATGAACCACTACCACCCACTTCGGGACACGTGGCAACACCTGGAGTGGGTGATAATGGTTCCCCCTAATTAGTGTGGGTGAGTAAAAATGCACTCTTATATGTTACCATGTGTCAATCTTATTATGGTGAGCTGGCATACTGTGGCTGGACCAGCTAAGCTTCCACTACTTTAATAAAATCATTAATCACTTTTATAGGTTAGTTAGTTTGGTTTGGTTTGTTTTCCCAGGTTTTTTCTTCATTTACATGGACCCCCGTTAGGGGTAGAAATTATTAGAATAGTGAAATTTTGATAATGTGGATTTATTTTTTTTTATAATAATTTTGGATTTATTTTAAAAATAAAAATAATATATTTTTTAAAATATACCACCAACTGTACATTTGATTTTTTTTTTCCTTTTTACATGAGTTTAAAAACTTAAATAGTTTCATAAATAAGTAAAATGTTGTATTTAATAATTGTTTGTAGACATGTATATTTATTCTTTTTTCGACATAAATATTTATAATAACGATTGAAAGAATATAATAATTAGATTTCATATCAAGTTTTTTGCTCTTACTTCTTCGTATATTTATTGATATGTATTTATTTAATTATAAAATTGTTGATCATATGATATTAAATGACTCATGCTTTTTAATATGGATTAAGATCCTTTCATTGGCTTGTTTTTCATTAACTTTCCGTAATCTAATGACACTTAAGTAAAATGTAAAATACATGGTCAAGATTGGTTCATTTTTTTCTCTCTAATGCAACTCGATATTTGAATTACACTCGAAGAATATAAAGGAAAAATAAAGACCAATTAGAGGATCCCAACTCAAATATCATATACTAGAAATGATAAAACGAGACAAGTCTATGTATTTTACGTATAGTTAGTTATCTCAATATACATTTGTTTTCAAAAATATTTATTAAATGGGGGGCAGACTGCAGCTACTCAATAATGCTCACTCAACTAAAACAACCAGGAAATTAATATGATGATTGGTGGTACGGCATCTAAGTCGACAAGCAATTGAAGTTTCATAAAATGATGTGGTGGTTTTGGTCATACTTTTAGGATTTGAAATTTGTACATCAAAATATTCTAATTTCAAAATTCAAACATTTAATTGATTTTTCTTTTAGGTCTCTCTAGTCTCACTCTCTCATAGTCTAATGTGCATAGGATGCCATATCGAAAACAGATCTCACCACCTCATCACAGATTCAACAGTAGCTACTCACGTGCCTTTTGTCAAACATAGTCTAGTCAATGGTCAAATTCTTGAAAATTGAGCACATATTTGGGGGGTTTTTGAATTTTTTTTTAAAAATTGAGTAGTTTTAAACATTAATGCTGTACAACCAAACAAAAATAATAAAATAATAATTAAGGTGTTAAGTAATTTGTCTTTACTAAGTCAATTTACGGATTTACCCATCATCCCATCTATTCAGATTATGGCGATATTGATTAACTATTCCGATAATTATTCAAATATTAATAGCGTGACAAGATCATTTTGGGTCCCGGAAGAGTATTTTAGGAAACCCATTTTTACTCAGTTCTTTCAAATTTATTTAAAAACTTTAAATAAGTAATTTGTTTTAATCTTTGTATTAGTTTTAACAAACTAAAAACTAATATATAAGAGCATCTCCAATATAATAGTGACTTGTGAAAAAAGAGATACCACATAAGATTAATAGACATTATGTTAATAAATATTTCTCTAAATGCAGCTATTCATATTAATTTCAAGTTGACATGGCAAAAAAATATATTAGATATTGTCGATATGACCATCTACTTTCAGACGGTCTGTTGCATAACTATTTTTTTTTGGTTGACTCAGCAAGTATTTAAAACTTATATTGATTTTTCATATATTTTTTTATAAAGAAATAAAATAAAAAATAAAACAGGAAAGTGTTTTAGATAGAAGTATTGTAAACCAAATTTTTAGTTGATTGTCTATTAAATTTATTTTTATACCACATAAAAAGCAAGTCTCTTGACATTGTTGTCATGTTAGAGATTATTGGTATCCAAACCACTTTTACATTGAAGATACTCTAATAAATGTAAACTATACATTTTCTTGTTTTGGACAATGTTCTATGTGACTTTTTAAAACGAATTCTATGAAGGTTTCTTAGACCATCTCGTGCTTTAAATTTCTTGTTTTGAAGCACTGGCCTTCTCTCCAACCCAACGCCAATTTAATGAGGTCTACAAGAAGATGAAGTTAATTTAAAGTTCAATAATGCTAAACATCTCATCTAAAATCTCACATTTTTCATCCCCACTACATGTGGTATGTGAGGTGTCAAATTATGAGTGGATACATATTAATGATGATTTATCTCACCTACCTCATGTATCCACTCACCATTTGCCACCTCACATGCCACATGTGGTGGGATGAAAAAGGTGGGATTTTAGATGGAATGTGTAGAATTACTGTTTAAAGTTTTCTTTTACAATATTAGTTTTGGAAATTGCTTGGGTACTGACCAGTCAGTACCCAAGGTACTGACCCCTCCAATGGGATGTTGCCACGTGGCTTTTTTCTTTTAATTTTTTACTTTCATCTCTTTACATTTATCACAAATTGACTATGTGGCAAAACCCTATTAGTTGGTCAGTACCCAAGCATTGTCCATTAGTTTTTACCCTTGTCTATATAACTTTCAATTAAATTTATTCTAATTGTATCCATTTTTTATTATTTAATGAAAGGGAATCAAGGAAATATTATTTTCAATGTTACATTTGATACAATGGGTTGAAGATGGAAAAAAGAGATAGTACGAAAGTTACACTATTTTTATGTAAAAGTCTCACCAAATTATTGCCTACAACCCATCAAATCTTTTTTCTATTTTTTAAAATGAAATAAAAAAAACCTATATAAAAAATGTATAACTGTTGAGGTTATGGGCAAGTAGGCATTGGAGTGGATGGATGCACATGCTTTTCTGCTTTCTTTTTTTCTAATTTTTTATTCCTTCGAAAAAAGAAAAGAAAAAAAGCACTTCTCAATGCTGATGTTGCAAAGTGGGGTTGGATTTGAAAGAAGAAGAAGAAGAGAAGAAAAAAAAAAAAGCAGTTTGGAAGTGGCTTTGTCAGTTCTATTGGATAATTTATGTCAGAGGCTTTGATCAACCTAGGATTATTTTTTTTCATGTTTCTAACTTAAGTCTATGCAGCCATGTGATTGATGTCACTAGAGTTTCTTAAAAACACAAAAAACAAACTGACTGAGAATATTTTATTTTTGTCTATTTGTTTCTTAGTGTTTAGTTGATATATAATCTGTCATTAAGTGTTTTATATACAGCTTATGATTTCGACAGTTTTCGACAGATTTCTAACCTGTTCGATTCGGTGTCAATATTTATTGATTATCTATGGACTAACAAGGAAGAAGTGAGGATGGAAGAAAGCAAGTGGTGTTTGGAATTTCCAAATAAAACTACTAAAAGAAGAACGCAAAAGAATGGTGTATTGAATTTATTAAGTCCTCAAGTTATGGGGTCTGTGTATGAAGAGACATGTCGTGGCCTTGTTTTGGGAGAATCTTGGAAATATGTCTTCCACTACTTACTAATATCTACAAACTTTACATCATCATCATCCACTTTTTTGACTCATCCAACTCTTTTCCTTCTTCCATGTCTATTCATAACACCACTATCTACCACTAGATACATACTCCTATGTTTTTTCCTTTTTTTTTTTTTTTTAGCCATAAAGCATTCATGTGAAAGATTAACCCGAGAATCCTAGCAAGGGAAATAAAATTTAATTCCTGATTTAAGATTATACTATTTACTAAACATTATTGGGAATCAAGTTATGTAGACTGTACACATAAAAATCATGAATTACCCTTTCCCGATTCTTAATCCAATGGAACTTTATACCATTTCATTTTCATTCTCGATTCCTATAAGCGTCCTTAAATAGTACTTCTACACTTGAATGCCCAAAGTGCAACTCTATAATATATGAATTATTCTAAAGTGTAGGTGTCCATATGTTTTTCTCAGCCCAGATATCAAAAAAAAAAATAAATAAATAAATAAAAATTTCTAGGACTTTAGATGCGGAAACTCTTTTGAGTTGTTGATAATTGTGCCCTTCTAAAATAGATAGTGTTTCGAATCTCAATATCCAATCATATTGAAAAAACAACTACTGAAATTTGAAAACAAAATGCTGCGATATAGAAACATAATGCAGTACTCATCAAAAGAGAATAAAAGGAGCAAAACACACAGAGCATGTGAAATGATCCAATTGAGCTTTTCTGATTCCTTATACGATATAAAATTACTGTTAATATACAATTTATATATGGAAATTGCAATACTTACATAGGAAATTATCATTTACGTCGATAATGAGATTACGATGCAATACCAAACTATTGATGTTTAATCTATTGCACATAATGTACATGTATAAAGTAATATGTACGATATTATGCATTTGATATGTTAGGGATCCATTTGATATGTAAGAAAAATTATACCGAAGAATTGATCTACTTCTCGTTCTTGTCCAAAGATATCTGCAAAATGGAAATATCAAACCCGAAAGGCAAGAAATCAATACGACTGAATTGTTATTATTTTTTTCCGACAAGATAATGCAGCTGCATATGGCAATCTTACTATTGAGCATTGAATATATGTGCAGAACAAATTATTGCACGAAAATAACTACAACTGATATCATGGCTAAGATAATTACCAGGAGAATATCTTCATCAGTACCAAAGGATTTCCGGGCTTCTTCAAGGCGCTTTGAAGATACCCTCTCTTGTATCCTGCATAAGTATTTCATGTTTGTGCTTTTATCATAAGGTAAACTAGATTTTAAATCTCAAATAAGAAGACTGTAAAATTTCCGTAAGTAATAACTTTAAAATCCAGCGTTTGCAACATTTCTGAATATTGTTCACAGGGCAGATAAAATCTGGTAGAACAATTAAAACTGCATCGGCGTAATCAAATTATACCTAGAACTGGCAGGATCTCTAATTTCAAACTCATCTGCATCGGCGTCATATCCACATATCACGACATAGTGACCTAGACATGACATCACGTGTAATCGATATTAATTCGTATGTGATACACAAATGCAAATAACAAGTGTACAGCATTCTGTTACACGGAGTAATGAAATGATGCATCTTAAGATGATATGACTAAAATAAGTCCACTTGAGCAGTGCGAGACTGAAGAATTAAATGTGAATGCTTACCAGTATAACCAGAGTCATTGCCATAGAATCCCGGGATGATAACATCCTCCATCCAAGATCGACTGTGACACAAAATTTCGGCATAAGTGTTAATTACGAGTGTGATTCTTCTGTCAGAAGAAGTGAACTTTAGCTTTGAGGGTAATCTAATATAGAAGAGAGGTGGGGAAAGGAAAAAAGGGGCATATAAAGGGAGAGAGTTTTGGTTAAATAATTTGACAGACTTTTATATACATTATTATCTTTTCTTTTGGGTTTGAAAGCAGATTTATACTTGAATAAACAAAGATATTATAGGAAGCACATACCTTAATTTGTATTGGTCAACTAACGCAATTGCAATATAATTTCCCGATAATATCATTTGAGAAATTTCTACTCCACCGATTGAACTGCACTGTAAAAATTAAGGTATGTGCTTAATGATGGTAAAGAATTATACATAAAGCGCAATTTTTTTTTCTTTGACATAAGTTTAGATATTTGAAGCAACCAAAATATATATTTTTGAATGAAAAGGATACAAACTGATCTACTTAGAAGGCTAGGCATTACATACTGTAAATACAGATAACTTGTAAAAGTCTTGCTTCACACTTATTGTTGCAATGAGGTTTGGACAAGGACAAAAACTTTACTGTAGAATGTTTTTATGTGAACAAAAAAACAAATAACAATTCTGACAATTTATTATGTTGCAGATGAAAGTGCACTCAGATGACTGGATTATACCTCTATATTAATTCCAGCTCCCCTTGCCTTCTGGAATAACATATCCACTCGCACCAGATCATTAGGCAATTGCTCCTGCAAAATATTGAGACTAAACCTTCATATACAGTGACAATGAAATGGAGTAACAAGTATTTTAACAGTCAACTATAGAACACAAAAGATGCTCGAATGATCATAAAGATGATAATTATATATATAACATTAAGCAATGAGGAAAATAGCACAGCAAAGGAAAAAATAAATGCCCGGGTTCCCTTTTAAATGCCAAGACTGCTACAAAAGCAACATGAACTATTATGATTTATGCATGCAGAAAAACAAAATGAAAGTAAAATTACTTTCGGATTGGGAGTTTATAAGAATGAAATGAACAATGCTTAGAAAGTTCCAAAGATTAAGAAAATAATATCAAGGCCCATGTTGTGGTAAGGAAGGTGAAAAAATTCTACCACAAAGGAATTGTTAGCCAAAATACTCATGCATATGCCAGAAATCACCTTGTAAAATGTCTCAACAGAATAACTCGGGTTTGCTCCAAATGTTACTGTGAAGTAGGAAAACCTAATATTAAATTTCTGCAGTAGATATGCCAGATCAACGGTCCAAATGCTGCAAACAAGATGCTCAAATGAGATTTTCATCGGAAACTTTTCATATCAGCTCACATTGAACTCTTGATTAATGTATAAGTGTATACCTAGATTTATTTTTTAATAAAGATAAAATACAAGACATGTATTATGCCTGTCAAGATCAACAATCAAGCTGACTGATCAGTGCAAGGGCTTTTAGTTTGGGGAGACCAGTTCTGCAATTCTCCTATATCACTAAGAGCATCCTTAAGCTAAGGAATGTCATCTATAACTATAAAACTATCTGTCACGTTTAAACCTTTTAACTTTTAAGTATTACCAATCTGAAAAGTGAACTAATACCAATAAAATCAAGTAAAAAGGTAAAAGAAATATACATCAGGTTTCACCTGCAGCACCAAAAGAAAACAATTGCCAAAAATGATTCAACTGTTAAATTAAAACATACTTGCATAATCTTTCTACTTTACTGAAATATATTCTTCCATTGTAGTATTACATTATTGGAAAGTGGAACTAATACGTAACTCGAACTTTATAAAATAATAATCATTCCAGATCAAGAAGATGGAAAATCAAACTGGATGTATAAGTAAAATCTTTCAATTGCCATTTTATATGAGTAATGCAACAATTTTTAGAGTGTCTAAAGGAAATCTCATTAGATGATGATCAACCTTTAGTCTTCAGTACTAATGCTTTCCTCCAAATTTTTTGTTCATAAAATAGCCACAGAAGCAGTGAAGGATCTTGGAAAACCTGCGACCCAATTAGTTTATCACTTTTAACTGAGGCAAAGTTCAGAGAATATACTCTTGTTTTACTACATGTGACGTGGCAGATCCTAGGTAATACATTAACAAAAATGTTACAAATGTAGAAGAATGGGATAATTAAAATAAATAAAGCTGCCACTGCATAATACACAGCACGACAATATTGTTTGGTGAAACTTGACCATTTCTATTATCTAAGTTTAGATGGAAATGATAAAAATTTGTAACATTTACATACAAGCCAATAACCAGAAACAAAGTTAAATGACCATTGACAAAAGTGAACAAAGAACCAAAAGTTTCCTAGTTTTCTTAACAAACTATTCATGATACAGTTACACAACACTAACTAATTATATTGTCAGCAAATTCCAAACAGACTATCCTTCTCATTCAACCAATTTGATTACTATCAAGAACTAAATTCATATAGCAAGCCATAAAAGAAAGAAACTATCTTTTGACTTTGTAATGAAAGACACACCTAGTTGTGCAGCATAGGTCAGCCAAACCCTGTATATTGTAGTTGTTGATTCCAAAAGTTCTCAATACCATCGAAACACATGCCAGGCCACAATCCCATGTGAATAGTTGGTTTATGTGAGGAACCTACAAGCATCAGCCCAAATCAATGAATTCGAATAGATGACCAAATTTACAACTAGCTGAAAAGTAAGATTTGTGATTAGTCAAAGAAAATGTTCATAAACATAAACTAAAATGAGGTCCTAATTGGTTTGTTTATCAATATTGAATCATTCATTGGGATAAACTAAAGTTGGCATACAGCACACAGGAAAATTAAGGTATGAACAGAATCAAGATGTGCTTACTTCAACGAAGTGCGCACAGGGCAAGACTGCATCCCTGCATTTTCCATTACTTGATGACCACTTAGATGAGCTACATTCTACCATTGCATGGTTTCCATCAGATATATGGATTTTTTCTTCTTCTTCTTCTATTCTCAGAATCTTGTTGAATAATACAAAGAAAGGCCACATCAGCAACCAAATATATGATCGAATTCCAAGAAAAACACTACAACCCTGACGCTGAAATCCCAAATGACGAATTACTCAGCTAGCTTTGCATGTAGGCATGTAGTCCTGCAAAAATGTTCCAAGAGTATTATTACCTCTCAAACTCGTTACACGTGTTATGTTAAGTAATTTGATCATCAGAGTTAACACTATCAAAAGATTAAACGAACGACTATTAATCATATTTTGCAATTATGAAAATGTGTTATTAGCTACTATTAACATATATAAGTGTTAAAAAAAAAATGCATACAGAAAATGAGATGACAGTCAACTGCACTTAAATTAATGAGTTCAATTGTATGGAGTCACTTTGCACTCTAGAATCCATTCCATGTTTAAACTTAGAAGGCCCAATTCTGTATTAAGAATTCAAAATTCCATTCAATTTTCTTGTTTTATTGTGTATGCCTTCTCATTTTCAAGGACTTAAATTTCAACATGAAACAGGACAGCTAAAAACGACATCAGAATCACTTATTATTTGTTCCAAATAACAAAACTCAATCAAAATTCTCCTTTTCTAGCACGATTAGAGACTAGAGTTCGAAACAAGCTATTAAGCAGCTCAAATACAATTGCAAATAAACCTCCAATGCTCCGCTTCATTTTTGACAAAATTGAAATCTAGATTATACAAAACAAACAAAATAGTAATCTAATAAATCTGTCGCCAATTCAGCAATTCTAACAACTTATCAGAAAAAAAAAAAAAATCACCAGAGAGAAATTAAGTCAAAACGCTGTGATCATCATATATATATACCTACACAATCGCATGCATAATAAAAACTAGTCAATTTATGCAATCGAACTGCAACAATTTTTCAGCAGAACAAGAAAAAAAAATATCAAAAATCAATCAGTGATCAAATCTCAAACACACGAAACAGAGCAAACACAAATACGAGTATATTTCTGTATGTATACATAATCACATATAATATGCACACACATGAATGTATAGATATAGATATAGATATACACGTACATATATAAATAGATATATACCATTATATCGGAGAAGACGACGCTTAGTCTGCAAAAGAGAGAAAATACGAGAACCTTTTTTTTTATAATTTTTTTTTTTGGGGGAGGTATTTACAGGTAGAGATTTGTGATTTGTAAATGAAAGAGTTTCCTATAGGTGTCCACGTGTCGCTGTTTTGCTGGGCTCGTGGAGAATTTTGTGTCCAATTATCGAATGTAAATTTAAAGCTTTTAAAATCATTTTGTCGGTGTTTTTTTTTTTTTTTTGTTTTCTTTCAAAAAAAAGAAAAAACATTTTGTCGGCTTATTATTATTATTTAATGTATATCTATATTTTTTTTATAGATAATGTTTTTGTTTTTATTTTTTAAGTAGATAATTCATGAGTTACATCACTTACAACTTCAATCATTTATGATTTATCCACTTTTTATTTTAAATAATAAATAATGTTTTTATTTTTATTTTTTATACAGATAATTCATGAGTTACATCATTTACAACTTCAATCATTTATGATTTATCCACTTTTTATTTTAAATAATAAATATTTATTTTTGAAAACAAATTACACACAACCTACTTTAGATTTGACATTTTACGTACGGAATCAAATTTTGTAAAAATTTATATTGAATTCCCTCATGTCGTCGGCTAGTTTGGTCGTTAACACACCTATACTATAAGATTATAAGTTTGAGTTATATCCTTTTTAATTATAGAACAAGATTTATATACATAACACCTACGGTGTGACGACCTAAAACTAAAATATTATCAGGTTGAATGAGCATCGTTCATCCGCAAATCACATTAGGTAGCGGTGGTATCGATCGAAATTTTGTAAACTTCTCTATTCTTGGTGAAGCATTTATTATGTTAGTCCACGAGACATACCAAAAATTGTGGATTTGAGAATTGACTGGCTAGAGAGAGTGAGAGTGGTTCCATGCAACAACGTATTGCATTAAAAATGGTAAATGTAACCCCTGATAAATAGATTGGCCGATTCAATTGAACGACCCCAACCTAATTTTGTCCTCTTTTGATTTTTTTCAAACATTGTATTTTGTTTGTTGATCTGTAATATTCCCAACTAAAGTCAACATAAAAAATCTTCATTTGAGAGATATTTAAATGATTAAATGCATGGAGTTCATCTTATGTTTAAATGCATTTTTTTTAACCAACTAATGCAATCAAATTCCTTTTAATATGAATGGATTTACATGATTTATTAAATCATCTAAAATATTTTCCTAAGAGATCATCTCTCATTCCACGTTAGTAACGATTGTTTCCGGTCTCGACATATTATCAAAATAAATTTTCAATGTCTTGATGGTAAAAAAGTGATACATTCGGCCCGACAATTTTTCAAATTCGAGTCGTTGTACTAGTACATGGTTAAAAAAAAAAAAAAAAAAAAGTTGAATGGAAACGGCGGGATGTGAGAATGTGTAAAGAATAAACTTTGGGAAAAGTAACTACAAAGCACAATGTTCACATCAAAAAAGTCGATTCTTATCGTTGCTTTAACCACTCACGGGTGGCTATAAAGCCATTCCCTTTCAAATATTTTTACATCTTTGGGTGATTTTGAACCCGAACGGTCAAACTTAAACCACGTTTTGTTGGTATATTTTCCTAGCCGTTATTGGTCCTTTTCAGCTTTGCTGGCTTTTTCTTACAGGTTGGAAGTTGTATAAGAGGAATATATAGAGATTCAAAAAAAGGTACACACAAAAGGAGACTTATTATGAATTAAAGTCTTATTCAAAAAATAAAAAAATAAAAAAAATTGTGAATTAAAGTCTCACTTTTATCCGTAATATCATGAAGTGTTGGGTGATGTCGTGACGGACCCCTTTACTATAATGAGAGTTATTTTTGTTTTCTTATTCGTATTTATAACGGTTGATAGAATCTGAACCCAACTGGTGTTCGACTTCAAAAAAATAAAAAACCCCATATGATCATATATTTTGTATCACAAAAAATAGTTATAAGGGGTTGGACCAGATTGCAATATGGTCTGGAATTTTTATGCTTGTGAAATTACTACATAGACCATTGTAATTATGTATTTGTTGAGTTTGTTGGTTTCTTATGGCCCATTCGATTGTATTTTTATTAAGAAATAGTATGAATAAAGTACCTCATTTCAATTAATATTTTAAAGTAATTTGTTAATCATTAAAAAAAATGTGTACTCATTTAAATCAAATATAAAAATAACAAAAAAATATTTTAATTGTTTAATAATACTAAAAAATCTTAAAATCATTTGAATTCCGTGTGTATATATATATATTTTTGAATAATACACAGAAAATAACAAAGCAAGAAAACACAAATCAGTCAGATAAAGCGAATAATTAGACAATCCAACTGTACAGCTCTCCTAACACAAAGAGGAAAATCTTCCATACAGAAACGATCCTCATCAACCGTTTAAACATATCTTGCCAGGCCGTAAACGATAATTGAATATAAATTAAGAAATAACTATATAAGTTAAATTATCTAACATATTTTTTCTCAAACATGTAAATTTTAGCGTTATTGTATATTAAATGGTTTTAAAAAGTAACCTTAATTCCATCACTTTATTGCATTTAAAATTAACAAATTTTTAGTCTAATTTAATTTTTTAGGGTTAAGGCTATAACAATTTAAATTTCTAATTAGTATGGGAAGTAAAAATCCCAGACTAAAATTCCAGGGTGTGCGTCCAATACTCCGATCTCCCCTGAAAAAAAAAAATATCCAAAATAACAATTATTACCAGATAAAAGATGAAAAATAGCGCCTAATCATAAATATATGGGAATATAACTAACGAAAAAAGCCTCTCATCAAATCACCGATTCCAATAAAAAAGCAACATTAAAAATATTTCCAGAGGTATCAAGTGAATTTCAGAACAGGCTTTTGTTTAATTTCTTTTAAAATCTGATCGCCAACAAAAAACAATCACAAAAATTAAAAAGAATAAGATCATGCCAGAAAAAAAAAATATATGGAAAAACAAAAATATATGGAAAATAAAAAGGTGAAAAAGATCTTGTCCAAGTACGGGACGGAGAAATCTGGATGGTTTTCTTTAAAAATTCATTTGTCACGAAAAAATTAAAGTTCATGACAATAACAGGATATGTCACGAAAAAATCATTTTATTTTCGTGACAAATCCAAATCAGGTCCTTCGTGACAAAATAGGAAAAAATAAATAAATAACGTTAAAATTAATTTAAAATAGTGAAATTTTTACTATTTCGTGACAAATCAGAGAGAACTGAATAGAAAACGTTAAAATAAATTAAAATAGTTAAAAAATTATTATTATTATAGAGACAAAATAATTCATTTGTCACGTTAAAAAATCAGTTTTGATTTGTCACGAAAAATGATCACGAATCCTTATTTTCGTTACAAATTTGGATTTGTCAAAATAAAAATAAGTTTTGTCACGATAAAACCGATTTTCGTGACAAATCCAAACCAGTACAAAATTTGTAACGAAAACAGTTAAAGTTGATGACAAATCTGTCACGATAAAATAGATTTTTTGTGACAAATCCAAATCAGTACAAAATTTGTCACAATCAAATAAAGTTCATTACAAATCAAAGATTTGTCACGATAAAATAAATTTTCGTGACAAATCCAAATCGGTAAAAAATTTGTCAAGATGAAAATATGTTTGTCACGATGAAATAGATTATCGTGACAAATCCAAATCAGTAAAAAAAAAAAAAAAAAAAAAAATTGTCACGAAAAATGTTTGGTTTTATCGTGACAAATCCAAATAGGTAAAAAAACAAGTCATGAAAACATCTAAAGTTCATGACAAATCGATTTGTCACGATAAATGTTTTGTCACGATAAAATAGATTATCGTGACAAATCCAAATCAGTATAAAAAAAAAAATTGTCACGAAAACATTTAAAGTTTATAACAAATTAAAGGATTTGTCACGAAAAATGTTTGTCACGATAAAATAAATTTTCGTGACAAATCCAAATCGGTAAAATTGTCATGAAAACAACTAAAGTTCATGGATTTGTCACGATAAATGTTTTGTCACGATGAAAATATGTTTGCCACGATAAAATTAGATTATCGTGACAAATCCAAATCAGTATTAAAAAAAAAAATTGTCACGAAAACATTTAAAGTTTATAACAAATTAAAGGATTTGTCACGATAAAATAAATTTTCGTGACAAATCCAAATCGGTAAAACTGTCATGAAAACAACTAAAGTTCATGCATTTGTCACGATAAATGTTTTGTCACGATAAAGTAGATTTTCGTGACAAATCCAAATCAGTAAAAAAAAATTTCAAGAAAACAATTAAAGGATTTGTCACGATAAACAAGTAGAGAAATCAGTATAACAAATCAAAGGATTTGTCACGATAAAATAGATTTTCGTGACAAATACAAATCGGTAACAAATTTGTCAAGATGAAAATATGTTTGTCACGATAACAGTTGAAGTTTATAACAAATCAAAGGATATGTCACGAAAAATGTTTGTCACGATTAAATAGACTTTCGTGACAAATCCAAATTGGTAAAATATTTGTAACGAAAACAATTAAAGTTCATAACAAATCCTTTGATTTGTCACGATAAATGTTTTGTCACGATGAAAATATGTTTGCCACGATAAGATAGATTATCGTGACAAATCCAAATTGGTAAAAAACATGTCACGAAAAATGTTTGTCACGGTAAATATATGTTTGTCATGATAAAATCGATTTTCGTGACAAAACAGAATAATCACTGGAGAAATAATTAACTTTTTTTAAAAAATTGAAAAATGTAAAAAAAAAAAAAAAAAAAAAAAAAAAACAACGTGACAAATAAATCTTTCTATCGTGATAAATCTCACGAAAAAAAAAAAGATTGAGTAATTATCTAAGGTAAAAAAAATATATCGAAGAAATAATTAACTTTCATAAATATTAAAAAAAAAAAAAAAAGATTGAGTAATTTTCTAAGGAAAAAAAAATATATCGAAGAAATAATTAACTTTCATAAATATTAAAAAAAAAAAAAAAAAACTTGACAAATACAAAAATATCTCGTGACATTAGGTTTTTTATGAAAAATAATTAATTTTCGTGAACTGTTTTTAGTTAACGTGAATGAGTAGAGAGTAGGAAAATGAAAATAAAAATAAAGTAGAGAGTAGAGGAAAATACCAGCATATTTTGAAGAAGACTAAAGTGGCTTCGTTGGAGATGTGGTATTCCTGTGAAGGAGAGAAGAAGAAGAGTGACAGAGACACTAATTGAATCTGAGAGAGCGTTGTAATGAGAGAGAGAGAGAGAGAGAGACAGAGAGAGAGAGAGAGACTAATTGAATCTGTTGTTTTAGGGTTTTCAATGTATTATACAGTTTATACTTATATTCCGGGTCTCTTTTAGGGTGGGTCGGGTCGGGTCGGGTCGGCAGATTCTAGAAGGGGGGAGAGAGAGAGAGAGAGAGAGAGAGAGAGAGAGAGAGAGAGAGAGTTGAAGAGTTAGACAATTACTCTACTCATCTGATTTCAGAATTAAAAATCAAAATAAACTCCGGGGGAAGAGAGAGAGAGAGTTGAAGAGTTAGACAATTACTCTACTCATCTGATTTCAGAATTAAAAATCAAAATAAACTCCTAATCTCGAAACCATAAACTCTAATAAATTATCCCTAATATCATTAGTAATTTTTAAAATTTTAAAATTCTATTTATCTTCTCCATGTTTAAAAACGAAATCCAATTGGTCTTGTGTGAGAGTTGTTAGATTGGGAATTGGAAATGGATATATATATATATATATTATTTGCATCAATACCTTTGATAATCTTGGAAATTAAAATACACAACTATTTCACCTACTCTCATGAATGACTATTCTTATTCAATAATAACTTCTCTCAAAAATATAAAAATCAAGCCAATGGTCTCTTGTCAATGTGGTGTAACTTTTCTTTGGGAGACTCCACCTTTACGATTCAATGCTCGGTATGTGTATATATATAAATACATATTATTTCATTGTTCCACCTTTAATGTGGGTGCTCTCTCCCCATTTGTGGGAGTAGTTGTCCGAACTGTGCTAGTAACTAAAATTTACTCAGGGTCTCAGCAGTTGTTGTAACTTAAAAAAAAATTAAATAAATAAAATAAATAATTCAGTGGATTAATTTCGAATCAAGTACTGTGACTATCAAAAAGCAAGCAATTATAATGGATTAATGTTATAATGTATTTCTATATATATATTTGTTTATAGATAATGTTTTTTATTTATTTATTTAAGAAGATAATTCACGAGTTATCTATCCACTTTTTTTTTTTTTTCCAAGGCTCAAGGGATGAGATAATTGTTTACTTTATTTTTTTTTTTTTTTTTTAAGAATAAATATTTATTTTTGAAAACAAATTAGGTACAATCTACTTTAGATTTGACATTTTACGTACGGAATTAACTTTTATAAAAAATTACATTGACTTCCCTAACGTTTGGTCATCAAACAATTCGAAAAATATTTTGGTCATATGACATAAAAAGAAAGTCATTAAAATAGTTTTAAGAACAAAATACAAATTAATAACATTAAATAAATAAATAAATAAAAACCACCGGTGGTGGCCTTCCTTGGCGAGGAACCGAGGAGGCCAGACGATCAATAGTGGCTTGTAGTATCCTTGATATTAGGATCTGGGAGGATAAAGCTTTTTATTTATTTAAAAGTGATTTGAACTCTGGGAGGTGTTATTACCGCTAGACTATGATTACGATTACAATAATCATATTGAATTCTTTATATGTAAAAGAGGGTTTTTCATATGAATTAGAAACCGTGAGTTGTTTTTGAAAGAAATATAGAACAAGATTTATATATATCACCTGCAATGTGGTGACTTGAAATTAAAATATTTTCAAATTGAATGATCATCATTCATCAGCAAATCGTATTGGACGGTGGTGGTATTGATCGAAATTGATTGGCCGTGATAA
The DNA here is from genome assembly GCA_954870605.1 of Acer campestre. Taxonomy (NCBI): domain Eukaryota; kingdom Viridiplantae; phylum Streptophyta; class Magnoliopsida; order Sapindales; family Sapindaceae; genus Acer; species Acer campestre. Next base: position 3,290,542 of record OX940808.1, on the reverse strand, counting down.
ATTGATTGGCCGATTCAAATAAATGACCCCAACCTAATTTTGACCTCATTTGGATTTTTTTCAAACATTATATTTTGGTCTGTAATATTCCCAACTAAAGTCAACATAAAAAAAAAAAAAAAAAACTTCCTCTTTGAATTTGAAGTTTTTCTACGCACGTACCGATCAGAAATCCTAACGGACAAAACTAAAAACTGAAGTCATGGATTATTAAGTTATAGTTGGAAAGTTACGTTGACACTATATACAAATCATAAATTATTAAGTTCCTACCTTTTGGATTCTCATGATAATAAAACTTGATTCTCTTTTGAGTTCTGTAATTATGATTATAGGTCAGGACACGACGAATATTTCATCTAATCTATTCAACATTTGGTTATGATACACTTAGATTTCGATGTTTATAAACCTAAAATGCAATTATAACAATTATCATATACGACTAAGAAGAAACATAGATCATTTTGAAATTCGTAAAATTTATCGAAAACCTTTTATAACATACAATATTATGGTTTATTGATTTTTTTTCCGGTTTATAATCGCCCATCAATCCCTAGCAGCCACGTTTCTCTTAGGACCACTGGAGGTTTATTCGGCTGTTAACTTCAAGGTCTTGTGGGATTAGTTGAGGTACGCACAAACTGAACCATACACCCACAGATACCAATATATATATATATATATATACATATTTAATGGCTCGTACATGATGGTGGTCCGGTTGAACCACTCAATACTATAAAAAGTTTAGTTGTGATTCGTGATATGGTTTTAACTTTTAATTGGTGACGCACATGGAGTTCATCTTATGTTTAAATGCATTTTTTTAACCAACTAGTGCAATCAAATTCCTTTTAATATGAATGGATTTACATGATTTATTAAATCATGTAAAAAGTTTTCCTAAGAGATATTTTTATTAATTTTTTATAGAATTTATCTAACTAGTGTATCATCTCTTAGTTTATATGGTATGCATCTCTCATTCCACTTTAGTTACGATTGTTTTCGATCTCACCATACATAGGAATGGATATTGATAGGTCCAAACAAACCATTGACTTGTTTAATATTATAATCCATAAGAACGATTATCTAAGTAAATTTTCAATATATCTTGATGGTAAAAAGTGACTCATTCAGTCTGATAATTTCTTTAGTTTGAGTCGTTCTACCCATGGTCATCTAGTAGGGTAAAAAAAAGTTGAATAGAAAAGGCGGGATGTGAGAATGTGTAAAGAATAAACTTTTGAAAAAGTAACTACAAAGCACAATGCTCACATCAAAAAGTCAATTTTTGTTGTTGCTTTTACCACTCACGGGTGGCTATAAAGCCATTCCCTTTCAAATACTTTTATATCTTTTGGTGATTTTGAACCCAGATGGTCAAACTTAAACCACGTTTTGTTGGTATATTTTCCTAGCCGTTATTGGGACTTTTTAGGCTTTTTCTTACTGGTTGGAAGTTGCATAAGAGGAATATATAGAGATTCAAAAAAAAGGGACACGTAAAAGGAAATTTGTTATGAATTCAAGTCTCACATTTGCCTGTAAAATTATAAAGTGTTGGGTGACGGACCTCTTTACTGTAATAGGAGTTATTTTCCTAATCGTATTTGTAGCGGTTGATAGAATCTGAACCCAACCAGTGACTTAAAAAAAAAAAAAAAAAAAAACCAATATGACCATATATTTTGTATCACAAAAAATAGTTATAAGGGGTTGGACCAAATTGCATTATGGTTAGGACATTTTATGCCTGTGAAATTACTACATGGACCGTTGTAATTATGTATTTGTTGAGTTTGTTGGTTTCTTATGGCCCATTCGATAGTATTTTTATTAAGAAATTGTATGAAGAAAGTACATCATTTCAATTAATATTTTTAAGTAATTTCTGAATCATAAAAAAAAAAAAATTGTACTTATTTATTTAAATCAAATATAAAATAACAAAAAATGATTTTAATTGTTTAATAATACTTAAACCAGTAATATTTAGCATTATTGTATATTAAATGGTTTTAAAAAGTAACCTTAATTCAATCACTTTCTTGCATTTAAAATTATACAAAATTGTAGTCTAATTTAATCTAAAAGGCTATGTTTTCGAACAAAAATAAAAACGAAAAAGGTCAAAAGAATATGATTATAGAATAGTCTTTGGATAAGGACTACAAAAAGCGGCCTCTTTCCTATGCACCTATCAACGGCTACTGAATCTCCACTCAAAACGTTCAAATTACCCACCGAAATTACTACAATGCCCTTACTCTACTTTCAATATTTTACCAACATTACCCCTTCTTTTATCCATTATTGATTATCCATTCAAATAGGTCAAATTTTTTATTTCATTTTTGGTTAGACGCACTCAGCCCGGTAGCGTCTGAGACCATAGTCTTACGGGATTTGAGAAGATTAGTCACTATAAATACGGATTGATCATCTGTAATTCCCCACTATACACTTTGTGTTTATTTATTTATTTAAGTAGTACATATGAGAAGGACTCGAACCCACAATGTCACAGCCTCGTGGTGTAGGTGTGAGGGGTATATCATCGAACCAACCTCATCTCATCTTATACACTTTGTGTCTTGATAAAAATAAAAACGGAATTTGAACCCTTATCACGAATGTGAATAAAAAGTTCACAATCACGTAAACTATTAGTCAATCGGTGAATATAAATACGAATCCAGGTTAATTTATACAGTAAAGTTAAGGGAGAAATTGATTCAAGATGTGATATTTACGATTAGTATAAGGTGTGGGTATTGTTTAATGATTCTGTTGTTAAATCTCTTTCTTTGTACCGAAAAACTATTTGCTAAATTTTAATGAAGTTTTTTCTTTTCTAAAAAATAAATAATATATAACTAAACATAAATGACATTAAAGTCTATTAAAAACTTCTTTTAAATTATTAAAATACGTTAAAAAAGTTTTAGACCAATTCTTATTATACAATTCCTTTGATATTTGGATTATGTCATGCAATAATACTCTAATCAAAACTATTGAAAAAAAAAAAATCGTCCTTTTTAAGTTATGTATATTTTAATATACATATTCATTTCGATCATAAAATGACTATATTATGACTAGATGAGGTTAATCTATTCTGATGGTAAACCCTTCATACTTATACCTCGAGATTACGAGTTCAAGTTCCTCCCTTTTCCAAAAAACTCCAAATTTAAGAAGTCCATTCCTTTTGGCCATTGTGGGAGTTGTATTTATATAGGTTGATCTCACAACATTACTTATTATTATTTTTCTTTATTATTGCATAGTAAATATTAAACATATGCAGATGAGATGATGTTAATTCGATAATAAACCTCTCACACTTGTATCACGAGGTTGCGGGTCTAAGTTCCCTCTCCCCTAAAAACCTTGAATTTATATAATGGTATAACTTTTTAAAATATATATATTAAACATGTGCTATTGGTTATGACATCATCCATGAGGTTAAAATTTTACTTTATATGGGCGGGCAAATACCAAATAGACCACCAATTCACCAAATCATTTGCTACCCGAAATAACTATACTAATTTTTTATTTTTTATTTTTTTAAAATGTAAAAAGTAGTGCTATAAATCACAATAACATTTTGCTTTCAAGAGGACAGCCGACGTTATCGTTATCATTATTGTGCTTTGTGGGTCACATTACTCAATTAGGTGTATTGTTAAGATATATAATTTCTCATTTATTTTACTTTCAAGAAATTGTTTTTTTTTTTTTCTTTTCCCTAATTTATTTTATTTTTCTACGTATTAAATTCCCACTTAAGTTAGATGTACTCATATAGTCATATGTTGTTATACTTTTAAAAAATACATTCACGTATTATTAAATATTAAATTTCACGATCAGTAAAGCATTATATGTATTTCATGACTTAATATTTTATAAGTACATATATTAATGGATGCCACAAATCAATAGAAAATTCTTTTGATGAGTATTTTTCTCAAACACATAAAAATACAAATTATGGAAATTTAATCCGTATAATGACTATTTATTGACAATAATGAACTTAGAGGAGTTAAAGACCCATTAAATGGAATGGGCTATACAAAATTTTTTGAACCCATTTAACAAAATCATCAATCTTCAATGTGTACCTAACACATCCGTTTTCATTATTTCATTTTATTTTTTTTCTCATTAGAGATTCATAAACTTGCTAATTAAATTAAACTCCATAAGTTGAAACCCAAAACTAGATATAATACTAAATTAAAATTACAATCTTATCATATAGTTTGTATAAGAAAATCATATGTTGTGGGTTTCTCTCGATTATTGTACAAAACAATTGATCGAGTACGAATGTACGATCCTTAAAAAAAATAAAAAAAATAAAAAAAATTGATTGAATTGTTGTGAACTTTTTATTATTATTTATTTATATATTTATTTATTTTTTATGGGTGATGAATTCGAATCCCAATTTCCTTGTTTTATTGGAATAAATATCCAGATTGCATGCACTAGGTATAACTTCGGATGTTTGGTTTGGTCTACACCCATTTCTTGAAGCTAGTTTTTTCATTAAAAATAAAATAAATAATCATGTGCATGCCCTCTTTTTTTCTTAAAAAAAAACAAACAAACAAATAATTTTGAGTCAGTGATTAACAAGTCAAATTAATCAGTATAAAGTCAGTTTTTAATACAAGATTATGACGCTGAAATAAGAGTCAATAACAAGGGTAAAACAGTAATTTCACTAGAATTTTATATACGGCCAAAAACTCGTTATTTGTTTATTAATAAATTTGAACGTATTCTCTCAATTCGGTCACTTTGAAAGTGAAAGAGAGACGTTAGCATGGCATGTGCAATTTTGACAAATTAACAGAAACACACAAAACTTTCCTCTTCAAATCTTTCAAAAATCAAACTTTGATTCAAAACCCACCACCCAAATCCAACAAATAAAACACTTCACTTCTCAAAAACCTCCATGTTTGTTCACTTCTCAAACAGAGTTGAGACTAGAGAGCACCCCTATGAATTGAAATGAGAGTACGAGGCTCGTTTTCAACTCAAATTTAGCAGTTGGGGTTTTTTGTTTTGGAGAAATTTGATCTGGGTTTGTGGGGATTTTTGATTTTTTGATTTATTTATTAATTTTTGAGGGATGGGGAGTTTAGTGAAGAAAAATGGTACTGAGTCAGTGACCGAGTCAGAGACTGAGTCAAGAGAGACCAGTTCAAGCGGCAGTGGTAATTCTTCTTCTTCTACTTTTGAAACTTCAACAACAGAGCAAGTGAAAAACATGGGGTCTTGTTCACCGGCTCTTCTGGGTTGGCCGATAAGAAAAGCTGAGGTGTCTAAAAAAAGCTCGGTTGTTGATGAAAATGGAAGTGAAGATAGTACCCATTTTGATGATTCCAAGTTCAAGAAGTCCAGTGCAATGATCTCAGGTTTTTTTTTTTTTTTTTGACTTTTAGGGTTTGTTGGTTATGTTTGGTTGCTGAGAAAATGTGGGAAAGGAAAGTTTTTTTTATTATAGGAGAAACCAGAATCTTCATCTGCTATCAAAGTTATAATTTTTGCCAGAAACTAAACAGAAAGTTCATATTTTTATTTGTTTTTTTTTTCTTTGGTGTGTGTGGCTCTGCTTGGTTACTGAGAAAATTTAGGAAAACAGTAGACAATTTGAAATTAGTGTCAGAAACAAAAAAGAAAAAATTCAAAATTTCTGATCTTCCAAGTACAAAAAGGAGTTATTTAATGAATAATTTTTGTTTTAATGTTTCTAACTGTATATGGTTGAATGTTAGGTGATTAGTGATTACACATTTAATTTAAACTTTAATTTTTCTACTTTCGAAATCTGATTAATTTTATTTTTTATTTCTTTGCTTGGTGAATTGAAATAGAGATTGATATGATGAAGGAGAGATTTGCAAAACTGTTGCTTGGAGAGGACATGTCAGGTTCTGGTAAAGGTGTTTGTACAGCTTTAGCTATCTCCAATGCCATCACCAATCTCTGTGGTACTCTCTCTCTCTTTTCAATGTTTCTTTCCCTTACAATCTTCAATTTTTTTGTTGTTGTAATTTATTGTGATTTTGAATGAATCTTAGCTACCATATTTGGACAACTATGGAGATTAGAACCCATAGCTTCTGAGAAGAAATCAATGTGGAAAAGAGAAATGGAATGGCTTCTTTGTGTCAGTGATCACATTGTGGAATTGATACCTACTTGGCAAACATTTCCAGATGGAAGTAAACTTGAGGTAAGGCTGATTTCTGATCCTCATTTCAATTGAAAAAAGTACTTGAAAATGTTTTAAATGTACAATTTTTAACAAATTGAACTTTTAAATCTCTCAATTTCACTATTCGGGGACTCGAAAATGCTAAGAACTTCACTAAATTGATGTCTAATCATAGTTGTTAAGTGGTTTAGTGCACGATAGACTTTGATGCTCTTGTTTTCATTTCTTTTTACGTGACTTTTTTGACAATTTGTTATTCGTTTTGTAGGTCATGACTTGCAGGCCAAGATCGGATATTTTTATGAATCTCCCAGCTCTACGTAAACTAGACAACATGCTTCTTGTAAGGGATAACCTGGAATGTGTTCATATTCTAGTATTTTCAGTTTGATGAGTCATTTTGAATTTACCATGTGGTTCATTCTGTGACAGGAAATATTGGATAGTTTTGTCAATACCGAATTTTGGTATGTTGATCAAGGGATTGTAGCCCCGGAAGCAGACGGGTCAGCCTCTTTCCGCAAAACACTTCAGCGACAAGAGGAGAAGTGGTGGCTGCCTGTACCACGTGTTTCAGCCTCTGGTCTCTCTGAAAATTCAAGAAAGCAGTTGCATCACACTCGTGAATGCACTAATCAAATCTTGAAAGCTGCAATGGCTATCAACAGTATTACCTTAGCGGATATGGATGTGCCCGAGTCATACTTGGAAACACTTCCAAAGGTTTGAAAACCAAACATTGCTCTAGGCTCGTATAATCAACACTATCTGAATTTGTTTTCGACTAGTTTATCATAGCCTGTTGACTATAATTAGATACTACAAATTGTAGTCTCTAAGCTCGTCTAATCAACACTACCTGAATTTGATTTCGACTAGTTTGTCATAGTATGTTTACTATAATTAGATACTGCAAGTATGCAATCTGAAATGAAGTTTCTATCAATTTGTTCTCAGAATGGAAGAGCCTGTCTAGGTGAAGTTATTTACCGGTATATTACATCAGATCAGTTCTCTGCTGACTGCCTGCTTGATTGCCTCGACCTGTCCTCTGAGCACGTTGCTCTTGAGATTGCAAACCGTGTGGAAGCCTCAATATATGTGTGGCGTCGAAGAGCTCATTCGAAACCCCCAGTCCATCCGAATCGTTCCACTGCAAAATCATCATGGGAGATGGTGAAGGACCTAATGATCGATGGAGATAAAAGGGAATTGCTTGCGGAAAGAGCTGAAGGCCTCCTGCTTTGCTTGAAACAGCGGTTCCCTAGTCTAACTCAGACTACCTTGGATACCAGCAAGATTCAATGCAACAAGGTTAGAGTTCGTGTTCCTTCGTTAAAGTTTACGATCTTGTTCCTCTTATAACAGCATTTTGTTGATATTACAAGTAAATTTTTTACTTCAGCTAACCTTCTTGATCATGAACTTTTTCAGGATGTCGGAAAATCCATTCTTGAGAGCTATTCAAGAGTCTTGGAGAGCTTGGCATACAACATTGTGGCTCGTATTGATGATTTGGTATATGTGGATGACTTGACCAAAAACTCGGACAAATTATCATCAGTTACTACAGTCAGTGTAATTGCTCATAAGAAAGTTTCGATCCCATATTCTGTGCCCATCTCAGGCACTCCATACAAGTCAGCTTTTACAACACCAAGCTTTTCACCTGCACCACTGATTAGTCCTGCAAGAGGGGAGAGAACTCCTTTTCTGACTAACAGCAGCAGCAACCACAGCAAGCCTCATCGTCGTGGTTTTGGAGTGAGGAGAGTCTTGACAAACTATCTTGGTGTCGATACAAAAGCTAAGATATGTGGCACCACCGAGGAGTCTTGTTCAATCACAACGAATGGAACAGAAGGTTCGGAGAATCAAAAGAACTCATCAAGCCATGTAAACGGGACAAAAGCACGTCAAAACCAGCCACGATATACTGTTTCTTGAGAGCGTTTGTTGACACGAAATAATCTTAGGGGGAGAGATGAATCAGGAATACACATCGTGAGAATATTAGGATTGTTAATGATAGATGATTAGGCTTTTATTGTGTGACATTTACTTGGTGTTTATGAGTTGAGATTTGATTCCGTGTTCAACTTGGTTTCTTGTAGTTTCAAGTTGACAATTATATTCTTTTGTGTAGTGTGTTTGTATCTGAATGAATGGATAAAAATATATAGACATGAGTTTTGTGTTTGTTCTTCAAATTGTATAATTGCAAAAGTTACAAAAGCATTAAAATGATAAAAAAGAAAAATAGGGGCATTCCGAGAATTGAACTCGGGACCTCTCGCACCCTAAGCGAGAATCATACCACTAGACCAAATGCCCATGTTGTTTCCTGAATTTGTAATTAAACATTCTATATCTTAAAATATTTACAAATAGGAAAAATGTAGCTATAGAGAGCTCTAGAAAAAGGAAGAGTTTGACTTGGATTAAAAAGTTATTTATTCGAAGCATTCAAGGATCTTTCAAGAATACAATGAAGAAATTATTCAAAGAAGTTATTTGCTACATCAAGAAGGAGATTTTGTAGCTAATCATTAGATAATACGTTAAAAATCATATTTAGTTCTTGGTATAACCTTTTCAGAAGCTTTGTATTGCTAAATCAAATTAAGATCATTGTCTTCTACAAATAAGAGTGAAGTTATATAAAGACAAGCATTGATCATACTGTTTTTAATAAAAAAAGAAGAAGTTAATATTCATATAAAGGTGTAAATATGTGAATAAGAAAGCTAAATACTTTTTTTTTTTATTATTTTAAATTTCACGAGGTATCTCTCACTTCGATCGGCAACTGATTGTTAACGAGTGGGACTAATCCTCGCTTGGCCTGGGAGGCATGGGACAAGGCCTAGCCAAGTGTTGCTCCAGAGCTGGCTCAAACTTGGGCAGTACCCGAACGATTCAACCGTCGTGGGGCGCTTTGCCAGTGTGCCACAACCAACTTGGTTGCTATATACATTCTTTCAATACACATGAATAGATGCATTGATGAAGTCTTTTCTTGTTGGAATGTTAGGGGCTGGGTACTCGAATGGTTAAGAGGAATAAAAATGAATCGTTTTAAGCTTTGGATTCCTATCATACCAAGTAAATCACCAAAACGTATAAATATGTAAATGGAATCTCATTTAACAACAAAGTCGTTGTAGTATAGTGGTAAGTATTCCCGCCTGTCACGCGGGTGACCCGGGTTCGATCCCCGGCAACGGCGAATTTTATTTTTTTTTCCAATTGATTTTGGAGCGTTACATCTAAATACAGGTAAAGCGCGTGAACTTGTATGGCACCTTTGATGATTTTCCTTATGACTTATGAGGGAAGGCACTCCTTGTAAGATGTTTCTCGTGACCTCTAGTTCGTTAATACGCGCAAAATTTATGGGGCTTGTGCACTACACCTACGGATTCAAATCTCCACTTTTATATATCCATGAATTGACTTTTATATATCCATGAATTGAAATCTAAAATTATATACTACCAGTAACATTGCTATTAGCTAAGCCCTTATTATATATATATATATATATAAACAATTTGATCTTGTGGATGCCGATTAAGCAAAATCAACTAATAAAAATATTATTTGTTGATGTCAAAATTTTTTTTTTTGAATTTTCTTAGAATTATTATTATTTCCTTCCAAAAAAATAATAATAAAAACTAGAATTTGTTTTTTTTTTTTAAAAAAAAAAAAACCTTGTAGTCAAAATTTTCAATTTTACATAATTTACTGAAAAAAATTATTAGGAGCAAGATTTCTAGATTTGATAACGTTAACCTTTCATAATAAACCTTTTATTTAACATACAAAGTCGGATAGAATAAACTTTTTATTTATTGGTATAAAATCGAATCTTGTAAGAAAAAATATACGAACTTCCAATATTTTTTATAAAAATATTATAATAAGAGTAGTGTTAATATGTGTCATAAGGACACAAGATAAAAACATAAAACTTATTATAAAATGAAAATCAACCATGGTATTTATTGTCTTGTTTCAATAAATTCAGTTGTTGAGTTTCCTATAAATAAAACTTTTATGTTTTTATCCTGTGCTCTAATTAACACCATCTTAATATACTAATTTGGAATTTGGTTAGAGAGGAAGAGACTCGAATCCATAAATTCATGATATAGGTACGAGAGATATATCACTGAACCAACCTTAACTTGTTATATGGACTTCCAATATTATTAATGCTTTATTTCGTATTATATTATATTATCGTCGTATTATTCACTTTTTAGATTTTTATACGTACAAACGCCCTGTAAGGCTGAAACACGCAAATGCACAACATTTTTCAATGGAGTAATTAAAGAAGCAAAACGAACCAACTTTACTTTACTTTACGTGTTTCTTCTGTTTCGTGTCTGAACACGGATTCCAAAAATCTAGTACGCCCCGCCGTCTGACTCCGACCCGTCAACCAGAAATATGACGACAAGCATCCACATCACGGCGCTAGACGGCGTCGTGAACGTGAACTCACTCTTCACATTCGCCGTCTTCGTGGGTCTTGCATGGAACCCGAGAGACCCTAACAACTCTCTAATTTTGGACAAGATCTGCACGCCCGACTCGAGTGTGATGGAGGACATGATCGCTTTCCACATCTACTCCTTCAGCTCCTTCTTGTTCTCAAGCATCATCGCACTCGGCCTCAAGCAAGCCATCCGTCTCTCCCGAACCACCTCCGCTAGCGATTCGATCGTCTCTACTTTTCTGGGTCACGTTAACAAGGGTCTGGTTCGGGTCGGGATGCTGGTAGCGGGTGTCGGGTCTGCAATCGGTTGTGTTTTCTTGATGCTGGCTTTGATCAATGTTGTGCAAATCAAATTGGGGACTTTGTCTTGTGAGAGTGGAAGTGGTCACAGTGTTGCAGCGATCGTGCCTTTGGTTATCTTGGTCCCTGCTGCTCTGCTCATTTATGTTTCCATTATTTTGTATGCTTTTCTCATAAGCTAAGTTTTTTATTTCAAAATTTTTACTAGTACCACTAGAAATCCCAAATTGTTAACGAATTTTCGAGTTTATTATCGATATTTACTTCCTTGCTTTCGCGGGTTCATTATAGTTGTTGTTTAATTGCTAACTTTGGATAAATATTTGAAGAAAGTGAATTTTTCGATGCTGCTGCAATTATTAGTTTCTAAGAAGCTGATGTTGGTTTTGGTAGATATGTGTTAATTAATAGGAAATAGTGATTATAAGCTGTAAGTTGCTTCTGGAAAAGTGCTTCTTAGAAGTGATTTTGGAGGAGTAGAAAATTAGTGGGATGGTGGAAGAAACTTTTGCAAGCACTAATATACCATTATTGAATAAAAATTACAAAGATGCTTTGAAGAGTGAAGAATATCAGCATACCCTAATCTAACCGTCATCTGATCATCACAACTCACATGCCGCCTGTCTGATCCATCAAAAGGATGACTAGCAGCATCCACATCATGGCATTAGACGGAGTCAGTCTCTAAAGTGAACTCACTTTTCACACTTGGTGTCTTTCATGGCCTAACTTAGAACCCTGGAGACCCACCCAGTAACTCTCTCATTTCGAACCTGACATGCACTCAGTACCTGAAAATGGTGGATGACATGATCGCCTTCAACATTTCTGATTTATGCTTCCATTGATTTGTATGCTGTTTTCATAAACTGATTGTTAATGTTGTATCTATGCCCAAATTTCAATGTTTATGTTTTGTTTTTGAATAAAATTCATTTTAGTGGAATTTCGAATCATAGGTTGTGTTGATTATAGTTTTTACTGCAATTATTACTTTCGTAGAAGCCCCTTTTTTCTACTAGGTTCTTAGTTGTATTGGGGTTGAGTGTTCACACATATATGTTCATCTATAGCTTTAGTTGATATCAGAAATTATCCACTGATATGTGTAAGTTTCTCATGAATAATGCTTCTTTGATCCATGATTTTAAGGGATAGAAAGTTAGTGGAATGGTGGCAAAAACTTTTGCAAGCACTGACCGTCATTTGCATAAAATAGTCATGTAATCTTCCAGAACCTATCTGTGAATGGGTAGGTGAAGGCGTAAAGCCATAAAGTTAAAAAAAATCACTTATCTTTAAGTGCTTCTTCCACTATGAATTGTGTGGTTTGATGTGTAAGCATCTTCGAGCTACTCTTTTCTGTATAAATTCTGTGAAATTGGGAGTGTTTTTGCATACCATTGAATGGAAGCTCAAATGAAGTACGCTTGCATCATAGTAGTGTTTGCAGTGATTCTGAGTGTTGCTGGGTTCAATGGAGTTGATGGGGCTGGAGAGTGTGGGAAATCCTCCCCCGACAAAGAAGCTTTCAAGCTAGCTCCCTGTTCAACGGCAGCTCAAGATTCGAACGCTCAAGTGTCGAGCCAGTGCTGCGCTCAGGTCAAGAAACTAAGCCAGAATCCGAGCTGCCTCTGTGCTGTTATGCTCTCTAACACAGCTAAGATGTCTGGCATCAAGCCGGAAATTGCCATAACCATTCCCAAACGTTGCAACTTTGCTGATCGTCCTGTGGGTTACAAGTGTGGAGGTACGTTAACTGTTCTCTAATCTTTTCCATTCATGTTCTTAGTTTCAGTTGCTTCCATATATGCATCTCAATCAAGTGCTTTTTTACGTTATATGTTGCAGCTTACACATTGCCTTGAAGAGCGAAGACCGGGTGTTAAACGGTGCCTGTGGTTTATATAAAGATTTCTCTATTAGCAGTGATTCTGTGGGAGATTCTTAATGCTTTTAGCAAGTTTGTAAGTTGTTTATTGTGACACATCCAGGCATCTGAATATATCAAATAATGGTGTTTTTTTTTTCTTATTGTTGAACAATTGATGTTGCTGATAGTCCAAAATTTGAGTACTGATTCTCCGAAATAATGAGATTGTGACTTGGTTGAAAGGATCGAGCCACGTAGTTTATAAATTCGAAAACCTTTCATGTCATAGATCCGTGTGAGGTTTCTATCGAATTTTTAAACCAGTCAAATGAGAGAGAGATGGGTATCATAGATCAACTAGATGGAAAATGGAGTCAAAATAAACTTCGTTTACAAGATCAAGCATAGGATATGATTACATCAGATCAAATTTCCCCAAGATGACTAGTTGGACAAAAACAAACCCAACATGTTGAAGCAAGTACTCCTGTCTTTTCCCTATATATTAATTCTCCGATACTACTAATTACCATCTTATTTATTTCCATAATATATTAAGGTTGATCTTCCACACACCATTCCTGCAACATAGGCCAACAAAAAACCCCTTTCAGTCGGCTGAAATTCAGATCGAAAATCGAAAAAAAAGACGACCGTCATGATAGATCGAAAAAACCATTAGGGGGGGTCTTAGAAATACCTCACTATATATGCAGAAATGGTGAATTTGTATATATGGCCAAGTTGTTAGTAATACAGGGAACCTATAGAGATAAAACAATACATGGTTAGTTAATTAAAATCCGGATTAAATCAACCATCGAATTTTCGATAACTTTCATAATTCATACATACCCTGCCACCAATTCCCCCTTGAAGCAGCATTGTTAGCATTGCTTCCATTTGGATCCTCCTCTCCTCCATCTTTCTTCACCTGATAATAATTAACAAAAACAAAAACAAAAGCAATTTTAGTTTTTTTTTTTATAAAAAACTGCTGCTATATATGAATATATGATTAGAGTTATCAATCATCAGTTCATGAATTTGATTATTGATGATGATTAATGTTGACAACACTTACAACATGGTGAGAATCAGTGGATTTGGTTCTTGGAGAGTAATTTTCTTGGCCTCCATAGTAGATTGAAGAGCTGAGATAACAAGGCTCTGTAGTTTCATTCTTGTAAATTGAATTTTTGATGTCTTTGATATCAGACTTGTTGCTCTCTCCTTGCTTTCTCAATGACCCTGTTTTTCCACTCTCACAAGCCAAACCCTGAAATCACACCCCACAAAAAAAAAAAAAAATTTTAAATTATTATCAAAATTTACATTTAGGTTATGCTAAAAAGTTCATATAAAATGTCATGCAAAGCAAAAATATGAACCTCTTGATGAGAGCTAGATTTTACCCGCCGATCTTTATTAATACGAATAAAATATAAATCAAACGTATTAAATCTCGACGTGAGTGATATTCTATTTTAGATCTCTTTTATCAATATAAAAGATCGTAACCGTCAATCTTTATTAGTACAACTAGAATATAAAGACGTATTAAATCTTGACGAGTGTGAAATTCGATCTTAGATCTCTTGTAACGACATAAAAGATCTTACTATTAAATCTTGACAAAAGTGATATTCGATCCTAGGCTTTTTGTAAAATCCTAAAAGATCTCACCATCAATCTTTATTTACATGATTAAAATATAAATTAAACATATTAAATCTTGACGAGGGTAAGATTCGATCATAAACTTCTTGTAACATCATAAAAAATCTTACCCGTCAATCTTTATTAACATTTAACATGACTAAAATAAAAATCAGACGTATTAAATCTTGATTGGTAAGAGTGAGATTCGATCCTAAAACTCTTGTAAAACCCTAAAAAATCTAACCGCGAAAGTTAACTACAAACAAATAATAATAATAATGATTGAAGATAACATGATCAAAAACCAAGAATTTAATAGTACCGTTGATGGTGGTGGGAAAATAGAGCCAAGAATTGCACTAGTGGACGATGAAGATGAATCCTTTGGACCAAAAAGATGATTGATTGAAGATGAAGATGATGACGATGATGAATAAGAATAAGAAGAGGAACCCTCTTGCCATTTGTTTTCCATGATGATGATGATCAAGACTACTATCTTTGTCAACCAACGAACAAAACTACTATTGTCTTAACGACCCCAAAAAGAGAGAATTCAAGAGAGAGAGAGAGAAGTCAGAGGATAAGATTTGCAGACAATAGAGTCAGAACAGAGCAAGGCACGTGAAGATTTGCAGATATTGTGATGGGGGGTTTTGCTTTCTCTTCTCTTGCTATTTATAAGCCCCAAAATCAGACACACATATATCACACGGTTTCTCTCTCTAAAATTCTAGAGAGAGAGAATCATATGCTGCCATATCACCACAACATACCAGAACAGAGCAGTGACAGACACCGCACTCCACAGTCCACACCACACCATACCATGTGGGTTCATTGAATTTTCAGAAAGTCCACAAACCTCCTCATTCTTTGACAAGTGGAGTTCCTGCCACCATCCTACCCCTAGCTGCCACGTGTCTACCTTTCTCTTTTTTAATTTGACCTTCGCTAAACAAAATAGGAAAATTATTTATTAGAGTAATGATATTTTACATAAATTTGGTAAAAATCTAAATTATAATAATACCATATAATTTAAGTTGGATATTAAATTAGACACTAAAATTAGATAAAGTAACATTATTGTATTTATTATTCATTATTTTTATTAAATTTATAGGATTTTGTTTCCTTTTTCATTGAGATTTATTTTCCATATTTGCTTTCTTTTTAAAGGAAGATTTTATTTATATTTGGAAAGAGAATTATTTCGGTGGGATACTGATATGTAATGTTGGAAATTTAGATTGAGTTTCTCAAGTGAACCGTGGAGTCTTCTAGAAAACATGTAGAAGCATCTGAAGTCGATTTTCGTGTTGAAGAAGGATTTATTTTGGGCTCTTTGGCTTTTTGATTACCTTGGGACTTGGGACTAAGAATACTCAACTTATAAATAGAGAGACTTATTCATTGGTTATATACTTGACTTGGAGAGACCAAAAAGTCACCTAGAAATTCGGGAAGAGGGTGACCGGGGATGAGTAGGGGGCAGTGGGGCACCCAAGAGAGATTTGTGAGCTTAGGACTCTATTGTGAGTAGTGGTGTCAAAATGTGCCGGGCCTGGAGGGCCCGGCAAGGCCGGCCCGCCCAGATTGGTGGGCCGGGCCAGGCACGGCCCACGGTGTGACCCGGGCCGGGTCACATATTACGGCCTTTAATTTTTTTTTTTTTTTTTTTTACCGTTGAAGTTAAAAAAAAAAAAATAATAATATGGCACGGGCCGACCCGGCCCGGCCCGCCGGCCCGGCACATGTGGCACGTGCACACCAAAAGCACGTGCCGGGCCTACCATTCATGAAAACGGGCCGGCCCGGCCCGGCACGGCCAATTCCTGTGCCGTGCCAGGCCAAGCCCGTTTTCATAAATGGGCTCATTAGGCACGGCACATGTGGGCCGGGCCGGCCCATATTGACACCACTAATTGTGAGTTTGAGGTTCGGTAAGACTTTGTTGTAATTAGGGTTTTGGGTTTAAAATATAATATTTAGTGTGTAGTTGTAATGTTTTCTACTCGATTCTCTTGTTGTTTGGACGGCCATATTTTTTCCTGTTTAGACCTTTCCGGATAGACAACTTTGTGTGATTGAACCAGTCATTATTTGTTTTGTGATGCATATTTGTTCACACTTCTAGGTTGCTTTTCTCAACAAGCAATTGCCATGTTTTGTTTTGTTTTTGTTGCATTTTGTTAGCGTATCACCAAAAATAAAGGCATTGATTCATATGATTTACAAAACCAACATTAAACTATATAGAATTAGCCATTGAGCATCATATTTTAAAGCATCTTCAATGCAAAAGTGGGTTATATACTAATAATTGTTGACATGACAATAATGTTAAGAGACTTAAGAGACTTGCTTCCTATTTGACATAAAAATAGATTTGATAGACAATCAATTCAAATTTTGTCTCAAATGCTTCTGTCTAAAACACAATTTTTTTTAATGACGTCCATTTTTTCTCTTATTTTTATTTTTATTTTTATTTCCTAATAAAAAATAGATGAAAAATTAATGGCAGTTTTAAATACTCGATGAGTGAATCAAAAAAATAGTTATGCAATAGACCGTCTGAAAGCAGATTCTAGTACAGTAGAACCCCTCTAAATTAATATTCTTGAGACCTACCTTTGAGTATTAATTTAGAGAGGTTATTAATTTGAAGGGTTTTACATCGTAAAGTGTTATTTTGTCTTAAAAAATGTGTGGAAGTCGTTTTCTTGTTTATGAGAGGTTCTTTTTCGGGATCTCTAGCTTGTTTAGTCAGTTTTCTTCTTCAGGGGAATTTCCTTTTTTTTTTTTTTTCAAGATTCCTTGTTTAGGAAAGATTTATTAAGAAAATTTTCAATTCCTTTTGGAAATGTGATTACTTAGAGACTAAGCATACTCACCCTATAAATAGTGAGACTTATTCTTTGATTGTATATCACAAGAGAGGTATCAAGATATACCTAAAAATTATATTTCTAACAGCTCCTAAAAATTCTCCATTCTCTATCTTTTTTGCTATAACAAGAGAATAATTCAAAAGATGAAGGATAAAGACAAAAATATCAAGTATGGTGGCCTTGTGCAAACTAGCATATTGAAGAAGTATTTTTCTAGTTCTTGATTATTATGTAATATATTTTATACTCTTATGGAATTATTAATTTATGCGACAGTCGGGACTGAAATTTTACATTAGGTTTCGAAAATAAATTATTAATTATTATGATAGAAGGGTTTATTAATTTTTTACATTGGCCCGAGTCAGGACCGGGATTTTTTATTAATTTAGAGAAGATATTAATTTATAGGAGATTAATTTACAAGGGTTTTACTGTATAACAGTAGACCGGCTACACATGAATAAATTTTGTACTAAAACCTTACAGATTTTGTGAATTCATATCATATATTTATAATTTATAATTCAACTTTATTAACCTAATAAAGGTAATGTAATCTTCTAATACTGATAAATTGCTAGCACATATATGTATTTAAAAATTGTATCTACCGAGATATTTGTACGGTGGCTCTTGGAGACCAGGAGGGGCATATATGTGTATTTTAAGAAAGTGTATATCCTTTTTTACTTACTTACATTTATCTTAAAATATTTCTTGTCATGGTCCCAAGTGGCCAAAATTAAAGAACCTGGCTTCGCCTCTATAAATATATACATTGCTAGTATTATCATGTTTAGATGATAAGTCTGTAAATGTATACACATACATATAAAATAGTTTTTTCGAAACGAAAAAAACTATAAAACAAAATGCATGTAACAGTAGAATAACGTGATATACTCGCGATAAAAACTTTAACGCTTTATTGAGAAGTTGAAAGAGTTTTGAAGAAGACTCTTATCTGTTCTAGAGTTGCAGGCCCGCCCCCATGAAGATAGATGGATAAGGGTCACTGCCCACAACTTGGTTTCAAAGCGGATATGCTTGATTTCTCAAAACACAGCCGACTCCTAGCTAAAACAATTCCTCATCCACTTTTTGTCTCTATGAAATCAACAAAGATACCAATAATTAATACCATATGTGCATATATTCAAGATATATTATATATCATTCACATCAATGGCTTCCTTCGCAAATCTTTGAAAAATCAAAGACCGAATATATGCATGTTCTTGAAATTCTAATTTAGATGCATGAATAAATCTTTGATGGGTTTATTCAAGATGCTAACATAAAAGCTTAAAAAACCATTAGTTCATTCACTTAATTGTTAATATAATATGTGCCCATGAAGTATATATTATTTGTTTTGGGTTTCACATTGATACCGAAATGCATCTGCTTATTATTTTTTATTTTTTTCAAATATGAATGAGATAAAAATATAGAACCCTAGACTTTAAATATGTCCATGAGTGCTTTTGGTATTTACAAAAGGGTTTTGGGTTCAGATAACCATGGAATGTTTTTCATCATTTTTTTAATATTTAGATGATATAGAAGATAAAAAGAAGCATATCTTGGATTTGAAAGATTTGTTGTGTTTTCAAATAAGTATAGAACCAAAAATCTTTGATAGATGTTTTTTCATTGTACCCTACCAAATATTTTTGTAAAATAGAAGAAGCTTAGATGTGAATGGCATGTCACAGCTGGGTGAATGGGTCAATCTTATATGGACAAGAAAAGTACTTTTTGAAGAAGCATTAATATAGGCGGTTACTATGTATTATGTAATTAGCAATGATGATCAGTTGTTTTGCCTTGCCAAGTGTTGCTCTTTGGTCAACCAAGTATTCAGTGGTCCTTTGATATATAAGGTGTAGAGAGCCACATAATAATTAAAAACTTATTAGAGATCCTTATTCCCGATAAGTAATACAATTAATCTATATTTTAATTGGTTTAAAAGTGTCAATAGGGATATAACTCAGCTGGTAGATAGACGAGTTTGAGGTATGAGCAAATGATCCTAAGGTCAACGACTCGAATCCTATCAAATGACAAAAGCTTCAAAACAATATCTGGTCCGGATAAATAAATATTTAATTGGTTTAAAAGTGGATGAAGAAAAAACCACTACCAGATTTAGGGTTCAGATTAACTTGATATATATTGGGTTTGAGCCATTTTGATAGTATTAAAATACTCCTAG
Source organism: Acer campestre (assembly GCA_954870605.1). Lineage (NCBI taxonomy): Eukaryota > Viridiplantae > Streptophyta > Magnoliopsida > Sapindales > Sapindaceae > Acer > Acer campestre. The sequence goes on along the minus strand of OX940808.1, from coordinate 3,270,811 downwards.
ATAAGATACTGTATATTATTGAAAGAGGCCATTGAAACTTGACCTTCCCTTGCTTAATTAAAATTTAATACAAGGCAGGAGGATTATTATATATTATCATATCAAAATCAATGAAGATGGTCAAATCAATTATTGGTTTAAGTGGTTGTTAACTTCTCGGTGTTAGGGGATAGAGTTCGAGACTTCGAGATCTCTCCCTCGTTGTGAGAATAATTATCTGGGCTTAGTTGTATTGTTTGATCTATATAGTATCAGAAAAACCAAGACTTTTCCTTTGTTATGGGAGTAGTTATTTAGGTTGTGATTGTACTAGCTACTTGATATGAGTGGTTTTTGACAAACTTAATCAAGTTGACCAGATCCTTGCTTGATCTGAATGGTTTTTTTGACAAACTTAAATAAGTCGATCGAGACATTTCCCTTATTTATTTATTTTTTTAAGTATTAATTATAAGTTACAACTATTACAGTAGAATTGACAGGACCTGACAAAATAAAACAATACATGTGCGGGTTTGGATAACTACTCCAATAAATCGGAAGAAAACTCTCTACACATATTTCTAAAAGGTGTATGATAAGACTCGAATCTTTTACCACTGCTGTGGATGGAAGGTATATGAAACTACTTCCATGTACTAATGAGTAATAATTTTTTATTTTTTTTTAAATTGGACTAACCTAAAGGGAAAAAACATTACAGAAAATCATATACTGAAAAACCCTTAGACAGTATCTATATAAATATATAAGCAAAGAAAATAATAATAATATAAAAAACAAATTATGAAATATATAATAAGTGATAAAGAAAAGATATGAAAAATATAATAATAGGTGAAGAAGATACGGTAGTTTGAGAATTTTTTTTTTTGGACAGAATTTTTTTAAGGTTCGTTTTCGATAAGATTGGGATAGGATAAGTTTCAATAAATGGAACTTTAATTCCATACATGTGACAAAAATTTTTCAAAGACCAAATCAAATTTGAGAATTTTAATTTATTAGTGTAAAGAGACTTGTTGAATCTAGTTTCATGGCATATTCTGCTAATCCTTTTATTTTATTTTTTTACTTTACTTTTCCAAGAAAAAAATAATAATATAGAAATAAATCCCATATCTTTAACTCTCACATCTCCATTAATATTCTTAGTTTCGTACTAATCATTGTTAAACTGATATTTACAGTTTAGAGAAGAAGAATGTAAACAGAGGAACGAAAAAAGAACTTGAAAAACCATCGGTGTGTGGTGCGGTTGGTCACCACACTCCATGTGGGGTGAATCGTTCAGACACTGTCCGAGTTCGATTCTCATTGGAAACAACTCCTGTGGAGCGCACCTATGGCCAGGCATTTACTGACGTCCCAGCACTCCAACTTAGGTGGGGACACCTTGGTGAAAAGAAAAATAAAAAAAAGAAAAAGAAAAAAGGACTTGCAAATTTTCATTTATGTTAATAATGATTTTTGGTTACAATAGCTGGTATTTTATATATAAATGTAAAATAATCTCTAACAAACTTCTTATCATCACAGATCTCCTTCATCAGCTAGAGAAGAGCTCTTGATGACCGTTGATCTTTTTGTCAACTAAACACACCTTTTTGTACCTGATAACAGAATTGATTACGTCAGCAATTCTGTTATAGCGACTTGTTATTATATTCATAAGTTAGAAACACTTTGAAATTTAATAAGGTGGATTTGAACCCCTATCATTTTAAATATGCTAGAAATTATATATATATATATAAGGAAATAGACCCTTTTAGTCAAAAATTAAGGGGATGTATTGTTTTTGTCACAAATTATCATTTTTGTTGTTTTTGTCATTAAATGAGCTGTGAGGACTTAATTGCCCCTATTCTTTTTTCAAAACCTCCTCTCTCTCCTTCCTATCTCATTTTCACGCCTCCCTCTTCTCTCTCCTTTCTCTCCTCCTTCTCTCTTTCTCTCCTCCTTCTCTCCTCCTCCTCCTCCTTTCACGCCTCCTCCTTCTTCTTTCACACCTCCTCCTCCTCCTTTTTCTTCTCTTCCTTTTCTCTTTCTCTTTTTTTATTTTTCCAGATTTAAAAAAGAAAATAGATTTTTTTAAATAAAAAATTTTCAGATCGGACGACCGACGTTCGATCGGTCGTCCGATATTCCCTCCTTCTTCTTCTTCTCTTTCTCTCCTCTCTTCTCTTTCTCTTTCACATTTTTTCCAGATTTTTAAAAAAATTTCAGTTTTTTTTTTTTTTTTGAAATTTTTTCCAGATTTTGTTTTTGTTTAAAGTTATTTCCAGATTTTTTTAAAAAAATTCAGGTTTTTTTGATTCTGAAAATATTCCAGATTTTTTCAAAAAATTTCAGATTATGTTTGTTAAAAGAAATTTTTTAAAATTTTTTTTTTCCAGATTATTTAAAAAAATTCAGTGTTTTTTTTTTTTTTTTTGAAAAATTTTCAGATTTAAAAAAGTTTTTCATTTGAAATTGTGAATGTGGTTGTGGTTGTGAATATGATTGATTTTAAGGGTGGTTCTAATTGTGAATGTTTGGATTTGAGTGTTAGTTGGATTTGAATGTTTAAATTTTTTTCCAGATTTTTTAAAATTTTTTCCAGCTCTTTTAATAAAATTTTCAGATCTTGTTTTGTTAAAAAATTCCAGATTTTTTTTTAAAAAATTCAGATCATGTTTGTTAATTTTTTTTTCCAGATTTTATTCAATTAAACATACCAGCACCGATTAAACACACCAGTTGTAATCAATTAAACACACCAGACCAATTAAACACACTAGGTGTAAACTAATTAAACACACCAGACTAATTAAACACACAAGACCACCAATTAAACACACCGGGGAAAAAACAATTAAACACACCAGTTGTAATCAATTAAACACACCAGACCAATTAAACACACTAGGTGTAAACCAATTAAACACACCAGACAACGAATTAAACACACCAGGCAAAACGAATTAAACACACTAGGCCAAATGAATTAAACACACCAGGGTAAAACGAATTAAACACACCAAGCAAAACGAATGAAACACACCAGACCATTAATTAAACACACTAGGTCACCAATTAAACACACCAGACAAAACTCATTAAACACACCAGGCTATCAATTAAACACACCAGGTGTTTAATTCATTTTGCCTGGTGTGTTTAATTTGTTTTTGCCTTGGTGTGTTTAATTGTTTTTGCCTTGGTGTGTTTAATTCGTTTTGTCTTGTGTGTTTAATTGGTGGTCTAGTGTGTTTAATTGATGGTCTGGTGTGTTTAATTTGTTTTGCCTGGTGTGTTTAATTCGTTTTACCCTAGTGTGTTTAATTCATTTGGTCTGGTGTGTTTAATTCGTTTTGACTGGTGTGTTTAATTCGTGGCCTGGTGTGTTTAAACAAAATAAAATCTGAAAAATTTGTTTGAAAAAGATCAAATCCAAAAAAAATTAAAAAAATTCTTAATTTTTTTTTCAAGAAAACCTAACCCCAAACACAACTCCCACCATTCATAAAAACAACCCAAACCCAAACTTAAAATACAACCACAAATCTGAAAAATAAAATAAAATTAAGCACAACCACAATCACTACCCAAACTCAAATCCAAACCTTATTTAAATCTTGAAAATTTTCAACCAAAAAAAAAACTGAATTTTTTTTAAAAAAAAATCTGGAAAAAACGTGGGGAGAGAAAGAGAGAAGAAGGAGAGAAAGAAGAAGAAGAAGCAGGCGTGAGAAAAGGAGAGAGAGAAAGAGGAAAAAAAAATTTATAAAGAAAGAAGAAGAAGATGAACGTGAGAGAGAAGGGGAGAGAGAGAGAGAGAAAGAAAAAAAAGACTCTATGGAAAGGAGAGAGAAGAAGAAAAAGAAAAAAAAAAGAGAATTTTTTTTTTTTAATAAACAAGGGCAATCTTGTCCAAAAAGTGGATATGTTGACAAAAACAATAAAAATGATAATTTTGGACAAAAACAATAAACCCACTAATTTTTTGGCTAGTTTCAAAGTTCTCCCTATATACATATATACATATATATATATAAGGGAGAACTTTGAAACTAGCCAAAATATTAGTGAGTTTATTGTTTTTGTCCAAAATTATCATTTTTATTGTTTTTGTCAACATATCCACTTTTTGGACAAGATTGCCCTTGTTTATAAAAAAAAAAAATTCTCTTTTTTTTTTCTTTTTCTTCTTCTCTCTCCTTTCCACAGAGTCTTTTTTTTTTCTTTCTCTCTCTCTCTCTCCTTCTCTCTCACGTTCATCTTCTTCTTCTTTCTTTATAATTTTTTTTTTCCTCTTTCTCTCTCTCCTTTTCTCATGCCTCCTCCTTCTTCTTCTTTCTCTCCTTCTTCTCTCTTTCTCTCCCCACGTTTTTTCCAGATTTTTTTTTTAAAAATTCAGTTTTTTTTTTTTTTTTTTGGTTGAAAATTTTCAAGATTTAAATAAGGTTTGGATTTGAGTTTGGGTAGTGATTGTGGTTGTGCTTAATTTTATTTTATTTTTTAGATTTGTGGTTGTATTTTAAGTTTGGGTTTGGGTTGTTTTTATGAATGGTGGGAGTTGTGTTTGGGGTTAGGTTTTGTTGAAAAAAAAATTAAGAATTTTTTTAATTTTTTTTGGATTTGATCTTTTTCTAACAAATTTTTCAGATTTTATTTTGTTTAAACACACCAGTTATATTCAATTAAACACACCAATGCAATTCAATTAGACACACCAATTCAATTCAATTAAACACACCTGTTCAATTCAATTAAACACACCATTGCAATTCAATTAAACACACCAAATGCAATTCAATTAAACACACCAGTTCAATTGAATTAAACACACCAGTTCTATTGAATTAAACACACCAGTTATATTCAATTAAACACACCAGTTATATTCAATTAAACACACCAGACCATCAATTAAACACACTAGACCACCAATTAAACACACAAGACAAAACGAATTAAACACACAAAGGCAAAACGAATTAAACACACCAGGCAAAATGAATTAAACACACCAGACAAAACGAATTAAACACACCAGGGTGAACTGATGTGTTTAATGAGTTTTGCCTAGTGTGTTTAATTGGTGAACTGATGTGTTTAATTGATGGCCTGATGTGTTTAATTCATTTTACATTGGTGTGTTTAATTGCTTTTGTCTGGTGTGTTTAATTGCTTTTCACTTGGTGTGTTTAATTGGTCAGTCTTGGTGTGTTTAATTCGGTCCTCTGGTGTGTTTAATTGATTTGTCTTGATGTGTTTAATTAGGTTGTCCTGGTGTGTTTAATTGGATTACCCTAGTGTGTTTAATTGATTTACACTGGTGTGTTTAATTGATTTACACCTGGTGTGTTTAATTGATTTATAACTGGTGTGTTTAATTGGTCAACATTGGTGTGTTTAATTGATTTATAACTGGTGTGTTTAATAGGTCAACCTTGGTGTGTTTAATTGGGTTCCCCGGTGTGTTTAATTGGGTTCTCTGGTGTGTTTAATTGATTTGCCTTGGTGTGTTTAATTGATTTATGCCTGATTTACACACACCAGTTCAAATCATTTACACACACCAATATTAATCAATTAAACACACCATTAGCACCCAATTAAACACACCAGTAATAAACAATTACACACACCAGTTATAACCAATTAAACACACATTTTTCCAACCCAATTAAACACACCAGTAATACAATTAAACACACTAGTCTGGAAAAAAAAAATTAAAATCTGGAAACTGAAAAATCTGGACTTCAACTTCAACATGAAATTAAGGGACTTCAACATGAAATTAAGGGACTTCAACTTCAACATGATTTACACAACAACAACCACAACCTGGAAAAAAATGAGATCTGAAAAAAAAAATTTAAATAAAATCTGAAAACTAAACACCACCACAACTCAAACTTAAACACAACCACACAAATTTTTTTTAAACAAAATGAATCTAGAAAAAACGAGATCTGAAAAAAAAAAAAAAAATCTGAATTTTTTTTAAGAAATAAAAATCTGAATTTCTTTTTTAACAAAACCTAAACCCAAACCTAAACACAACTCTCACCATTCATAACACAACAACCTCCCTCAAATCCAAACCTTTTTAAAATATGGAAACTTTTCAAAAAAACAAAAAAACTGTTTTTTTTTTTTTTTTAATCTGGAAATTTTTCAAATAAAAAAAAAAACTAAATTTTTTTTCAAAAAATTTGGGTTTGGGTCGCCCGATCTGGACCAGATCGTGGTCAAATCGGAAAACCCATCGAAAATCTAGAAATTTTCTTTGAAAAAAAAAAAATCTGAAAATTTTTGTGTAAAAAAAATTCTGAATTTTTTTTAAAATCTGGAAAAAAAATATGAGATCATGAGAAAGAGAAGAAGGAGAAGAAGAAGAAGGAGAGGGACGACGATCGGACGGAGGGACGACAATCGGACGGAGGAGAGAGGAGGAGAGAGGAGGAGAGAAAGAGAGAAGAAAGAGAGAAAGAGAGAAGAAGAAATAAGCGTGAAAAATAGAGAGAGAAAGAGGCTGGTGAAAATGAGGGAGAAAGGAGAGAGAAAAGGTTTAATAAAAAAAAATAGGGGCAATTTTGTCTTCACAACCCATTTGTTGACAAAAACAATAAAAATGATAATTGTTGACAAAAACAATAAGTCCCCATAATTTTTGACTAAAAACCCCTATTTTCTCTATATATAATGGATATAGTGGTTCTCTTGAAATCATTAGAATTGATTTTTATAAATTTTGATCTGAATTTTTTTGTGGATGATAAATTCAATGAAATCCATCTTAAGCACTATAATTATTTATTTATTTATTTATTTGAAGAATATTTATTCTGCTTTTGTTAAATATGAACGCATCGAAAAATGGGTAAAATATAGGAAAATTAAAATAAAAAAAAAGTTGTAGTGCTTAAAAAATTCTTAAATTTTATTCATATATAAATTTCATTGAACATATCATCTATATTCAGATCAAAATTCATAAAAATAGATGTAATTTCATCGAAGTTCTTACTGAAATTAAAATAAAAGATTATTTATGTGAGAAACTATATATATATATATATATATCCTCAAAAAGTATAAGGTACTTAACTAGTTTTGTAAAATTTGTCAACGAATCGTACCGTGTAATTGTCAAACATCATTAGAGGTTGAAAATCGGTAAAACTAAGTTAAATTCAATTCCTAATGAAGACTTTCAAACTTTCTAGAAAATAATTTAGTAGAATATAAGACAGTAATAAATAAATAAATAAAATCCCTAAGGTATGCGTATTTCACTCAAATTATTTGATATGACTGAAGCATTTGATCCAATAGCTCTCATTTCATCAAGCATCAAAATATATTCCCGCCTCTTGGAAAGGAGATCCTTTTCTTGTAGTGGGAGTTGCATTATAAACCATACATACTTGTAGAGGTTGATCTTGTCAGGTCTTAAGAAACCCTTAATCAATCGATGAAATTTGTTGGATTATTTTCAGTTCACCTAAACAAAAAGTCAATGAAAATTCAATCTAATTTTGCTATTTTGTCAAGGTACCATGTGAGATTTCCATGGTTGATTGATGAATTTTCTCTAGATGTTAAACTATTTACAGAAATTATAGGGAGAATTATCTCGTGATCTAGAAGGAGCTGGATCCATTCTATAGCCATTTGTGAAATTGCTAAAAAAATATATTCCAAAATTTGTGGAATCTGAGCCCAATTTGTCACATGCACGTAGTTTTCGTATCTTTTCAAGTTCAACCGTGTGAACCGGTGGCTAAATTGAATTGGAATTGAATTTTTGAGAAAGAAGTCTTTGTTAACAATAAATGTGTTTGATAAAAGTACGTTTCTATTGATGTGCTTTTTGTGGACTTTTTGTATGTGTCAACTACTCATTTTAGAGAATAAAGACTCCATTAATGTTTTCAGACTTCAAGGTTAGCGGCTTGAATCTTACTAATAACGAAAGTTTTCAAAAAAATACATGGTTCCAGATTAATAGATATTGTCAATAATAATAATAATAATAATAATAATAATTCAAAGCAATTACAAAAGCAAATGTATGATTTGGTTAAATTTCTACCACATATAATTTTTACTTTATTAGTAATTTGACCTTTCAGAAAAATAATTAGAAAAGTTAATATATATATATATAAATTTTCCTTTGAGGACATTTTACAATACATACTTTAAGCATATTTGATGAAATTTAATGGAATATATTGAATATTAATGTGATTTTTTTTATATGGATGATAAAAACATTGAAATACATTCGTGGAAAAAAAATTAAAAAAAATTCGTGTACAAGAACTAATTTTTCCGACTTTTTTTTTTTAAAATAAAACATATAACAATAGAGAAATATAAGAAAAAATAGTTCTCAAATTCAAAAAAATTCCAAATTTTTACCAAATGTGTATTTTAATTTTCTTAGGATGCATACAAAAAGTCTCATAAAAAAAACATTCAAGTGCATGCAATTTCATCAAATGTGCTCTTTGTATTAAAATAAAGGGTGTTGAAAAGTTATATATATACATATAATATATATATATATAGAGAGAGAGAGAGAGAGGATATTTCTCCTATCATGACGACCAACTATGCTATATATATATATATGCAGAACCTCACATTTTTACGCAAGCTAGATACCGATTGACATTGGTGTAAAATGATTTTTTTTTTTTTCAATTTGTATCGGTGCTAATTCATTTTACAACTATGCTAATTGAGATACAGCATGAAAAAACGTGTGAGATTCTTAATTTATTAAGATAACTTCTTTGGGTTCAAATAATTATGCCTTTAATCCTAGAATTTTCACTTCAACCTAATTTGTTTATGTTTGTAATTAAATTTATTTTAATTTAATCATTAAAAATTCAATAAATCATTAAATTTCATCAGATTTGATTAAAATTTCTTGAACTAATTATTAAATTTCAAATAAATCATGTTCAAGTGAAAGGATATATCAAAACCATATTTTTACTGCTTTGATAAAAAATAAAACATATTTACACATGGTCCCTTGCCATGGTGGTGGGCCTTCCCAAGGGAACTCCCCAGTCCCCACCACCAAGTTTCAAGACCTAGTGTATACATGATATGTGCAAATTTTCCCACCAATAGTGTGGGTGTTGTCCCACTATGTGTGGGTGCTGTCTCTCCTCTTATGGGAGTCGTAATCCGGGCTGAGCTTATATAGCCCAATCTCGCCAGTCCCAACAGTTGTTGTTGTATTCAAAAAAAAAAAAAAAAAAACATATTTTAACTCGAACTTCTTCACGGCTATATCTATATATTTTCTCATCAGACCTTCATGTAGATCACAGATTGATCATTAATGGAGATAAAATAACGAAAGAAATTTGCAACACAATAGAAGTACTAAATAAATAAAGTTTTCTGGGATTAAACTTGGTCATTATAAATTCATTCAAATTTTTGTATTTCACTCCATCTATATATATATATATATATATATGTAGTAGCTAGCTTGTCATTATCTTATTTATTACAACGTAAAATCAGCTATGTTTAATCAAATCAAACTAATATATATTAATTATATAAAAGTAATTAAGCTGATCTTTATTTTATTTTATTTTAGTATAATTAATAAAAGAGAGTGCTGCTCTCACTTTCATATAAAAAAAGTATATATAATGATCGTACATGAATATAAAAGAGAGATCAGTGAAATTTCCATGGAAGACATTGAAGCTTGATTGGACAAGAAGAAGAGTCCCAAGTGCTTCTGCATTCTCCTTTTTCACCATCACAACACTTGCACACAACTCCAAGGCTGGCAAACCTCTTTGAATACCCTAAAAATTAATAATATCATTCATTATTTCATTATTAGATAGAACATCACCAAAGATATATATGTATATATTATATACATGCAATTTAAAATCAAACCCTCCTCTGCTCTGGTGTGAGCTAGCTAGCGGAACTTGAAACCAGAACTTCTTCCACAACGACAAAAGACCTTACCAGCTAAGTACTTAGCTAGTACGTACTTATTAACAAACACATATAGATATACGACAAGAAAAAATGGACATATGTAAATATTTGATAGCATACCTTGATGATTCGGGAGAGTTGGCCTGGCAGCTTGAACAAGATAAGAGCTTGGAAGTTGATCAAATTCTGCAAAAATGATCAGCAAGACCAAAACAAACAGCAGAAAGAGCTTCTTAAGTATAGCAGCCATGTCTATATATTAAATTATATTTATCAGCACTTCTGCAAACAGCGAATTATTTTCAATCTTCAAAAATGTTTGGTATGATTTTAATTAGAAGAAAATTGAAAGTAAGTGGCGGTAATGAGGTAATATATATAATATATTGGATTGGTAGCAGTTATCGCACGCGTTTTCAACTTGTTCAATTCTCTCTGTTGAAGTGGAACCCATTGAGGGAGTTCTTTCAAATCAAGTTTGTGGACTCCACCGTGAAATTGCTTTAATAATACTCCGTAAAGTGACACCTGTTGACGTAAATATTATGTAAGACTATCTCCCCGATATATAAGTTAATGTCAATGCTAAATTTGATATAAAAAATTATAAAATACTATATTTGGCACATCAATTTAGTATTATTCTCCGATACATAATTCTATTTAAAATGTTATTTTTATTATTTTATTAATTAAAATTATAAAAGTAAACACTTACTATAAATACATTCATTATTTCTTTTAATATTCCAATGCAAAATTTCATTAATGTATTCATTATTTCATTTAAAATATATATATAATAGTATTTTTATAACTAAAAAAAGAGCATTTATTATTGTTCCAAATTTGGCATTGCATTGGAAGAGGATTTTTACACCTATGCTAAATTTTAGCATTGGCATAGTATTGGAGAGGCTCTAACTATAAAATTACACTTTTAAAATATATATATATATATATATATACATCTCTCATGTTTTTTTTTTTTTTTTTTTTTTTTTTTTTTTTTTTTTACAATATCTATTAATCTGGGATCAAGTATTTTTCTAAAAACTTTCGTTATTGGTAGGATTCAAGCTGTTGATCTGAGAGTTATTTACCTAAACCCTAAGTTCGTCTATTTAGCTGCTGATCTATGCCCCTATTGACAACGACACCGCTATTTTGGATCTGAAATATTATTAATCTAAATAAATATATTTTACCACCACACCATATTAAGCAACAGCTTCAAAAAAAATTATGTGAATTTAACATAATCATTATACTAATTATTTTATTCAGCTTCTTTCTACTTTCTTTAATTTCTTAATTTCTGTGGTTGCATTAATTTCCTGGTCCCATGATATATATATTTTTGGCATTTTGTTATATGAATTCAATAAGTAAACAAAAATACCTTAGAATGTTGAAAAATAAAATTGATTGGCTAATAATGACAAGAAGTGATCTAATAATTGATTCGAATTTTGTTATTACTAATATAATTGTCTTTTGTATTAATTTTTTTTTTAAAAAAAAGTATTAGTTAGTTTAATTAGCCAGTAAATTCAAGAGAAACTTCTTGTAAATAACGATAAAGTTCTTATAAATTTATTTATTTATTTTTATTGAACAAATAGTCTAAAAGTTAGTAAGTGTAGCAGTGTAATTATTTTACACTGTGTTTTTTTTTTTTAATAATATAATGCACTATGTAATATAACAATTCATTGTATCAACTCTAAATATTATAATAGCAATTAAGTTGAACAACAATGGTCTTAAAGTTAGAAGTTTATCTCTTGCCTTAACGTGCCCTCCGGATTAAATAATTGAAAGGCTATTATTTTTTTAATTAATTTAATCAAAGTCATTTTTATAAGAGTAGATGATGCTTTAGGACCACATTAGGACCGCATGATTTTATTTTATTGAATATGAATTATGAAGCAATAGAAAATGAGGTGAAAAATAGGAAAAATAAAAAACTTACTGTAAGTAGTACTATTTTGCCTAAATCTAGTACCTAAATAATATGGTATTACTATAATTCATTAATTTAAATCATACAAATTTAATACAATTTAAATGAATGGATTGTAGGGATGCCACATCATTTGGGTACCAGATTTAGACACAATCAAAACATATATAGTACCAATCATGTGTTGGTGTGAGTGGTTCGGCGCTCTCATCTCTTAAGCAAGGTCGTGGGTTCAACTCCCCTTGTGAATGGAGTTACACATATTTGGAGCACTTTACCCCTTAGTGGGCCGACCCGGTGCGAGTCCGGATTAGTCGGGGTGTGGTTGGGCTGATTGCACCGTATGGTGGATCCGCCCACCCGAAAACCTGATGGTGTAAACCAAAAAAAAAAAAAAAACATATATAGTCGTAGTCTTTGAAAATCTTTAAATTTTGTTTACAATCAGATTTTATCAAAACTAAATTCTAATGGATTTTCATTGGGTCCAATTTACTAAATTAAAAGCTTGATAGCTATTATATTCATTTCAATTAAATATAACGCGGTCTTAAATTTTATGATTCCTATAAAGTTATAAATACCGATAGATGTTTAGTATTTAATACGAATTAATTCAGATAAATATCTTTTTTTAAAAAAAATTTATATATTCAATACTATTAATTTTGAATTCAACTTTGCTTTTGTTTTTGTTTTTTTTTTTTTTTTTTTTAATTTTAATTTTTTTTATTTTTATAGATTATTGATGTTTGAATGTGGTAATAGTTACATAATGTATCACCGTCCAATAGGGTTCAGTTGTAAGATTACTCATTTAGTTTAATAATATCTCAGATTGACTTATCGTCATCTAAGTGGTATATTAAAAAAAAAATTAATTACATTATGTTTACTACTGTTGTACATAACATTTATATCCTTCAATTACTAGTTTCTCATAATTTTTTAGGGAATTAATTAATTAAAGCAATACAATTTATACTTTTTTTTTTTTTTTTTTTGGAATATTAGCGATACAACTTATACTATGAGAAGATATTCTTTCTGATCGTATGTACGTATAATCTGAAAAAATTGATAATAAATATTAACATTTGTTGAAGTCCAAAGTTTAAATTGCCTCTTCCTTTTTTCATTAAAAAAAAAAAAAAAAAAAACGTCTCTTACTAAATAAATAAAAAAATTAAGAAAAAAATAAATCTCTAGAGACATAAGAGATAAGACTTGACTTGTTGAGAAACCGACATTAAATTATCAAAAACCACCCATGTACATTGTATGTGTAGCACACATGTTTTAAATTGTCCAAAAAATGGTCCTATCAATTTAATTTTTTCCTTCAATCAAGTAAAAATATTAATGATTTCTGAGTCAAGGGAGTGTGACCTTCTTTTACGGGCCAAGTGAAAGCATACTATTCTAAATTTCAAATTTCTAGAAACATATCATTTTCACTTTCAGACCGTGTGTACAGGTTACTGCAAATTTCTAGAAACATATTATTTTCTCTTTCAGACCGTGTGTACAGGTGACTGCCACTCACCACGAGATATTGTTTGCTTTGGATATTTGAGGCTCACGGTTTTGTCCTTAAAAGAGTAATCGTGGAGTTAAGATCATTAACCTTTGCACTAATTTTGACTTCAACCAACGTGGAAAAAAATCCCCTGACAACCATTAAAAAAAAAAAAAAAAAAAAAACATATAACAGAAGCTATAATGATCAATTGCTATATGTTGTCGTTCATATTTTCTCTCTAGCTCCAGCTTCATCAAAACAAAATTATTATTACAGCTAATAAGGCACAGACACGCGGGTTTTTTTTTTTTTTTGGGGGGGGGGGGGGGGGGAGTGGGTTGATCAAGTCATGAATTGCTTATGATTAGGTTAAATTACAATACAAAACAGAAGAATGATAGCAATGGTTGTTAGTTGACGATAAAGATATATTCTACTTTTCAATATCATATCCTATCTAGAATAAATTATGCTTTGGTTTAGGGCATGAGAAAAATATCCCGAAAGACAGATATACCGCGTCATTAGCATATGGTTCGTGTGATTAGGGTTATTGGTTTATACATTATTTTTTGGGTAGGGTATTGGTTGGGACAAATAATTTGACATGTCAAATAGACAGACGACAAATATAGTTCAAACTATCAACCAAATTCATAAAACCACATCTGGGGTTTTGCTTCATAAAAATGATCCAGAAACATACAACAGATGTGTGAAATTGCTTGATGATCAGTACTTTTTGAATTCTTATTATCGTCTATTTTAGGCTAAATTAAACCATCTATTCCATCGAAATTCACGGTTTTGCTTTCAATAAATTGGAGCTCCTGATGGTGATGAAACCGTCGGCTTGGTTGAACCTCAAGAACATCCTTCAATCCTGCATGGAATTTTGATCTATTAGTAATACCAATACAAATTCTCATATAAAGCAGGACGTACGTTCCTATTTTAACAAAATTCAGAATTTGAACCCTTCGAAGTCGTACAACATTAGGATTATTTTTGATAAAATCCAAACGTACTTCTGACTAGAGAAAAACTATATATGATGATGGTTGTTGGTTTATGATTGTGTAAAAGTTATTTGTGATCGTATAAATTAAAAAGTCATACTTTCTAAATTTTTTGCTTCTTTTTTGGTGAGTGAGGCCGCAAAAGCATTGATGTTGATATAGCTGTAAACAAGAGATTAATTCAGCAGGCGTGCTACTCCAACGTATATACAATTTGGGATACATGAAACTATGGTCTTTAACCATGTAGGTACCCATTAGGGGATTTTGAACAAGAAGAAAAGAATTTGAATCTGACAGAGTGACAGATGACTATATTTACAACAACTTTTAGTATTCAACACTTTCATCTATTTGTATCAGAAAATTAATTACCTATTGAAGAAATTCAAGATTTGTAGCCTCCGAAGACTTCACACTAGGATCCACAAAAACTATATAAACCTGAATGGATTTCAACAACAAATATTCAAGCATATATAAGTGATCATAACATGAATCTGATGATTATAAAATTAAATGAAAATTGTTGAATAAGCAGTTGATGCATGCCTCTTTTGGTTCTGCTGCTTTGCACTGGAAATTGATCCGTAGAAATGCCAAGGTTATTGACAAGATGAGGTTGACCCGGCGGTAAAACCACTCCCACTCACACCCACACCATGAGTTTGTGGGTTCATGTCTCTTCCCCTCCCCCATAAAACCCTGGATTATTGTAATTTCAAAAAAAAAAAAAAAAAAAAATTCCACTAATTTTTAATAATAATGTTGAAGGACAAGGAATGTGTTTTTATTTTTTTCAAGTTATTTATAGGAAATAAATTACTTTAAACACATTGGTTGATATTTTTTTTTTTTTTTTTTTCACACAATAATTTAGAGTGTTTGGAAGGGAGAAAGACTTAAACCCATAATTTTGTGGTATAGGTGTCAGAGGTATACCGTCAAACCTACCTCATTTTGTCACATTTGTTGCAAGAGTTGGGAACTTAGTAGAGGGCATTTAAGTTTTTTTTTTTTGGTTTACAAATAAATAAATATTTGGAAGTTTAGAGAGTATTGGTAGGTTTTAGGTTTCTTGACTAATTTATTTTGCTAGCATTGAATAGGAATAATTAGTTATTGCTTGTTTATTTTATAACTCTTTTTGGAGTAATCAAAAGTTCTCAGTTTCTTTCAAGAATTGGACGTTTTTGAACAAGAGATTTTGTGGTGGATCTTGGCCACACAATCCAGTAGTGGCCAATAAATTTTGCTACAATGTTTTTTTTTTTTTTTTTCCTATATATATTTTTTTTGTTTTTTTTTTTTTTTGTTTTTAATAGATTATTGAAGTTTGAATGTGGTAATAGTTACATAATGCATCATCGTCCAACGTGGTTCAGTGGTAAAATTACTCATTTAGTTTGATAATATTCCAAGTTGAGTTGTCGCCACCGTAAGTGTTATATTAAAAAAAAAAAATAGTTACATTATGTGTACCACTGATATATCCTTCAATTACTTTCTCATAATTTTTAGGGAATTAATTAATTAAAACAATACAACTTATACCTTTTTTTGGGAATATTAGCAATACAACTTATACTATACATAATAAGAGAGAAGATATTCTTTCTGATCGTATGTACGTATAATCTGACAAAATTTTTAATAAATATTAACATTCATTGAAGTCCAAAGTTTAAATCGACTCTTCCTTTTTTTTTTTTTTAAAATAAAATAAAAATAAAATCGTCTCTTACTAAATAAATTAAAAAATTAAGAAAAAACCAAATCTCTAGAGACATAAGACTTGACTCTTGAGAAACCGACAATAAATTATCAAGAACCACCCATACATTGTGTGTACATGTGCACACATGTTTTAAATTATCCAAAAAATGGCCCCATCAATTGAATTTTTTCCTTCGGTCATGTAAAAATATTCAAGATTTCTGAGTCCAGGGAGTGTGACCTTCTTTTACGGGCCAACCAAAAGCATAATATTATATTTTCAGACAGTGTGTACAGGATACCGCCATCAACCATGAGATATTGTTTCGCCTTTGAGACTCTAGATTTTGTCCTTAAAAGAGTCATCGTGACGTGGAGTTAACATCATTAACTTTTGCATTAATTTTTTTTTTTGGTTTACACCATCCGGTTTCCGGGTGGGGCAGATCCACTATACGGTGCAATCAGCCCAGACCACACCCTGACTAATCCGGACTCGCACCGGGTCGGCCCACTAAGGGGTTAAGTGCTCCCAATATGTGTAGCTCCGTTCACAAGGGGGGTTGAACCCACGACCTTGCTTAAGGGATGAGAGCGCCGAACCACTCACACCAACACATGATTGGTACTTTTGCATTAATTTTGACTTTAACCAATATGGAAGAAAATCCCCTGATAACCGTTCGAAGAAAAAGAAAGGAAGAAAAAAAAAAAACATATAACAGAATCAATAATAATCAATTGCTTTATGTTGATGTTCATATTTTCTCTCTAGCTCCAGCTTCATCAAAACAAAATTATTATTACTGATAAGGCCGAGAGAGAGAGAGAGAGAGAGAGAGAGAGAGAGGTTGTGACCAAGTCATGAATTGCTTATAATTAGGTTAAATTACAATATAAAACAAAAGAATGATAGCAATGGTTGTCAGTTGACGATGTAGATATGTTATACTTTTCAATATATATATTCTATCTAGAATAAATTATGCTTTGGTTTAGGGCATGAGAAAAATATTCCGGAAGACGGATATACCGCGTCATTAGCATATGGTTCGTGTCATTAATTAAATTTATTGATGTATACATTATTTTTTGGGTACGGTATTGGCTGGGACAAATAATTTGACATGCCAAATAGACAGACGACAAATATAGTTCAAACTATCAACCGAATTCATAAAACCACATCTGGGGTTGTGCTTCATAAAAATGATCCAAAAATATAAAACAGATGTGTGAAATTGCTTGATGATCAGTACTTTTTTGAGTTCTTATTATCGTCAATTTTAGGCTAAATTAAACCATCTATTCCATCGAAATTCACGGTTTTGCTTTCAATATATTGGAGCTCCTGATGGTGATGAAGGATGATCAAGATGAAACCGTCGGCTTGGTTGAACCTCAAGAACATCCTTCAATCCTGCATGGAATTTTGATCTCTTAGTCTTAGTAATACCAATACAAATTCTTATATAAAGCAGGACGTACTATACGTTCTGATTTTAACAAAATTCAGAATTTGAACTCTTCGAAGTCAGACAACATTAGAATTATTTATGATAAAATCCGGACGTTCTAACAAGAGAAAAATTATATATGATGATGGTTGTTGGTTTATAATTGTGTAAATGTTATTTGTGATCGTATAAATTAAAAAGTCATACTTTCTAAATTTTTTGCTTCTTTTTCGGTGAGTGAGGCCGCAAAAGCATTGATGTTGATATAGCTGTAAACAAGAGATTCAGCAGGCGTGCTACTCCCACATAAATACATGCAATTCACAATAAAAAAAAAATTATAGGTCAGAAACTCCATTGAAATATATATATATATATATATCTTTTTGATAACCCAAAAATCCCTAGAACCCAAATTTGAAACTGGGCCCTCCAAATCCTACAATTTGGGATATAAGAAACTATGGTCTAGGTACCCATTAGGGTATTTCGAACAACAAGAAAAGAATTTGAATCTGACAGATGACTGTATTTACAACAATTTATAGTATTCAATACTTTCATCTATTCGTATCAGAAAATTAATTACCTGGTTTCAAGAACCTGTTGAAGAAATTCAAGATTTGTAGCCTCCGAAGACTTCACACTGGGATCCACAAATACTATATAAACCTGCATGGATTTCAACAACAAATATTAAAGCATATATAGATCATATCATGAATTTGATGATTATAAAATTAAATGAAAATTGTTGAATAAGCAGTTGATGCATGCCTGTTTTGGATCTGCTGCATGGCACTGGAAATTGATCAGTAGAAATGCCAAGATTATTGACAATATTGGCAGTGAATTGGTGGCCATTATTTTGCTACACAAGTATATTTCAACTAATTTTTAATAATAATGTTGAAGGACAAGTAATGTGTTTTTATTTTTTTCAAGTTATTTATAGGAAATAAATTACTTTAAACACATTTGTTGCCAGTTTTTATTTATTTATTTATTTATTTATTATTTTTTTTAATATCACAATAATTTGAGGTGTTTGGAAAGGGAAAAGACTCGAATCCATAACCTTATAGTGCAAGTGTGAGGGACAAACCGCCGGATCAACGGTCACATTTGTTGCGAGAGTTAAGAACTTAGGAGAGGGCATTTTTTTTTAATTTTTTTTTTTTTTTGGCTTACAGATAAATAAATATTTGGAAGTTTAGAGAGTATTGGTAGGTTTCTTGAGTAATTTATTTTGCTAGCATTGAATAGGTATAATTAGTTATGGCTTGTTTATTTTATAACTCTTTTTGGCAGTTATCAAAACTTCTCAGTTTCTTTCAAGGATTGGACGTTTTTGAACAAGAGATTTTGTGGTGGATCTTGGCCACACAGTCCAGTAGTGGCCAATAAATTTTCTACAATTTTTTTTTTCTTTCTATATTTTTGATGTTGTTAATGCTTTATATATTTAATTTATCTCAAATGATGCGGTAGAAGATTTACTAATACTTGTATAAAGTGCTAACGGGATGTAACTCAGTTAGTAGATGAACGAGTTTACGATTTGGGTAAATGACTCTTAGTCATCAGTTCTAATTCTATCAATGATGAAAGTTTTATTAAAAAAAAAAAATACATGATCCCAATTAATAGATATTTGTAAATAATAAAAAAAAAAACTAGATTGACGAGCTTGGGGCTTAGGTTAATGACTCCTAAGTCAACTGTTCGAATCCTACCCATAGCAAAAAACTTCAAAAAAAATAACTGGTCTAAATATCTGGATAGATACTATATATATATATATATATATATATTAATTAATATTATGGACATATAAACAAGTCCCGCATACCGCTATACCGGTTGTCTTTATTCAATAATTCTATATGTTTATTCAGTTAGAAAGATTAGAACTAATAAATCTATTCCAAAAACTATACAAAAATATATATCTTACGTTTATATTTTTATATATAGTTTTTCTCAACTTAAACACAAAAGTACTTCTTTTAAAGGGTACGTAGCACAAATTCTTTGATCAATAATATTTTCTTAAAAAGCAACAAATTAATTAGAGGCTACAATCTTGAATCTTCCATCATTATAATGATTGATATGAACATGAACACGAACATGAACATAACCGGAACTGAACATGTTTTTTTATTCATCGAATTAAAAAAAATTTCACTTTTCTTTCGATAACAATTAATGTACAATATTTAAGTAGAGGATTGTGAGGGAATATAAGCAACAATAGGACTCCTAACTTGATGAACCCCATCATCCCAAATCAAAGAAGCAGAAACCATCATCTTATTATTAGACTTAGCTAAATTTGCTGTAACAATCACAGTAAAAGATTTCTTCTCACCAGAAAACCTGAAAGAGAGAGCTTTTGGTACAACTTGTATTTCAATTCCAGGCTGATTCTTCACAATAATTGCCTTGTAAATTGACCCTGGTGAGCCAACATTTGTTACTCTTCTATGGAAGATTCGAGTAATAGCGGTTGAGATTCCAGGATTTGTTGATAATGTAAAAGAAGGGAGGTTTAAGTCCCAAACAGATCCATTGTTTGCCTTGGAACAGCTGAAATTATCTCCTGTAATTACCCTCAGGTTTTTGGTACTGTATCCTTGACCACATAAAAACTTCACATAATCAATCTCTCCAGCATCGTATACCAATCCAGGATTGATGGCCTTTCCAGGATTTAGATGGCCTGATCCGTACGCAAACTCTTGCTCGATGTTGTTCTTAGCAGTCATGGGAAGAGCTGCAATGAATACATAAAGACAAGCATTTTATTTTATAATCTGCACGTTTGTCCAATAATTAAATTTGATTTCAAAAATGACAGCTAACATTACCTGTTGTCAGAAGAGCGGATTTGATAGCGGCAGGAGACCAAGTAGGATGGAATGACTTGATGTAAGCAGCGGCAGCAGTTGCATGTGGACAAGCCATGGATGTGCCTGAAATTATATTGTAAGGAACTACTCTTGTATCTCCTTCATATTCTGACACAGTTGTGGCTTCAGACCATGCAGCTAGAATGTCCACTCCTGGAGCTGTTATCTCAGGCTGCATACAACACCAACAACAACTCAACAAATACATTGAGGCCAAAATAAAATTTCACTATCTTGACTTCAACCGATGTGAGATAAATTTCCCTAACACGAAGCCCACAGACAAGTGTAGAAAGGGTCCTTAAGGCTAGTATTTGCTTATTTATATCACAGACTAACAACAAATTAGAAATAATGATTAATGATATTAACTAAATAATGCAATTTACCGTGAGAATATCACTTGTGATAGCATTAGGTCCTCTAGATGAAAAAAATGCCACAGAAGGAGCCAATTCATTCTTTTCCACAATAGTCTTTAGTATAGTACCTCTTGGTCTCCTGTTGATAATAAAAAACGAATGGAAACCCGGCTCAACGAGAATCAGAATTTCTTTCTTTGTACATAGAATCCACTCATTCATACAAATTGATCTGCAGTAACAAGAAATTTAATCTAGGAAATTAAGTATATACCTGGTTGAATTCAAGTAGGTTTCAACTTCACTTCCATCGTGCAAGGTCAAGTAAGAAGCAGCTATAGGAGTATTGTAGGCAACATCTCTGAAATCATCACCTTGGAGTATAGTACCAGCTGCTCCTGCAACTATTGCCTCTGTCACATCTGTCTGAAAATCACAAACAACTATTTTTCCTTCCACCAAGTTCCTGTCCAAGGTGCCTAGTGAACAGTACCTGCATTGTAAATGTACATAAATTATTTCATGAATGTACGTAAATGTCAGTGAGAGTATCACTGGGCCAACACTCGCCAACCTCAATTTGGTCAGGTTTATAATTATTTACCTGGATTGTGACTCATCGTATCCTCCTGTCTTATTTGGAGCATCTCCTCCATAGATTAGAGGGAACATTTTTCCCTTGAAGTCTAAAGTATTTATAGAGATTCCCTAAATTGAAAAGAAAAAAAACCTTGATGGGTTATGGAAAACATTATGACATTACAAAACAAGAGGTATAAAACTTTTCGAAAAATGTTCTATATTGTAAATTATATCAAAACAACGTTTTCTATAAACCACCACCCAATGTGGCTCAAAGATAAGAGCATGTTTTTTTTATAGTATCATAATTTCTGAAAACTATTTTTGAATCACGAATCTGAATCACTCACATCATAAACTTGTCCATTACCCAACTTGACTTTGGTGATAAATTTCCTGTCAATGGTGCCAGCAGCCACAGAGAGAGCCCAAGGTGACAAATTTGTGACTGTTGCAGGATCAGGACCTGAATTTCCAGCAGAAGTTGATGTGAATATTCCATTCTTCATAGCATGGAAAGCTCCGATAGCTATGGGGTCTTCGAAATAATCAAAAGCAGCGATGCCTCCAATAGAGATGGAAATTAAATCAACACCATCAGCGATTGCATCGTCAAATGCTGCAAGAATGTCTGCATCCGAGCAGCCATCGGACCAGCAGACCTTGTAAACTGCTATCCGTGCTGATGGGACGCCGCCGCGAGCTGTTCCGGTGGCTATGCCATACAGGCTTGCCTGGCTGACTAAACCTCCCGCCGCGGTGGATGAAGTGTGACTTCCATGACCTTGTGAGTCTCTTGGTGACTTGAAATCTCCTTCTCCGAATTTTCCATCACTTCTGTAGTATTTAGCTCCAATAATTTTGCTGTAATATTGAGTTGCAACAAATGTTTGTTAAAATCAATTGGAATCTAAGAGACGTTTTTGTAATGTTCATACAAATTTTTATTTATTTTTGCTACATTATTTGGATAAAAAATTTAGACAAAATTACACTATATGTGCATATCCCAATTAGCACCGATGTAAACTGAACTCTAAACTCATTATGCACCAGTGCAATTCGAGATTTCATACGAAAAAACGTTTGTGATCCTATACTTTGGATAATATACGTGCATATGAGTATATTCAAAAACTCCGAGTTTAATTTTCGTGCAGAATCCCAATTTACACTGGTGTAAACCAAACTTTGCATCGGTGCAAATCAGGATTCCGAACGGAAAAAAAAAAAAAAAGTTTGAAATGCTACACCAGAAAGTTATATTATAATATATTTCATGATCTCAACCTTACTAAATTGTCAATGAGTACTTACTTATTACAAGTGAAATTGGAAGATATTTGGCAAGAGCCCTTCCATGTTGAGGGAGGTGAGCCAAAATGTTGATCACTAAAGCTTTGAGACTCAGGCCAGATTCCAGTGTCAATCATTCCAATAATAACATTACTTTCACTAGTTGCTCTTCTAACTACATGTTGTGAGAAACCCATGAAGTTCCATGATCTTGTTGTTTGGATTTGTTTCATTTCACTTGGGAACACTGACACTACCCCTTCCATGCCTGAAAATTAATTTATCCGAAGAATGTTAATCGTACGTTCTGATACCAAGTTAGAAACCATTAATTCGGAAAATTTAATTAGGTGGAATTGATACTAACCTTCTAGCTTTTGAGCTTCGTCTTGGGTCAATTTGGCAACAAACCCATTGAAGCTTCTTTGATAGCTGTGAAGTAAGTGATCTGATGCACCACTGTAATTTAGTTGAATGAAATTAATTAGTAAAGTATGCGTTTTTCTGTAGAAGCATTAAAAATAGATACCACTGCTCAACGTTCTTGATGGTAAAGAATCGTTCATTCAATTTGGTAATATCTCAAATTCAAGTCGCCGCACTAGGTATATATTGAAAAAAAAAATAGAAATATTATAATTACCTTCCAACAACATGTTGTAGCATGGTGGTGTGAAGGGATGATAAAGACAATTGACCCTCTGGGAGGCCACCCATGTACACAATATAGGTCTGCATACACACAATCACAAATGTTTTATCTTTTGTTTTCTGGATCGACAGGATAGAGTTGTTTCATTTATCACACAAATCTAAATCAATCAATTATTGTTTCTGTCAATAGCAAAAGCAATGAACTTCAATGGGCCTAAAAAGGCCTCGATCATCAGCCCAACTACTTTGTAATGATCATAACTTTGAAATTCGATACCAAACTACTAACAAAATCAAACAATACATGTATACGTAATCAGAATATTTACTCTTATAAATTTAGATATCTACTGTAACAATATTAGATTACACTATCGAACACGTCATCAAATTTAAACTCTAAGCTCTACCCTTTTTTATATATCGTATGAACATTTTTTTTCTCTTACAACACAATTTTTCAAAACTAATTTTTCAAAACACTAACAAGCTAAGTATATAGAGAAATCTACCCTTCGATCATCGCCATTGCAGCTGATAAGCAAAGTAGATGTAAAGCTAAGAAGAATAAGCAAAGAAAGATTGATTTTAATTGCCATTGTAGATTTGTAGTGCTCTTTTTGAGAGCTTTAATAATTTATGTAGAATCATGCAAAAACCAGCTCGTTATATACATAAGTGGAAACTATATAAACTGTAGCATTAAGTTCTTTGGTTTCTCAAATATTCTAATATTCTATTGAGAAGCTCGCCAATCCGTCTAGAGCCGGCAAATCTTTTACTAAAATTTTGTATTTCAAAGGGGAAAAATGTCCGAAATTGTTTTCTTCTAATTTTTGAAACAAATTGATCAAGAAAGGATAACGTTTTGTACTTCATGAGCTTATAATTATTTAATTATAATAGATGACTATCTCAAATTTTATCTCATTGAATTCCAATATTTTTTCTATATTGATTTTTGGTAGTAGTATTACAAAAATGTTATTATCATACAAAAGTATTTTTATTTCTTTCTATTTTTTCAATAGTTGTGTGGACGTTAGATTTTAATGGAAATCATAGACAATACAATACATATACAGTATAATTACTAACTAAAATTTAAATTAGCGCAAGTAGTGATTGATCTCAGTATATCCCGACAAACCTTTGATCCATTTGGTGTCATATTTTAAAAAAGAAAAATGAAAAAAGAAAAAAGAAAAACATTGCCGATCATGGAACTAAATAATGCATGAAGTGTTGTGAGGAAACAATCAAATGATCAATTAAGTTGTTGTAGAAATTTCAAAATATAAAATATATAAGTCGTCCTTTGCAGTAACATTGTGATGCTCCATGCATGATTATGTAAACAACCTGATAATCTATAAAGCCGTCAATTTGTCACATATATTACAATTTCATTGTCGTTTTATTCTAAAATTTGTTTGTTTCTCAAGGTATATTCTTACTTCAACTAACTATTTTTTATTAGGGTTTATAAAAGTACAAATAATGACATTTTGACCAAAACAAAACATGACAAAAATATTGCTCGTTACTGCAACTGAGATGTTACAAAGCATAGATTTTGTCTTACTTCTTGACTATTGTTGCAAAAAAAATGTAGAGAACGAGATTGAAGTAACGGTTGATCCAATGAGAAAAAAAAAAAGATAGATGATTAAGAGACGAATTGCAAATTTAGACTTTAAGAGTCAATGGTTGATCTAATGATAACAAGATGAATATAAGACGAATCGTAAATTTTGAGTCAACAGTTGATCCAAGGATAAAAAGATATATGAATTCTTGAGACTTGACTTGAGTACTTGAAAATTAGGAGTTTTAAGTCATACGTTTGCCCATTAAATTGTAACGTGTGGAAAGACCTCTCTCCTTTAGTGAAAATTGTATTCCAAATCGTGCGTATTGCAATTGATCCCGTCTGATCTTGACAGCCTCCTAACCCAATTGGTGTTTGACAGATTAAAAAAAAAAAAAAAAAGGAACCAAGGGTTCAGGTTCACATTTTTGCAAACTAAATCCAACGGAAGCAAATCTGCCCACGTGTCCAAACTTTATTGGACAACTGACCAAAATTTCTCTGTCTCACCTGTAATAAAAATCAATGTTACCTTTTCGAACAACGCCATTTACTTTCTGGCGAAATCATTTTCCCGGAAAATTTTACATGAATTTTAGTTTCTCGAATTGTGATAATAGAGAGAACTGTACGTTTACCTACTTAATCTGCAATTTGTTTTTTTTTGTCCCCACTTTCCAGGGCTTCTTCGATCCATTCCAATTAATTTGAGTAGTGAATGAAAGAGAAGCTACGTTGACTCGGAGTCGGTGAAGTGAACGAGTCGACTCGTGACGTGCCAAATCCTCTCGTGAAGCGAGTCAGTGACGTGTCAAGTCCCTGCCGAGTCGGCCTAAGCGAGTGACGTGCTCAGTCAATCACTAATCTTTCGGGTTTTTTTTAACCCCTATAAAACGTCGCCGTATTATTTATGATGTAAAATGAATTGGGCTATATTTAAATGTTGGGCCCATTCATGTCGTGAATAATATAGCGTTTATATATTTATTGGGCCCATACAAAACAAGTGGTGAGGTGGAAATAACATTATTATTAAAATATGTATCTCATTGAACTCATCCAAATTCGGCTTCACGATTCTTAATTTGTTGTACGGATAGATGTATTACCGTTGATCATAAACCAAGTAGGGTGTAACATTATATAATTGATGCAATTATATATGATAATTATCTATACTATTCTATACTTCAATCATATAAAATTTGTAATTAATATCTAATAAAAAAAATGGTAATATAAGAAAGGAATAGATCCTGGTTAATGAGTGATAATGATAATATATCACAAGATTATTCAAAATTCTCATATATAATTAATTACACCAATTTCTAAACTTCAATACAGTAATAGAAGATTTGTAATTGATACCTAATAAAAAAAAAATGGTAAATAACAAATGAAAAACAAATCTTGATTATATATGAATGATAATGATCTTGTTATGGAAGTTTTCTATCTATCATACTCCATAACATTCAACAAATAGATCGTCAGAACCAACAAGTTGATTATGGGTGTGTTATGCAGTTGAGGAGGACAGACGGATAGGTGTCTGGACCAAGTCTGGGATCTTCGATACCAAAAAAAAATAATGATCACCATGTAATCTAATTAAAAATAATAATAATAATTGCAATATACCAAAAACACAGATCTTGTTATATGTGAATGATAATGACCAAGTAATCTAAAAAAATGGTAATATATACAAAAGAAAACATAGATCTTGATACGTTTTATATGAATGAGAACGTGTGATAATGACAATAAATCACAAGATTATTCAAAATTCCATCGAGAACAAATTACTAGCTGTAAAAAAATAAAAATAAAAAACTAGTTATCGAAAATATAAGAGATGCATGATAATATAACAAGCAATTAGATGCCTGAATACTATTACAAGCAGCATATGGAGTAGTTTTGTGTGGAAGTAGTACGTGTAAGCCTAGCATGAAGGTGAAAAGCCTGTTGGGACAGCCAAAGATATTTGCCTGAAAATGAACCTACAATTAATGGTTCTATATATATATATATATGTATCGAAACCATTGTATCAAATCTCAGGCAAATCATCCTTGGCTGCCTGACAGACTTCATCTTCATATTAGGCCAATCTTCGATCCTCTGAAAATTTCATACTTGTGATTGAATGATGTTACTGTCTTCAACGCAGTCTATTTATATTTTAAAGGCGTTAATGACAGTAATCAAGGTCGGATATAGATTAGCATTTAGTACATGGTCAGTAATCTAGGTCAGATACATGTCAATGAATGGTCGTGTTGCTATAAATAAATTTTGCCTCTTTTATGACTTTAATTTTCTTGTCCCGTTATCGTTGTGTTTTCCTTTTATAGGTCAGCTGGCATCACCAAAGAGGTGTCGTATTTGGCTTTTACAGTCAAGATTTGTTCTGTTCTTTCTATTAATATATAGGCATCTATATTAAAAGCCAAATAATTTGGTTATTACTAAGCTTTTGCAGAAATGATATGGATGGTTGTAATTTTTAAACACGTTTAGTATTTTATTCATTTAATGGATCTGAATCTTCTTCTCACCTTAATTGTCCCCACATTCATAATCTATTGACACGTGTCTAATATAGCAAATCAATGGTTTTGATTATTTATATTAATTTTTATGTCTTTACGACTTTACTATATCAAAAGATAGAACAAGATCATTGATTTAGACGAGGACAGTAAGGCGAAGAGGGGATCCCAATCTTAATTTAACACTTCAGTAGAAATCAGTTAAATCGGCTATTAGTTATTTTAACCGAAGACCGGTCTTTGATGAATTAGGACATCTTTAGCAAAGATTTAAAAATCCATTAAATCAGTTAACAATTATGTTAGGATTAAATATAAATTATTTTACTACCAAACGTTGATGAATCAGGACAACTTTGGTCTTATGTATTCTCAAAATTCTTTCCATCAGCATTTTCAATTTCTAAACACCATAAATAATTTTCATCACAAGGAGAGACTCAGTCTCTACACAAAATATTGATACATTCCTTATACATCATGACTACAATACAACATACAAATAGTTTCAAATTTACATCATTTACAACTCAACTTCAAGTAATATATCTATAAATAAAATTCTCCAATTATATAAAAGAAATTCCAGTCTTCAAGAGTCATTTCTGACTCTAAACTTAAACTAATACAATTACACGTTATTATAAGAATTCCAAACAATGTTACAAGTGACCAAAAATGTATAACTTACAAACTCTCAATTATATATATAAATTTCTCATAGATTCCTCCATAAGAATCATTTTACATGTCCAGCTATTGGTTTAACAATGTTTAATTCAGGGTTTCTAATTGCTAACGCCTCATTTGAGCAATTCCGTTAATTATTTTGAGGGGAGAAATGAAAGGGGTGAGCTTTACAAGTCAAGTAGGAAGAATCTGAATTCTAAACCTAGTTTATTTCAACAATATGTTCTTTCTTTTCCTTTCGTATATTTCAATCATTTAGATATTCTCAAATGATATAAATAAATTTCCATAAGCAATTCATATTAAACGATATCTTTTAGCTTAGTCAAAGCACAAGATCATGACATTTTAATAAGCAGCGGATAATGCAATCTCATTTTTCGACATGCTTAAACTACACAATAAACACGTAATGTCATAATATATGACAATTGTCACCATTCATATAATCCTGCACATGTTCTAGAATATTTTTCTAATGCACACATATGAACAGTATAACATAATTTTCTTTATTATAATTCTTAAACTGATGGAATTCGTAAACAAGTACCACAATACAAGGGTACTATCAATCATAAACAAGTACTACAAAACGAGGGTACTATCAATCATAAACAAGTACCACAATACAAGAGTACTATCAATCATAAATAAGTACTACAAAACGAGGGTACTATCAATCATAATCAAGTACCACAATACAAGGGTACTACCAATCATAAACAAGTACCACAATACAAGAGTACTATCCTTCATCCAATTCGGCAAGAGGAGTGCTGCAACTCCCTCAAATCGGGGGCACCGAGGGTTAAACCCTGGCCACAACACTATATTCCAACGAAAGATCCATTCCAACCAATAGAAAATGGTGAAAAGATAATGTTTGATCCTGAAGTACTATATCTTAAATGCAATTTGTGCTTTGTTATATCTGGAGACTAGATAGTGCATTCTCAGGGAATGAACTTACTATAATCATTTCAGCTCCAATTTAATAACACTTCATAAAGCAAGTCTTTACTTATACTCCCTCAAATCATTTATGATGTTATTACATTACATGAAATAATTATAAACATTTATATGCGTCAGGCTAGTAATCTAGAAGATTACTTCAAAAGAATTTTTATCAGGGGGAGCGTCCCATTAGGGGAGCATATCAAATGAAGTATATAATTAATTATATTGGGGTATATTTGCATTGTACTTTTTTTTTCTTTCCAATAAGGTTTTTGTCCCATTAGATTTTTCTGATAAGGTTTTAAGGAGACAATTCTCTATGTACACCCAAAAATCATTTGATCCATAAAGATAATCATAAATATTACATTAATCAAGTAGATCATTGTATACACACAATATATTCCCACCACCATATCCACTTGATAGCTCCACTTGATCACAATTCACAACTGCCTATCCAGTATCCACTTGATAGAACTTTACTTCATGCTTAAATAAATTATGCAAGTGGGGCTATCTTTGAAAACTCTCTCTCTCTCTCTCTACATATATTGATATATATCTCTCTATTTGTAAATAAGATAGCTATCGATTTACAACAGAAGTCACAAATTTAAATCGATAAGATGACCATAGAACTATCTTCTCTGTAGTTCTAAGGTAAAACATATACATACACAGCATCTAGAATACAACCATTCATGAAATTGAGTAAAGAAGAACTTCATTACGAACTTCATTCATGAAGTTAGCTTGTTCTCCAAATCGGTGTATCATATCCTACCATATGGTTCCATCAGTTTTATATATTCACGACTGACTTGACATTGTGGTGCAGCCCATCAAAGACCAACCTAAGATACTGCAAATGTGCTCGATGGTTTTGTTGATGTCGATTCACTTGCCAACTACCAGATTGCATGCTTCTGACGTGAACATCTGCAGCCGGAAAAGATAGGAACTGCATATAGTTTAGTAAAGAAACCGATGAGCTAGTGCAGCTGGAACTCAATGAGCTAGCATTTTTATGTTACCAATGGATTTTGTGTAAACCAAGCAGTATGGATGCATATGATCAGATTTTGTGAGTTCTCCAACGGCTGATGGTCAGTTTTAATCGAAAAGTTACACATGCACGGTATCGGATCTGATTTCTTCACGACCCTTTCACAATGGCTGCCTCTTGGTATAATTTTGTAAGTTTATCCACCAATTTGAACCCGAACATATGTGAGGAATTAGAAACTAAGAAACAAAATGCATCATGTTCATACAAATGCTCAAACTTTTGGTTGCATAGGTCAAAATTGGTTTATTTGTGAAGTTTAAATCCAGACTCGTCCACAAAGTGAGAGAAGGAAAAATCATATAGGTTTTTTCTGCCTTTAAAAGATTGATCTACTATTCTAAAATTCAATCATATAAACTTTGTAATTGATATCTAATAAAAACAAAAGGGTAATATAACAAAGAAATAGATCTTGGTAATATATGAATTTAATCACCATGTATATATATAATGAGTGATAATGATAATATATCACAAGATTATTCAAGTGTTTATATGCAAGTGTTTTTATATGGAGTAATTTTGTGTGGAAGTAGTCTAAGCCTAGCATGAAGAGGAAGATCCAATCAGGATAGCCAAAAATGATTGCCAGAAATTAACCTGCACAATGGTTTCTATGTGTATAGAAACCACACTTTAGCCCTTGTATCTAATTTCGGGCAAATCATCCTTGGCTTCCAGACTGAATCTTCCTCCTCATATTAGGCTACTCTTCCTCTGAAAATTTCATACTTGTGAGTTGTGATTGAATGCTGTTATTTCTTCAACACGGTCTATTTATAATCGCCAATGTCAATAATCTAGGCTGGGAGAAAATCTTCAATGGGACGGTCTCCAATAGAAGTGTAGCTTTTTTAAGTTTTAAAATATATTTTAATGTTTTCAATAAATATTACACTTCTATTGGATAGTCTCACCACCTATCAATGAGACCGTCCCATTGAAGATTTTCTCCTACGTTGGGTACATGTCAGCAAATTGTCGCATACAGGTCAGCAACCAGACAGATTAGCAAATGGTCACAATATTTATTTTTAATGCTTTTGATTCATTTGTAATTTTATTATTTTTAGGGATAAAATTATCCATAAAATAACTTCTCATTCGCAAGTTAACTATCTCACTTTTTGTATCATTTTATTAATTTTTATTTAATAAACATATAAGGGTATAATTCATACAATTGAAGCTTAAATATGTACATTTTAGACTTTTTAGTAGACAAACTCAATCAACACAAACGGAATGTTAACGGTGTTAGTTCATAAATGAGGTTTCTAATATTTGTAATTATACATCCAATAATAATTCAAAGGTAAGGGGAGGTTTTTAATATTAACCCTAAAATCAATGAAACAAATGAACTATAAAAGAAAAAATATTTTTTTTTTCAGTCGATGGATAGAAGTGCAGTACCGTAGTCTGGGCCTGACATTTTTAATGATTTTTATGCAGTGCCAGCAGCCCAGCAGTGACAAGTTTGTAAGTGAAACAAAAAGTATGTCCTAATTTACTTGAAAGATAAATGATCAATAATAAAATAAGAAAAGACATGTCACTTTGTTAAGCCAGCGACTGTGCTTGGGCAGTCGCCTGAATCTAGAACACAACCAGTCATGAAATTGAGTTGAGACGAAACTTCATTCAAGAAGCTAGATTGTTCTCCGAACGGTGTATCCTACCGTATGGTTCCATCAGTTTTATGCGCGACTGGCTTGACGTTGTGGTGCACCGCATCAAAGACCAACCTAAGATACTACAAAATGTGTTCGATGGTTTTGTTGATGTCCATTCACCGGCAAACTAACACACAGATTGCACGCTACTGACCTGAATATCTGCAGCCGGAAAGATAAGAACTGCATAGTTTAGTAAGGAATCTGACAAGCTCACGCTGATGGAACTCAATGAGCTAGCATTTGTATGTTACCATTGCATGAATGCATATCAGATTTTGTGGGTTCTCCAATGGCTGATGGTTAGTTTTAATCGGAAAGTTACACATGCACAGTACTTAAAATGGACCGAGACTGCTCAAGTTTGGATCATCCATGTACTTGTCCCAGGCTGCTTCAAATTGCATGCCTTTGCATCTGCCAAATACAGGAAGATTACGTGATAAACAATAAGTTATTCATTCGAGCAACTAACTATATATGCAGAAAATAAAGTATATGCAATCCTTACTGCTGTAGCAAGACTAATATCTGAAGAATATCGGTTCTGATTTCTTCACGACCCTTTCTCAATGCTGCCTCTTTGTACAATTTGGTAAGTTCATCCACCAATCTGAACCCAAATATGTGAGTAATTAGAAACTACGAGAAAAAAAAAATGCATCATGTAAATACAGATGCTTCAACTTTTGGTTGCAAAGGTAAAAATTGGTTTATTCATGAAATTTAGATCCAGACTCGTCCACAAAGTAAGACAAGGAAAAAGCAAATAAGTTTCTTCTAAAAAATAAGAGGCTTGGAAACGGATACAAATTTCTGGTCAGGTAAAAGGAAAAGCAAAATAATCAAATATAAAATAAACGATTCACATGGACTTGTGCTGCCAGCTTATATACAACAACAGAGATTAGACAACAATGTCAAACTGTACATTGTTGAAAATTTAATCAACAATTAGTTTAAATTTTCTCATTCTGCCAATTCTTGCTAATAAAGAGAAATCTCAAACAATTGCATCACTGTACAGTATCAGCTTGCATGCTCAAATGCTGTGTACAAAACGGAATAAATTCTATTTCGACCCGGCGGATATTAAAAAAGAGGATAACTTATTTACCTTTCAATGTATGGTGTGTTCCTTATCCATGTTAACTTTATAACAGCTTGGAGCCGTTTGAGAACCTGTAGAATAATGCATTGAAAATAATAATTATATATACATATAACAACTCCAGCAAACATCAGCAGCAGAAAATATTAACTGGTTTGCACCAGAAGATAATTTATAAGATAAAAGCATGAATAATTAGACTACCATTTCAACCATTACTTCATCACAGTATGGTAAATGAAAAATTAAATTCGGTAAAGAAACAATATTTAATCTTTACATCGCAATAAAGTGATGTTCCAACTTTCCCCCATTATTTTCACAAGAATCATAAAGAAACCTTGTACCGACAAAGATTTTCTCACAGAGATTACTT
The DNA here is from genome assembly GCA_954870605.1 of Acer campestre. Classification (NCBI taxonomy): domain Eukaryota; kingdom Viridiplantae; phylum Streptophyta; class Magnoliopsida; order Sapindales; family Sapindaceae; genus Acer; species Acer campestre. Next base: position 3,237,286 of record OX940808.1, on the reverse strand, counting down.
GAAGACAAATATTAGTCTATCCCATATACTATTGCAAATTACAATTCAGAAAATATAGGCTTTACATGGCCGAAAACCAATGCAGCAGCTCAAAAGCAAATAGACTATTATCAAATTTCATAGGTGCTGCTTCATTATTTGCACGTAAAGAGAACAGGACTGACAATGTTTTGACTATTTAACGAATTATTAGAGAAAATTCACTTAAATTTTAAGACCTCACATTAAACATGGAAAGAAGAGAATGAATGCAATACTTCTTGAATAAGATATTAAGATGGATCATTCTCACCAGTAAAACAGTTTCATCATCATCAGCATGCATCCACTGAAAGAAGAGTGGAAATATACGCCTAAAATGAGCCAATAAAACAAGACCGACAGCATTGAATAGTGGCTCAATAAATTTCAGCCATGCTATACGACGGTCCTTATTTCTTGGCTGACGCTCCAAGTGACTTAACATCTCGTTTAGCATCCTTTCAAACCTACACAGAAACTAATAAATTGAAGGCTCATGGTGACAAGATCATCATACATTGAATGCACTCTGTCATTGAACAACATCACAGTATCATACTCTATCATCAATGTAAATCAATGTATCATCATTCAAACAAAATAAAGGAGAGAAAAACATGCATCACCATGGCAGAATAATAAGGGGTATCAATCACTACACCGAACACAAGTTCTCTGTTTGCCCAGTCTAGGTGAATCAAAAAGACCAAATTCTAGCCTATAGGAAGATCCTAAATGTCCAAAATTCACTTCATTTAATATAAAATGACCAAGTAAAAACTTAATGCGGAGAATGACAGTCCCAACATCCAAATTAATTTAACTTACAAGCAAAAAAAAATAAAATGAATCAAGTGAATTGTCACTGAAAATATCATAACCAAAACTATGTATAAAGTGAAAAAATATCATAAACTACAAGACTACCCATGCCATTAACATCTAATAAGCTATAAGATTAATCACTAGAAATCCAAAAACTAAAACATCAAGTAGAAATTTTTTTTAAGTATACCATGAACTGCGAGAATTACTTCTCTGCGTACAAATCACGAGCAGCACGGACATCTCAACTACAAGTTCCCATATCTCATCAGCAGACGGGATATTCTGGCAGCACACATCCAGAATCACATCTTCGTACAAACCAATCTCCGCTGCACTCACATTTTTCGCGAGATGTATAAAGCTAACCATGCCCTGCCCCTGAAAATTCATCAACTTCATCAGTTTTTTTAATGATTCAAATCATTCAAAATAATATAATCAATTTCATTTCAAAAACAGACTATATACATTTTATCAAAAAGAAAAAAAATACATACTTTGACCTCCGGCGACCAGTGGTCAAGTGCGGTCAACGCACAAGGAATTACCAGTTTACACAGCTCTCCCAAACGAGGACTCTCAACCTACAACCAAAACGCAAAAGCATTACAAATAAAACTCAGAAACTGCACAGAAAATACAAAAAAGTAGACACTAAAATGAATTGAACCTGAGTAACGAACCACCGGAACTGATACGCCGCTAAAATTGCATGAACGACCGGAGCTCTAGCCGAAGCGGCCGAGAATTCGTCACTCTCGTTCTCTTTATCAATCGAACTCTCTTTGATCTTCTCCTTCAAATACGGCACCGTTTCCGGCAACAGCTTAACGACGAGTTCCTCTTTCCATACAGCAAAGTATTCGCCAGCGATGACGCGAAAAGCAGATTCCGCGGCGACGGAGACTTGTTCAGGGATCCACGCGAGAGAGTCATGAGTCGAGTTCCGGGAGGAGATGAGCAAAGCGAGCGCTAGAGTCGAGTCTTTGACTGCGTTTCGTTCCTCCTCCGACGTCGTTTTGGTAACGGTGTCGAGGAGACTGTAAAGGATCGATTTCGTGGTGGCGCCGCCACCGCCTTCTGGTGGCTTGTAGTTTGTTTCGTTAAGCGACTCCAATATCGGTTTTGTTAATCTTCGGAAAAAAAATAAATAAATTATAAATTATAAATTAAAATTAGAGAAATTAAATTGTGATATATATATATATAGAAAGAGAGAGAGAGAGGTTACTGGATGAGACGAAGATGGAGAGCTGAGAGAGAATCCGACATTTCCGATTCGAAATCAAGAGTCTTCGTGTGTTTTTATATTTTGTTTATAAGGAAGTAAAACGTCCGTTTTGAAGAAAAAAAAAAAGAGGTAAAATCGATATCCAATTCCAAACCTATCTAAAATTTTCAATTGATGAGGTTTCAGGTGTGGTGTTCCATATATTTTTTCGTATAGGGTAGACTCTGTAATGTTATGGAGTTCACTTTTGAAAGAGTGACAAGTTAGTCAAAGTGTGCGGTAAACCGGTAATTCCACACATTATATTTTTCGTTCTTTTTTTTTTTTCGCATTATAATTATTATTACGTTAAGATAATTTTTTTATAAGAAGATTCTCACTTAAACAAATCAATAAAATTGTTATAAAAATTCCATACAGCCTTAATTCAATTTAATTCGATTAAATTGAATTTCAATTCTTTTTTTTTTTTAACCGTATCCATCTAGATTAAATTGAATTTCAAGATACTTATATATTTGATCAAAATCTATTTGCCAAAAATTCCATGGAATTAAGGGAGGACACTGCTTGAAATATAATCTCATTGACATGGATTTGAGGGCTTTATTCTTTTACTCTACTAAGATTGACAGCTTCAATTTGGTGCCATACATCATCAACACATGAACCACTTCTACTGGAGATATATTTGCAAGAAGCCAAAAGCAAAAGTGCAGCAAATGCCTTGATTCACTTTTGAAGATTAAAAAAAAAAGTCATACTCATGGTCATTTTACAACTGGGGGGGTCTCTGGGGATGTTTTAATCCCCCATAATTCATCAAATCACAACAAAATGCCCCAACAAAGAAGGGCAAAAAACCCAATCAGAGAAAGAGGAACCAAAAGTCTTTTTGTTGTTTTGTTAGTTCCTCTTTGACAATAATCAATTAATCAGAGAGGGATTCTCCAAAGGAAAACAACACACAGTTGACAAACACAGAACAAAGCCACACCAAAATAGGTAGGAGGGGGGGTAAAATATTCAGAGGCTAATAAACATGATCAAGCTTCCGGGACGGAAGCTGCTGCTGCGGCTGCCGCACGCTTGATCGTTGCGGACTTGATCAGATGGTTATAGCTACCTTTCTCCTTGAACAGCTGTGAGAAATGGTGTTTACAGTACAAAATGCCTTCGAGAGCTGCATAGTTTGACGGGCTTATGGAACAACCACCATGAGAGCACTTGAAACACGATTTGTGATAAGCTTGGTTCTCCACTGCTACCTGCAGATTTTAGACAAAATACTCAGACTAGAATGACAGCAGTCCATAAAAAGATGTTTAGCTCTCTTGGGAAGTTTTAGTAGCTAAGGAAAACACAGAATCAGAGATATGAAGTAGACATCATCTCAATTAATACTTGCGAACCAATAAAGCCTGGAGACTCCAGTAAACAACTACCAGATTCTTTCCCCAAAGTTACATCATAGACATGTTACTTGCGCATAGTAATTATTCCCAAATCCATGTAAAAGCAGCATTGGTGTATGTAAAAATACAGGAGAAAATCGCAACTCACAAACATGGCTTGAAGAAGGAATTTTAAAATTTTCAAAACAGTGTCGACTTCCTGGTCAAGTAAATTGATCTCTAGTAAAAAGGATACCTCTCTTGTCACAAGTAAATCATAAAAAAATGACTTCAACGAAAAGAAAATACAAAACTGAATTTGAACATCATCTTGTAGTATAGCAAATTAGCAACAAAAGAAGACGAGCTTGCTCGTATACTCAAAATAGACTCCGGGGATTCCAACAAGTTTCTTACGATAAAGATAATTTTCTAAACCTCTAACGCTGTCAACAGGTTTTGCAGGCTCTCAGCTCTCTACAAGTTTTAGTAGTAAGTATAACCTAGTAAAATGAAAGTAGTTTGGATTTATTGTCCAACAATGGTACTACTATTGTTAGAAAATTGACAATTATTCTCCAACACGGTTCAATACCTTGAATTATAACAAGGAATTTGTCATGTGCACAGGATTTGTAATTGGAGAATAATGTAACTTTCTAACAGAAAATCTCGGGATCGTACCTTCTCCAGTGGATACACAGTTTTACTACAAGTAGCACATTTTTCTTGAGTCCCCGAAAACATGCCGGCAGCTTTGCTAGGTGACCTTGTCTGAAATGAACACAAGCTACTGTGAATCAGCATGAGCATTCAACAAGATGTCACAAATTCATAGAATGATATTGTAAACTAGTGATTGAGTTTCAAAATACATCCAGTGTTTTAAGGGAAGATTTACCAGCTCAGGAGTTAACTTCTCAGCTGACTTTGCAGCTGTCAACAATGAAAAATTATAGCTAATTAAAGGGAAAACAAAACTGTTGAGAAATCACACAAAGAGCCTCTTCATCTAGAAAACAAAGCACATACGTGACTGAAAATTCTTGTTGAAATTTCCCGACTCCTTGAAGAGCTGTTCAAAGTGAGGTTTGCAGTAAAGAACACCTTCCATGGAGGAGTAATTGCTCAGCTGAAAACACACATTTAACACCTTCATTAGCACAAAATTTGATATAAAAAAAATCCATCAATTGTTCAACAAAATCTAGCAGTTTATTAACAATATGAAGATCAGAAAATCTAAGTGAATACAAGTAACTTGAATATTACTAAAAACCAAGTTACCAAGAACAGCTTGTTCAAAACATATACTAACATCTGTCAATTACATAAAGCAGTTCTAATAAATGTCCCGAAAGGCAATATAATCGAATTCAATCCAATCTTTTCAAGTTTCAACCCGGAAAAATTTCATAAAAATGAATACTTTCAACTACATTGGCACTATATCAACACATGATTACAACATAAACCAAGCAAGAACATCACACAAATCTACATAAACAATCCAGTCTTTTCAAGTTTCAAACCAGAAAAATTTCATAAAAATGAAAGCTTTCAACTACATTGTCACTATATCAACACAGGATTACAACATAAACCAAGCAAAAGCATCACACAAATCTACATAATATATAATACCTTTAGTGTCCCTTTGCAGTGAGAGCACTTGAAGCAAGACTTGTGATAAACAACCCCATCAGCAGATAATTGCTCTACTGGATAAACTGTCTTCTCACAGACCTTGCATTTCTGCTGGGTACCGATAAAAGACATAGCTTTGGATCTGACTGTTTCTGTGTCTCCACTCCACCAACCCACAAAAAAGTGACAGATTAGATTCAGAGATCAGCCTTAAATCAAGCTCAGCTGCTTTGCTTTGCTTTACCAACTTAAACAAACAACAAACGAAGCAACTATCTCAGTCATGTATTGTCAGCTCAAATCGACAAAATAAAACACAAATAAAAATGCTTGTATAAATGTATGAAAAACACTAATTATAAAAATGAAAAAATAAAATAATATATATATCAATTCATCAAATGGGTGGTGCAAAAACAACAATCTGCAATTTCTATTTATGGGGTTTCTTAGAAACCGATCTAAAACTTGAAGAATTAAAAACAACAAAACCCAACTTTCAAAAAAAAATTTAAAAAAAAAATTCTCTACGGACAAGCAAATCCCAGTTGACTGATCTAATCCAAAAAAAAAATCCAAACCCAGAAAAGAACAAGCTACAAAGTCAAAAACTGAACATGGGTTTGATTCTAAAAGCAAGAAAACGATCACAGATTTGTTGGGTCGAGTGAAAAAAACGTACCTTGAAAAGAAATGACGGATCTGCGAAGCTGTTTGAGCTGAAAATAAAAAAGAAAAAAATGGAAAAACAAAAGAGAGAGAGACTGGAGAGTCGGGTTTGGATTTGTTGGGTGCTTTTAGCAGCGTGAGAGCGGGATGCAGAGAAGTGGATTTGATGATGATAATGATGAGAGAGAGAAAAGAGAAAGAAAGATTATTGAAAATAAATAAACAAAAACAGGCAAAAATATCTTCTTCGCTGGAAACACTTTGTCTGGTTCAACCAACCACTAACTGACGCGGCTTTTTCTTTTGTGTCGTTTTTTTTGTCCTATAAAATTAATTAATTTTTTCAGATTACGATCATTTAATTCCTTTACGCGTGATTTAAATTTTTATTATTTTTATTTAATCTGGTTTTTGTAACCCAATAATAATTCAATTAAGTATATAATAAAAGATAGATGTATAAACTTTTGTTTTTTTTTTTATAATATTTATTAATCCGAGACCGGACATTCTTTTGAAAGAAACCCCAAGTTCGTACCCCAACCTTGTCGATAAACTTTTGATTAAGTGATCGTATATTCTTTGATAAATTGTATATAACAATTAGGCTAATTGGCACGGATACCCCCTGAACTATACCCGAATTTGCACCTTACCCCATGAACCCCTGAACTATACCCGAATTTGCACCTTACCCCATGAACTTTTTTTTTCGCCATTAAACCCCCTGAACTCTTGTAATTTTGCAATCGCTGAAGGAATTTGCCCCTTCACCAGGGGGTAGATTCCTTCAGCGATTGCAAATTTACGAGAGTTCAGGGGGTTTAGTGCGGAAAAAAAAAGTTTATGAGGCACAGTGCAACTTTTTAAAGAGTTCAGGGGGCATTCGTGCCAATTAGCCTAACAATTAAGACTCGGGCAACACTGATAGTGCTATGTGAATAATTATTCGAATCATATTTTTGTCAAACTCTTAACCCTTTTTAAAGAGGTTGATGTATGGTGCTTAATATAAGATATATGTCTCGAATCTTACAAGTTGACAAGAGTCATTTACATTGTAGGAGATATATATATATATATGAATAACTTTTTTAAAAAATCAAGTAAAAGAATAAGTTGGATGGATTTTTTTTGTTGTGTTAATCATGTTTTGCTCTGATGGTTCGTTTTACGTTTAAAATAACTTTAGACTTTCTAAAATTATATCTAAATTACTTACATTTAAGCCGTAAATTATATCTAAATTACTTACGTTACATGTAAGTTATAAGTTAGTAACTATCATATAAATTATAATACTTTGAAAATAATATTAAAAACTTTTTTTTTTCCTTTCTTCATTATTACTGTAATAATTCGGGTTCATAAAATAAGACACCATCTAAACCCACAACTTTGATCAACCTCTTCTCGTCGATATTAAGAAACACTTATTATTATTATTATTATTATTATTATTATTATTATTAATGTTGATTATATTTTGACTGTTGTTTTTGCAAATGTTTTTACCTTTGCATGCAAAGAGACATATTCATGTCAATGCACGTGGTTGAAGTCTATGATGAGCTTTAATTACATGTTAGCACGAAATATAATTTTGTCCCCATGATTTTGCATTATTATATCTTTCTTTTCTTGCAGTCACACCACACACACTACTTATATATTTTACTGTTCACAAGTTAGGGCAGGAAAAAAAATTAATCGCATTTTCTTCGATTTCATGAGATTTCACACGTTCTTTTGTACGGGACCCAATTTTTTTTGTATATTGTTTTTGTGGATGCTACCAGTTAGGCTGTTACAAGCCTAAAATTGTTTTTTAGCTCGAAAGCACGAAAGGTAAATTTGGTTGTCATGTTTCCGCGTAATTTTTTCCTTTCAAAAAAAAAATAATAATAAAAAAAATTGACAGTCTATGGTCATTGGTCGGTGGCTGGAGAATTTACTATTAGATAGACTTAAAATCCAAAAAGCAATAAGAAATTTATAGTATTTACTTAATTATTTATAACTTATCACGAGCGTGAGTTTATATGTTAGATAGTATTGTATTTGATTTTGGCACGTGATGGGTTCACGAACAGTAAGATCAAAATCAAGAATTATTTGCAAAACATTAAATGGTTCACAGTTAGGTAACAACAATGAAACTTCTCTTTCGGTTGTTGGCAGGTTTCTCTCGTTTATCGATTGTTTGGGTGGTCGTTTTAGGGGCCGGCCGGCTTCGCTTTGGTTGACTGGTTATCTTGCTTTTGGGCCTTTATTTGTTTGAGCTGTTTTTCCGCTTAGTTGGTTGCTTATTTATTTGATTGGCTATTGTTGGGTTATGGCCTGTTGGGGACTTGTAGCTCACTGGTTTTTTTTGGCTTTTAGGCCTCTTGAATAAATTTCGTCATTAAAAAAATGAATCTAAACGCTTAGTTAGTGTCCGTTTGGGGGAGCTTGTTTACTGGCTAAAAGAGCTTTTTCAATTAAAAAAGCACTTTTCAATTTTTTTCATGTCGTTTGGTTGACACTCCAGTAGAGCTTTCGACAATTAAAAAAGCCGTTTTACGTCTACTTGGAGAAGCTCAAATTTTAGGCTTTTCCAAGTAGACTTTTTTGAGCTTTTTTAAAAAGCATTAAAATTTTTAATATAACCCTATAATTTAATATTTGCTGGAGTATTTTGGTAATTCTCTCATTAAAAAACCTTTTTTTTAATTGACAACCAAACGACCAACGACTTTCATTTAAAAGCTCTACCTATAAAAGATCTACTTCTAAAAGATCTACTTGAGAAGCTCTCCCAAACGTACTCTTATTCTAGTTGACGTATTAGAATATTCATACGATATTTAATTTTTGAAATAATTTGTTTACTCTAAATTACATAATATATATATAATGATGATCGTGATTGAGTTTAACTCAAGAAATAAAAAGATAAGGGTGAAATAGGAAATATATTATGATTAAGTTTTATTGCAAAACCCTAATTAAGGTGATATAGTATATAAATGAGTTTTATGGTGAAGGTTAGGGTTAACGATTATGAAAACGATTTCGAAAATTATGAAAACGATTTCGAAAAACAAACAAACAAACAAACAAACGTTTTCCAAAATATATAGATTTAAAGTGCGTTTTATCTATAAACATTTGTTAATAAGTTGATAATTTTCCATCTAGAAAGAAAAAAAAGTGTTAAACAACAGAGGGATTGTAACTTTATAAGGTGATGGAGATGCTTGAATCTGGGATATACTACACCAGCATCGGCAAAAGGGTTAGCGATGACATTAATTTGATATCTTTGAAGATCCGAGTATCTACTTCCCAAAGATTGTGGTTGATCACTAAGCTAAGAGCATCTCCAATGCAAAAGTGGCTTGCATACCAATAATTATTGACATGGCAACAATGTCAAGAGGCTTGCTTCTTATGTGGCATAAAAATAGACTTGATAGACAATCAATTCAAAATTTTGTCTCCAATGCTTCCGTCTAAAACACAATTTTTTTTTAATGACGTGTCCATCTTTTTTTTCCTTTTTTATTTTATATTTTATATTTTATTTCCTTACCAAAAATATATGAAAAATTAATGTTAGTTTTAAATGTTTGCTGAGTCAACCTAAAAAATAGATGTGCAACAGACCGTCTGAAAGTGGACGGTCATGTTGACAATGTCTAATATTTTTTTTGCCACGTCAGCTTGAGGATGAATATGCACGGTTGCATTGGAGACACAATTATTAACATAATGTCTATTTATCCTACGTGACATCTTTTTTTTTCACAAGCCACGCTTGCATTGGAGATGCTCTAAGAGTGCTGTCTGCATGTTAGCAGTCCCATTGAATTGAATTGAGATTTCTTTCGCATTATTGTTTCGATGAGACCTTCTATAAATGCTTATTTGCACCTACAACAAAAATGTTATACTAAAGGGAGATCTGATCTGATATTTTTCCTAATCTTTTTCCTAAATAAATAATTACCATGTTGTTCCGCAGACAATAAATGATATGCCGGAAGCAGGACCATTGATGCCACGATTGAAGTTATCCAGCTCCGAAGAGTTTTGATCTTTCGAATGAATCAAAATCTTTCAGAGCTGGATACCACCAACCGAAACTATGCGTCTATGTCCGAATCCATGACAAAAAAAAAAAGACCTATTATTAAGATAGAGAAATCTATCTTTATCTGATAATTTTAATAGATCAATCTTACAAAAAATAAAACATATATATTAGAGCATCTTCAATGGTATAAGTAAATTTGGATCCTCAAAAGTTGTCACCTCAACATTTGAGAATTGTTTTCAAATATTGCTAAATTTGATGATTGTATAGTCCACTTGTAATGGTACATTATTTATTTTTGCTAAAAAAATAAAAATAAAAATTATAAAAGACAGGAAAAGGTGTATAATATTGGTATTGAACCATTCGTAATGAAGAGACGAATGTTATCTGATTGAAATTTTTGGGGTCGAAACAATGATAAGATACATAAGTGATTAGAGAAAAGAAAAAAAAAAACCACAGAAGAGAGTGAAAGAATAAAATTACAACAGTTATTTTGGATTAAGTTTGTATTAACAACGATTGTAGAGAGAGAGAGAGAGAGGCGCAACGGCCCAAAACTTGTTGGAACAAATTTTAAGGAAAAAATACAAAAAACAAATATACTATGCTTTGACGAACCTACAGGCTACAACACATATAGATAAGTAGTCAAAAGTAATCAATTCTTTAATATATCAAATGATGTGGCATCCTCAAAATCTAATTATTTTAATCATAAATTAAGGATGTCATATCATTTGTGCATCATATTTGGACAAAATAGTATTATTGAAATATTTTATGAAGATTTTGGGTAAAAATGATTTTTTCCACTTAGTTGTTAACTTCTAAAGCAATACTAAGGGTAGTGGATATATATTTGTGTAATTTATAGCAAATATCTCATATGGGTGAAAATGTGAAATTACACCAAATGTCAAGGGCAATAATTGCATGCATGCATAACCATTATGGTCCCTTGTGTCCTTTTTGGTCAACTCAATAAAATAAGGTTCAACCAAGAAATGCTAATTTCATGTAGTGTCGAAGAAAAAGAAAAGCTAAGGTGGTGTTTGGATTAGTTTTTAAAAACTGTTTGAAAACAAAAAACAACTAAAATGTTGTTTGGTTAAACATTTTACAAAACTGTTTTTGAAAACAAAAAACAACTTTTTAAAAGTTATAACTAAAAAGTTAAAAACAATTTTTTATTGTTTTCTATTGTTTTCAAAACAAGTTTTCAAAATAAACTTTAACTTTTCCCTCCAAACAACTATTTCACTCATTTTAAAAACAACAACCAAACACTTTTACATCGTTTTCCGTTTCAAAAAACTACTTTTAAAAAACACTACCAAACACATTACATTTTTAAAAATATCATTTTTAAAACATCATTTTTAAAACATGATTTCCATTTTTAAAAATAGTTTTCAAAAACAATACCAAACGCGTCCTAAATTTTATTTGGATAACTTTTAGAGTCTGGTTTTTTAGGTCCTATATTGTACCTTTTAGGCTTTCACTATTAGGAACTTGAATGTTTTTAATTAAAAAAACACTGTATTTGTCACTTGGTAGACTTGTTTGATGAAGGTGAATCTTCTCAAATATATATAGATATAATATGAAATTATCTGATGATTGAGAGTGTGTTATTTAATTCCAGGTTTGGTGGTTTTTATGGGATAAATGCCACAATAATGCTAAACATTCCACCATTTTCATCTTAACATACATCGCAGCTGAGGTGTCACTTGGTGAATGGACACACATTAATTGATACTTATCTCTCTTACACATGTATCCACTCACCAATTAATATTTATCCACTCACCAAATAATACCTCAACCGCCACGTGTGTTGAGATGAAAATAGTGGGATTATAGGTGGGATATGTAGCATTACTGTAAATGCCATGGTGTGTATTTTTCGCTCTCTTATCCCTATCTTACATACTTGTAGGATTTGTCACTTGTGAGTTGTAGTATGATTCCTGACCTGTAGTTTCAACAATTTGGCAGTTTAGGAGCTAGGTGGAGAATTAGAACATCGCAAACACATTGATATTGTTCCTTGATTTTTTTAAGAAGAGTAATTCTTCAAAAATAAAATTAATTGTTGAATATCTCCAAAAATAAGTATACAATTTCTTCAAAAAAAAAAAAAAATTCAATCATCCACATTATTATTATTATTATTGTTACATTACAAAATTGTTTAAGAATTTCCCTTTTGAAGATATTCAACACTTACGAAAATCTTTATTGGATAATCTTATTAGATCAATCTTACAAAAAAAAAAAAAAAAGACATTATTAAGATAAATCAATCTTAAGAAATATATATACACACACCGTATTGCCACCAAAAAATATAAAAAAATAAAAAATTTACAAGAGCTCTATTTCTCAAGATCCAGAAAGGGAAGCCGCACCAAAGATTGAAGATATATAAATAAGTACTAAAACTTAAAATAAATAAATAATTAACGTGTTGTTCCGCAGGAGACGAACAGGCAAGAAATGATATGCCGGACGCAGGAGCATCTGATGCCGCTGTTGAAGTTATCCAGCTCCGAAGACTTTGATCTTTCGAATGAATCAGAATCTTTCAGAGCTGAATACCACCAACAGAAACTACACATGTACGTCGGAATCCATTAAAAAAAAACACAAATTATCATCTCCGACGAACCTACAACAAATATAGAAAGTAATCAAATCTTCAATATTCTCTTGGATGTTGTTGCTTTTTGGGCATGTTGGGCAGCGGTTTGTGGTGGGTTTGTGTAGCTTGTTGTAGCTTGCTTTTGGGTCCTTGCTCGGGCTGTGTGGTCGGCTCCATTTTATTCCTTGCTATCATCCTTCATTAGCTTTTCTTAAATAAAGTTACCGTTAAAAAAAAATAAAAACGAGCAAGGAAAAAAAAAAAAATGTACAAACATCTCTCTTGTTAACCGAGGATTGAAGTGGTCGACGTTTGAATCTTATAGTGGTCGACCATTCAAGTTTATTTATTTATTTATTTAATTTTTTAAGAAATGGAGGATTGAAGTTAACCATCTTACAATATATAAGGTATAATATAAATCCCTTAATTAATATTTTCTTAGTTATTTTGTTTATTTCTTAAATAAAATCAATCAATCATCCATCTATTCCGATGGTGTCTAAATTTGGTGTCTAAATTTGTGGTCCAAATAATGTATAGGCATAAGATAAGATGATAGACTGGTTTTTTCAAGTGAAGGAGTCATTTACATAATTACATAGTATTATCGGAGTTTTTTGGGAGGGGAAGGGGGACTCGAACTAGAGTATAGGTGTGAAGAGTTTATCACCGGACCAACCTCATCTCATCGAGTAAAAGAATAAGTAGGATAGACTTTTTGTTGTGTAAAAGATGTTTTGCTCGTATTATGGCATAAAGGGGTTTGTTTTACATTTAGGAGGGTGTATTCAATTAGGATTTCAAATGACTTTTAAAGACTTTTTTTAAGTGAATGACTTTTGTAGACTTTAAGGATTTTTTATGAGTTTTATAGACTTTATAAAAGTATGAAAGACTTTAATAGACTATTATATACATTCATTTTAAAGATTTTCAAAGACATTGATGGACTTTCAAAGACAATCGATAGACTTTTATTGACTTTTTGACATCTAAAAATAATATTTTCTTTGTTGTACTAAGGAGCATATGTTCCTAAGATACCAAATTGTTGACAGCTTTTTAAGGCAACAAATTCATACTAAATTTTGATATGATTCAAAATAGTAATTTTGGTGCAGTTCAAAAAAATATAAATAAATAATACACAAAGCAATGGCCTTCAAGTTTGGTTGCTTATATATCTTAAAAATCATACACTGTCAAGCAATACAAACAATGAAAGTTCTAAAGACACATTACTATTTGGATTGTCTTCGTAAAATTTGATGCACTTTAAACATATTAAATAGTAGTTACAACACCAAACTCTGTTAATAAATAAATACAATCAATTAACAACTAAAAAAACATAATTCATTGCTTTGAAAAATAGTAAAAAAAATAAAATCATTGTAAATAACAATTCAAAAACCACATTGATTTTACTCCAAACACAACAAGCAGAGTCGAAAAAGAAACTAGCTGTCTCTCTTTCTGGACATCTGTAATATGATAGTTAGGCAAATTGAAGAAGACCATTCCACCACTTAAAAGACTTGAAAATATAGATAAATAAAATAAAATCTCTCATCCTTAATTGGCTGATGGAGAGTTGTTTATATTATTTTTTAGTTTTTTTTTTTTTTTTTGTTATAAATTGTTAGTGTTTTGTATGTTTTTTTTTTTTTTTTTTTAATAATGTTTATTCATTTTAAAAGTTATTCGTTTTATTTTATTTATGAAATTTAGTAAGAATGAGTGTGCTTTTATTTGAAAATAAAACATATGTTCGGTGGTTGATGTTTTTCAAAGAGTTTAATGTTTTTTTTTCTAAAGTGAAATTCTTTTTAATTTTTTTTTAAAAGTCATTCAAAGTCTTTGGTAGGAATGGAAGACAAATTGTGAGATTTGTTATAACTAAAAATCATTAAAAGTCATTAAAAGTCATTGATATTTTAAAGTCATTAAAAGTTATTGAGATTTTAAATACCCCCTAACTTTCATAGACTGTTAAAAAATCTTGATTGAATACCACATGACTTTTAAATATTTTTTTAAAGTCTATAAAAGTCTGTATTGAATACCTCATGACTTTTATAGAGTCGTTAAAAGTCCACATTGAATACACCTAAACTTTTTAATTTCAGAAAAATCATTAAAAGTCTTTTAAAATCTTAATTGAATACACCCTCCTTAGAATAATGTTACTCTTCAAAATTATTAATTTATAACTATCATATTAATTATAAAATGACGTGACAGACACTATAATAATAACTCATATATATGCTAGCTATATTATTTAAACATAAATTTGAATTATATAACATTATTTTTCTTCAAAAAAAATAATAAAATAAAAAATAAAAATAAAAATAATTATATAACATTATTTTTATAACTATGTCTCGCCTGCAAGTTGTCTCCTCATGATCGAAAACATGCCATCAGCTTGCTAGGTGACCAGGTCTGAAATGAAAGCAAGCTAGCTACTGTGAATCAGCGTGAACAACCAGCAAGCTAGACGTCACGAATTCTTAGAAGGATATTTTAAATTTTGCAATTGAGTTTCAAAATACATGCAATGTTTAAGGGAAGATTTTTACCAGCTCAAGAAAACAAAACAGTCGAGAAATCACACAAATTAAATGAGCTTCTTCATCTGGAAAGCAAAGTAAATATATATATACACACAAATTAATTTGCTGACTCCTTGAAGAGCTGTTCAAAGTGAGGTTTGCGGTAAAGAACAGCTGAATTGAGAGTGATATCTGCATTTAGGTAGTCCCACTGAATCAAATTTGTTCATCATTGAGATTCAATGGGAATACGTACATGCAGACAGCACTCTCAATGATCGAATTTTTTATATTTTATCCTAATTATCTGGTATTCTGGTAGAAGCTTTTGTGTTTGATTTGGATTTCCCTGATGAACAAGCTGTGAGTTGTTGCTCTATTTAGCTTGATGTTGTTGTCTTGAAGAGGAAATCCAATATATATAAAACATTTGGTGGAGTATATAAAGGATATCAATGAGAGTCAATGGTACTTTTAATGAGTTAAATCGGTTTTGGAAATCAAAATTTAAATTTTGTATTAATTTAGAAAGAATTAATCACAAATCAATTACCATACAAATGGTAGTTGAAATTTTAAAATTCAAAAGAATTAAATGTGAATTATTCGAATTCACATATCTGAATTGGAAAAATAAACAAAAATAAACAATTCTCAAATGCTGAGGTGACAACTTTTGAGAATCCAAATTTGCTTATACCATTAGAGATGTTTTGACTTTTAATCATCAAATACAAACTTAACCCAAAACCCTTATAATATACATTATATATATGTTGTCTTTATAGTTTATATGTATATATATTATTATTATTTACCTTGTTTAGCTAATGATAAATTGAAAGAAAATTTTATTATGATTTTGTAACAACAGCCAATGGTTGATATTAGGGCAAAATATTTATTAACTGAGATTTTATTTACAAAAAAAATAGAGAATTTATTTAATCAGTCTTACCAGATTAGTGATGAAAGAAACTCAAAGAGAAATCCATCATTTTGATGTGCAAAGAAAGAAAAAGAGAAAAGAGTATTTAATATCTTAAGATATGAGGTATATATAAATGTTACAGGTTTGTGGAATAAAAATGAGCAAGAACATTGAAAAAATATGATAGAAGTAGATTTTTGATTTAAATAAAATGTGATTGAGGTGCGTGCCAAGCCAGGCACGACCCCTATGCCTAGCACGTGCCGGGTCTTGAGTTGAGGCCCGCAGTGCCGGCGTGTTGAGCCCAATGGTCGGCCTGACACGCCAACCGTTGGGCCTACCAATTTTTTTTCCTACTGTTAGACAGCCTACTTTTTTTAATTTTTTTATTTTTGAATTTTTTTACCATTGCTGGCATCAGTAAATAGTCAAAATTTAAAAAAATGGTCAAAAATTACAATTTACCCCCTCATATCTTGTATTTTATATTTTTACCCACATGTTAAATTTTTTCTATAAATACCCCCACCCATTTCAATTTCCATACATTTTCTCTCATTCTCTTCATTCTCCAACTCTCCATTACTCTCTCTAATCTCTATTCTCTACACCATTTCATATTTTCATAATTTCATTCTTACTCTCTCTCTCTCTCTCTAATCTCTACATTACTAATCCACTATTATAATACTATGTTACTAATTTACTATTTTTTCCGACGGTCTTAACATGGACAATGATGATTTTGATCTTTCTGAACCGACCCAACCGACAACGGGACCTTCCGCCTCCACAACGACATCACATCCCAAAGCTCGAAAGTTGGCATCTGTTGTATGGCAGTATTTTGACAAAGAAGAAATACAATACCAAACCCAAACAGTAGGGTCACAACAAAATAACTTTAAGTTTTTGTAAACTCTTATATACCAGTTCTAGGTTGGGAATCGGTCATTTGAAAGGCATATGGACAAATGCATGGCTCGACACGGACAGGTAGACACTACAACCCAGACATAATTACAACAGAACCCATACTGGCCCGTTACGACTCTATGTATGCTAAAGATTGGAAACTTATGAAATAACTCATCGATGAGAGTTCCGGCAGTAACCAGGTATAGGACTAGGTTATACATGTAACATGTACATTAACTTGTAAGATTGCACCCTTTTTCCTTTACCAAGTTTTTATCTCATTGGGTTTTTCTTGGTAAGGTTTTTAATGAGACAATCATATAATACTGAAAGTCCGAAATAAATAAATAATTCTTCATTTCATATTTTCATAATTTCATTTCTATTTTATTTTCTTTAATATTTTATCTTTATTTATTCTTTGAATTATTTTATTAAAAAAAATAATAAATCTTTCTATTTTCTATATATATTTTTTTATTATACTAAAATAACAAATAAGATAGACAAATTACAATTACAAATACATAAATTAAATTGTTAAAACAATATTATAAGTTAATAGAATTGAATTAAAATATTTAAATTCTAAAAATAATAATTTTTTTTTTAAAAAATTAGGCATGCGTGCCGGCACGGGCCACACGGCGCATCAGGCTTGTGCCAGGCCCCCCTTTTTGTAAATATGTCAGGCCAGGGTGGGCCCGTTTACAAAAACGGGTCTCATAGGCCTGGCACACCGGCCCACATTTACACCATTAGTGCCAATTACTCTACTTTTTAATTACTGTTAACTTTGATTATTTAGTGTGTGTAGAAGCCCGAAATTTGGGCCTCTTCTGAGTTTCTTTTGTTGAGAGATTGGGCCTGATATTTTAAACCCACTCACAGACCTATGCCCAATATCAACATTCTAGTATGTTTGGGCCCATAATAATTTTGCAGGGTTATATTACATGGCATGTGGGTCCCAACTTCCTCGTAAGCCAGCTTCTTTGGTCAACGGTCCTGATTTACTATTGCCCCTCTTTCCCAACGAATACATGATCGATGCATCTCGACCGTGGGATCGCGTCTGGTTGTCCCCTCACGAATCAGGGTTTAAGATAATAAATTCTTGTTTCGTCCATTTAATAATAATTTTTTATCGATGCTTACCAGCTACAAGCCTAAAATTATATTATTATTTTTTAGCACGAAAGGTAAATCTGGTGATCATGTTTCTGCATAATTTTTTCCTTTCATTCATGTCACCGTGAAAAGGAAAAAAAAAAAAAAAAAGGTTTAACAGTCTATGGCCATTGTTTGGTGGCTGGAGAATTTACTGTTAGACAGACTTGATGTCTCGAGACGAAAGCAATAAGAAAAGTGTAATCAGCTTGAGATTAAAGCTTAATGGAATTTAAGACAAGAAAAGTGTATGTATACATAAACAAAGTCAATTAGTTTAAACATCATATAAGATTCTTAATTTCTTATGAAACAACAACTCATACTATTTCTGAAACACAACATTAAGCTAACCAGAGCAACAACTCATTGCCTGCTTATCAGGGAAAACCAAATGATCACACACAATGCAAAATCACAAATAAAAGCAACAAATCTCTCAGTGCAGGTTATTTAAAATCCAATCCAAAGCTTCAAACAGAATACCAGATAAGGATCAAACTCAGAAAATTTGATCTAGCATATGCATAAAATTGGCAGAAACAGCTGGCAGAAGAAAATCTTCAGCATTATTTGCAGCAGTGGCCCAGGATGGTGGAAAAAGTTGTTGGTCAAGAGTAGGAGGTGGTGCTGCAGCCTGAGTGCCATATCCTGGTAAAAAAGGAGCTTGCGATGTCTGCCCTTCAAAACCCAATGTGGCAATCGGAGACAGTTGACTGTATCCAACTCCATATGACCCTGCTAGAGCAATTCCAACTGCTGGAGTTTGCACACCTGTGACAGACCCTAGCCTAACTGCATTCATCTGGGCACCACTAGTGAATCCACCATTATTAAGTCCAAGGCAAACTGCAGGTGGTGCTGCAGCCTGAGTGTCATATTTTGGTAAAAAAGGAGCTTGCGATGTCTGCCCTGCAAAACCCAATGTTGCATTTGGAGTCAGTTGACTGTTTCCAACCCCAGATGACCCTGCAGGACCAAGTCCAACTGCAGGTGTTGGCACACCAGGGGTAAGGTTAGCTCCTGTTCCCCGTGGATTGTATCCATCTGTGACAGACCCTGGCCTAACTGCATCCATTTGGGCACCATTATACAATCCACCTGATGGCTGTGGATAGCGCCAGTCCCTTGGATACTCTGGTCCAGCTACATCTGTATGAAGAAAAGGAGCAGGGCCAATATTGGGTCCAGGTACATATGTGTGTCCATCAATATGAGTCTGCTGATGGTATCCAGCTACGGAAGATCCTCGTCCAGCTGCAGGAATTGGCACACCAGCAAACTCATTAACGAGAGTAGAAGGCACATAGCGAAAACTTGGTGGTGGCTGTGGATTGTTTCCAGGACTTGAATGTTCAGATATTCGCACACCAGTGTCAGCAAAAGGGGTAGGGACGACATTCGATATCTGTGAAGGGTATCCCCGTGTTCTCAAGTACTGTGGTCTAGCTGCGTCCATCATTCCAAATGCTGTATCACCCGTATGAATGTGTTTAGTCCCAGTGAATCGAATTGAGATTTCTCCCACATTATTGTTTCTACGCGGCCTTCGATGAATGCTTTTTCGCACCTACAACAAACAAAAATGTTACACAAAGGGGAGAATGTAAATGCTTCTGTCAAGATGATACAGAACAGACAATTACTTTAACAGAGGAAACAGGACGATGATATAGAAAACAATTACTTTACCAACCCAGTTACTTCTCCTTTCAAAATCAGCTTTAGGCTAATTATGCAACCAGTCCTACAAAAATTAAGTCCTCAATTCTTTCTTCTTTGTTTGAAAATAATGTGTATATTCATTTGTTTTCTTCTTCACCAAAGAAATGGAAAAGCTTACAAAGTATCCGGTTCAAATTTGTTTTCAGAATTAAAAGTTTTACAAAGTAAATGAAAACTCTAATTGAAGTACTTAAAAGGGTAGGTTTTATGATTAACTATTTACCATTCGGTAGGGTGCTCGACGGTTTTCGCTGTTATGAACACGTCGGATGAAGCACTGCAGGAAAAATTGAATAAATAGTCAGAAAATCAATAAACAAATATACATGTTTTTTAGTTATTTTTGAAAAGATGAAAGAGTAATATATTGAGCAAGAATAATATTATTGATATTAGTTCGGGTATTTATACAAGAAGGATTCAAATTACTCCTACTAGGATTCTAATTACTTCTACAAGTTAGGAACGTGAAATACAATACAGGAAGCTTACCTATATGATAGGTATTACAATAGGAAAGTAAATATACAATGATTATCTATTACTAAATACAGATTATATTAAAGTCTAATTTCCTAACACTCCCCCTCAAGTTGGAGAGTGGATATCCTGCACTCCCAATTTGCGAATCATAGGAACAAAAATCTCCTTACCCAAAGGCTTGGTCAAGACGTCTGCTAGCTGGTGTGCTGAACCTACATATCTTGTAATTACTGAACCATCTTGGATCTTGTCTCTGATGTAATGGCAGTCCATCTCATTGTGCCTAGTTCGTTCATGAAAAACTGGGTTGGTTGCAATGTGTAATGCAGCCTTGTTATCGCAATAAAGAGAGGTTGAGTCACGATGAGAAAGTCCCAAATCCTTCAATAGACATCGTAACCATGTCAACTCACAACAAGCTCCTGTCATTGCACGGTATTCTGCCTCGGCAGAAGAGAGGGAAACTGTTTTCTGCCGTTTCGATCGCCAAGAAATCAATGAAGGTCCAAGAAAGATGCAATATCCCGTAGTTGATCTCCTAGTGAGTGGGCAACCTGCCCAATCTGAGTCACAGTAAGCCCTCAGTTTCAAATCACTGCTTGAAGAAAAGAATAAACCTTGGCCAGGTGCTCCTTTTAGATAACGAACAATCCAAAGGGCTGCCTCCATATGAGGTTTTCGGGGTTGATGCATAAATCTACTCAAAACATGTACTGCATACATTATATCTGGCCTTGAAACAGTCAAATAGATCAGTCGACCAACTAATCGTCTGTACTGTCCTGGTTCTTTGAGTAAGTCACCTTTGTCCGACAATTTCAAGCCCCGTTCCATAGGGGTATCGATAGTGGCAGCGCCCAATAGTCCTGAATCCTTAATTATTTCCAGAGCGTACTTACGTTGGGAAATAAATATACCATTCTTAGAAGCAGAAACTTCAATACCAAGAAAATATTTCAAAGCACCAAGATCTTTAAGATGAAAACGACTATGTAGGAATTTTTTAAGTGCAGCAATACTAACAGGGTCATTACCAGTAATCAAAATATCATCAACGTATATTAGTAGGGCTGTAAAGGACTTGCCTCGTGTTCTGGTGAATAAAGAATAGTCTGCTCGAGATTGTTCATAACCGGCAGAGCAAACGGCTTCAGAAAACTTAGCGAACCATTGGCGAGATGCTTGTTTCAATCCGTACAATGATTTATGAAGACGACAGACCATGTCCTCCCTCTGTCGCCGAAGCCCTGGCGGCGGAGACATATATATTTCTTCAGTCAAATCACCATGAAGGAATGCGTTGTTGACATCCAGTTGGTGAAGAGACCAGCCACGAGCCGCAGCCAAAGCGAGTAAGCAGCGAACAAAGATGATTTTCACAGTGGGGGAGAAAGTGTCCTGGTAATCGACACTCTCCAGCTGCGTGAAACCCTTGGCGACCAATCTGGCCTTGTATCTCTCGACAGAGCCATCCGAACGGTGCTTAATTTTGTATACCCATCGACAACCAATTGGCGTCTTGCCTGCAGGAAGCAGAGTGAGAGACCAGGTACGGTTGGCCTGAAGAGCTTGTAATTCGGAATGCATTGCATCCCGCCACTCAGGAGAAGCGACAGCCTCCATATAAGAGCGAGGTTCTGAGAGAGCACTGATGTGAGCAACAAAGGATCAAAGAGCAGATTGATACCTGTGATAAGAGACAAAATTCGCCAGTGGAAAGCGTGTTCCCTTGATTGGACCCGGCAGCAAGGAGAGTGGTTGGTCGAGGGAAACAGTGGAACAGACATAGTTGGAAAGCTTTACCGGCGGTCCGGACTGGCGGCTGGAGCGACGAAGTGGAACAGGGTCTGGTTCGATGGCAGGAGATGAGACAGGGGACGATGAAGATGGATCGGGAATCAGAGCTAATTCCGGTGATGGAGAAGAAGGGCTGGTAGGGATAGGAAGGGAGGAATCATTACGATCAGATGGATCAGAATGGGTTGGACGACGGGGAGAAGGTGAGAGTGAGGTCGATGAAAGAGAAGTGGCAGGTGTGGGGGTGACAGATGTGGCAGAGGTGTCGTGTGGTGATTTGGGTGGGAGAGAAGTGTGTGGATCAGGAAAGGGAGGGTAATTGAAGTCAGGGGCCACAATAGGAATTGGGCCAGATCGGTGAGTGAGAGGAGAAGTAGCAGACATGGGCTGGACAGATGCAAAAGGGAAAACATTTTCATGAAATTTGACATCACGACTAGTAAAAACTTTTTTTGTTGACAAATTAAATAATTTGTATGCCTTTTGACCGATAGGATAGCCAATAAAAATTGACGGAATGGAACGATGATCAAATTTATGAGCAGTATAAACGTTTGTAGCATAAGCAAGACAACCAAAGACACGAAGATGAGAAAAAAAAGGCGATTTAGAGTAGAGAAGCTCAAAAGGTGTTTTGAAAGAGAGAACCGGAGAAGGGAGACGATTGATAATGTGGACAGCAGTAAGAGTACACTCACCCCAAAATTGAGTAGGAAGTTGAGCTTGAAATTTCAAAGCTCGAGCAACCTGTAAAATATGGCGATGCTTGCGTTCCATAACCCCATTTTGTTGAGGCGTGTAAACACAAGAATGCTGAAAAATGACACCAGTATCTTGAAAGAAAGAACGAAGGGAGATAAATTCTCCACCATTATCACTACGAACAATTTTAATGCGAGTGTCAAATTGGGTGAAAACATGACTGAAAAATCGTTTTAAAAGTGATTGCGTTTCATCTTTGTGGCGCATCATAAAAATCCATGTAAAACGTGTATAATCATCGACAATAGTAAGAAAGTAATGAGCACCGGAAAGATAAGGGTGTCGATAACGACCCCAAATATCACAATGAATTATTTCAAAAGGTTTAATAGATGATATTACACTAGGACTGAAAGGTAAACGACTTTGTTTAGCCAAAGGACATATATGGCAAACCTTATTGGACTCAACAGAAAAATTCAAAATTTTTTTTGCAATGAAATGTAAACAAGAAAAAGATGTATGGCCTAAACGATTATGCCAGAGATCGGTGGATGAGACAGTAAGATTGCATGCTGGTCGGTTTGTGGGTGAGGAAGAGTTGGTCATGGATTGCTTCGTCGCTAGTGCCACCAAATAATATAGTCCATCACGCTGTTTACCCAAACCAATCATCCTCCTCGTAGCCAGATCCTGTAAAATATACCAATAAGGGAAAAAGGTTATCGAACAATTCAGGCCTCTCGTCAGACGACTAACTGACATTAAATCAACTTTGAATGTAGGTACATATAACACATCATGCAAATAGTAAACGGAATTCAAAGGTAATGATCCCTTTGCAGTAATATTAGCCTTTTCTCCACTAGGTAACAGTACAGGAGGCAACGAACATTTTTTATTATTGGAAAAAAATGATTCGGATGATGAAGCAATATGATCTGTTGCCCCACTATCAATGATCCAATTACGTGAGGTAATTTTAGACAAACCTGGCTTGGTCACGGCATTAGCCTGAGAGCTAGACCCTTCATCTTTATTGTCAATAAGTGATAAGAGTTGCTGCAATTGAGTTGCCGAAATACCAACCAAATGATTTCCGTCCACTTTAGAAGTGGTCTCTGAAACGTGATTGACTGCAGGCTTATTGAATCGTTTTGGGCCAAAGGTGTGCTTTGCCTTTGGGTGGCCCACTGGATACCCATGGAGTTCATAACAGGTCTGAATCCAGTGGCCCAGTTCTCCACAGTGAGAACAATTTGGGCGTCCTCTCCCTGAGCCTGCACGTCGCCTATCTTGGCGACCTCCACTGAAATTTTCTGTCGTCTTCTCTTGCGATCGGAAGTCCTGAGATCCGTATGATCGATCGAATCGTTCGAATCTGACCGGAGTGGATTTGTTGCCACTGTTGTTGCCTCGAACTGCCATGGCAGCACTGTTGGTTGGATCAGTTGATGTTGCAGCAGATGTTGAACTTAGGAGACGTTGTTTTTCTTCTTGAGAAACAAAGGAGTATGCTTGACGAATTGAAGGAAGGGGATTCATGAGAAGAATTTGGCCTCGAACAGCACTGTAAGAATCGTTTAACCCCATCAGAAATTGCATTAATTTTTGTTGATCTTGCTGTGTACCATGTATTGTGTCGTTGTAAGAAGCAAGTTCATCCCACAATCCTTTCAATTTTGTATAATATCCAGAGATAGAGAGCTGTTCTTGTCTAAGATATGCAATGTCCCGCTGAATTTCAAAGATACGAGGTGCGTTGCTTTGAGAGAATCGCTCACGAAGGTCTTCCCAAACCTCATGAGCAGCAGAGTAATAGATGACACTGTCTGAAATTTCCGGACTGAGAGTGTTGACGATCCAGGAGTGAACCATATCGTTGCATCGAGACCAAGCGGCATAACCTTCTGGATCAGTTTCTGTTGAAGGAGCTGTGATTGAGCCATTGACAAAGCCCAATTTATTCTTGGAATTTAAAGCTAGAGTCATAGCCATTTTCCAAGTAGAATAATTGTCTCCGTTTAAAGGTTTGGAAATCAAAACCAAACCCGGATGATCTGAATGGTGAGTGAAATAGGGGTTTGAGACAATCATCTTTGAAGGATCTGTAGAACTGCTAGAACCGGCAATTTCTTTGCCAGTGGCTGAAGACGTCGGTGAAACTTCATCATTGGCCATGATGGCTGAAAGAGAAGAATTGCTACACGAGAGATTAGAGCGTAGCAATGGATCAGGATCTTAGTGTAGCTCTGATACCATGAAAAGATGAAAGAGTAATATATTGAGCAAGAATAATATTATTGATATTAGTTCGGGTATTTATACAAGAAGGATTCAAATTACTCCTACTAGGATTCTAATTACTTCTACAAGTTAGGAACGTGAAATACAATACATGAAGCTTACCTATATGATAGGTATTACAATAGGAAAGTAAATATACAATGATTATCTATTACTAAATACAGATTATATTAAAGTCTAATTTCCTAACAATTTTAACTTACATTGTTGTGAGAAGCATGGCTGCTAGAAGCATTTTGCGGAGATCGAGACATTATTCTGCACAACAAAAGAACAATTCCAATCTAACGTAAATCAAGAGAGAAATACGAGAGATGAAGATGCTGAAATGAAAACAGGAACGTGAGGGATTGCGAGAGTGAAGAGCTGCAGTGTAAAGAGACCAGACAAAAAGGAAAAATTAATTTTACAGATGAGTGAAAGAACAGAGAGAACAGAGAGGTGATTTTGATTTTAGTTGTAGAGGAGAAGTGGGAATTATGAGAATAAGAATAGAAAAGAGAGATATATTTATTTTAGTACAGGATCTCCAGCATTTATAGAAGTGGGCTTGTACACCTATGGCTGCATCACGTCCTCTTGCAACTAATCTCTCTATGAAAAGGGCTTGCTCACCTATGGCTGCATCACATCTTCTTGCAACTAGTCTCTGCTGTTTTAGTCAACGGACCATTTACACTAAATCTAGTGAAGCAAAGAGATTTGCTTGTTATACAAGTCAAAAAAGAAAAACAACGTCGCAAATGGTTGCTCAGTAACAACTAACAAACCAAATTACCCATTTTCAAAACTAAAAATTCGCGTGAAATCTATTATCAAAACCAGAAACCTGCTTTATAAATATAACACTCTGACATTTCAAAAACACAGAGCAAAAATTTTCAAAAATATATCAGTTATTTCAAAAACATTGCAAACCATGCAGGCACCTGAGATTACTCTCGACGAGCTTACGGCTGAGATTCCTGCTGTCGACGAGCTTCCGCTGAACGTATTCGTGCTTCCATTTGCGTGTCAGGCCTGCCGTCGAAGCTTCCTCGATAAGAGAGCCATTGCTTCTCACTACCGTGCCATGCATCCCAAACCAGTTGAAAAGTGCGGCCACTGCTACCTTCAATTCCGGGACAAACGGCAGCTCCGAATCCATGTTGGCCAGAATCATTAATTGGCGGTGGCGGTGGCGGTGGTGGTCATCGGAGGATCGGTTTATGGCTTTTTTTTTTCTTTTTCCTTTCTGTTTCTATCATAGTTGAGTTGTTCTTATGTGTCTACATGTATTAATTGATGCTTACAGTAGTATTGGTCGGGATCATTGATCGGCGGATGTGGTGGTGGTCGAAGGATCGGTTTATGGCTTTTTTTTGTTTTTTCTTTCTTTTTCTATAGTATTAGAGCATTTCTTATGTGAAACATGTATTAACCAGTGCTTACTTGGATATTAATGGAATACATCCTCTTGCAACTAGTCCCTCCATGAAAAGGGCTTGCTCACATATGGCTGCATCACATCCTCTTGCAACTAGTCTCTGGTATTTTAGTCAACAGACCATTTACACTAAATCTAGTGAAACAAAGAGATTTGCTTGTTATACAAGTCAAAAAAGACAAACAACATCACAAATGGTTGCTCAGTAACAACTAACAAACCAAATTACCAATTTTCAAAACTAAAAATTCGCGGGAAATCCATTATGAAAACCAGAAACCTGCTCTATAAATATAACACTCTGACATTTCAAAAACACAGAGCAAAAATTTTCAAAAACATATTAGTCATTTCAAAAACATTGCAAACCATGCAGGCACCTGAGATTGGGCTCGACGAGCTTCCGGCTGAGATTCCTGCTGTCGACGAGCTTCCATTGAATGTATTCGTGCTTCCATTTGCGTGTCAGGCCTGCCGTCGAAGCTTCCTCGATAAGAGAGCCATTGCATCTCACTACCGTGCCATGCATCCCAAACTAGTTGAAAAGTGTGGCCAATGCTACCTTCAATTCTGGGACAAACGACAACTCTGAATCCATGTTGGTCGGAATCATTAATTGGCGGTGGTGGTGGTGGTTGTCGGAGGATCGGTTTATGGCTTTTTTTTTTCTTTTTCCTTTCTGTTTCTATCATATTTGAGTTGTTCTTATGTGTCTACGTGTATTAATTGATGCTTACAGTAGTATTGGCCGGGATCATTGATCGGCGGATGTGGTGGTGGTGGTGGTGGTGGTCGAAGGATCGATTTATGGCTTTTTTTGTTTTTTCTTTCTTTTTCTATAGTATCAGAGCTTTTCTTATGTGAAACGTGTATTAACCGGTGCTTATTTGGATATTAATGGAATACATTCTCTTGCAACTAGTCTCTCTATGAAAAGGGCTTGCTCTCATATGGCTGCATCACATCCTTTTGCAACTAGTCTCTGGTATTTTAGTCAATGGACCATTTACACTAAATCTAGTGAAGCAAGAGATTTGCTTGTTATACAAGTCAAAAAAGACAAACAACGTCGCAAATGGTTGCTCGGTAACAACTAACAAACCAAATTACCTATTTTCAAAACTAAAAATTCGTGGAAAATCCATTATCAAAACCAGAAACCTACTCACTCTATAAATATAACACTCTTACATTTCAAAAACACAGAGCAAAAATTTTCAAAAACATATCAGTCATTTCAAAAAAATTGCAAACCATGCAGGCACCTGAGATTGCGCTTGACGAGCTTCCGGCTAAGATTCCTGCTGTCGACGAGCTTCCGCTGAACTTATTCGTGCTTCCATTTGCGTGTCAGGCTTGCCGTCGAAGCTTCCTCGATGAGAGAGCCATTGCTTCTCACTACGTGCCATGCATCCTAAGCTAGTTGAAAAGTGCGGCCACTGCTACCTTTGATTCCAGGAAAAACGGCAGCTCCAAATCCATGTTGGTCGGAATCATTGATTGGCGGTGGCAGTGGTGGTCGTCAGAGGATCGGTTTATGACTTTTTTTTTCCCCTTTCTGTTTCTATCATAGTTGAGTTGTTCTTATGTGTCTACGTGTATTAATTGATGCTTACAATAGTATTGGCTGGGATAATTGATTGGCGGATGTGGTGGTGGTGGTCGAAGGATCGGTTTATCGCATTTTTTGTTTTTTCTTTCTTTTTCTATAGTATCAGAGCTTTTCTTATGTGAAACGTGTATTAACCGGTGCTTACTTGGATATTAATGGAATACATCCTCTTGCAACTAGTCTCTCTATGAAAAGGGTTTGCTCACCTATTGCTGCATCACATCCTCTTGCAACTAGTCTCTGCTATTTTAGTCAACGGACCATTTACACTAAATCTAGTGAAGCAAAGAGATTGCTTCTTATACAAGTCAAAAAAGACAAATAACGTCGCAAATGGTTGCTCAGTAACAACTAACAAACCAAATTACCCATTTTCAAAACTAAAAATTCACGGGAAATCCATTTTCAAAACCAGAAACCTACTCTGTAAATATAACAGTCTTGACATTTCAAAAACACAGAGCAAAAATTTTCAAAAACATATCATTCATTTCAAAAACATTGCAAAACATGCAGGTACCTGAGATTGCGCTCGACAAGCTTCCGGCTGAGATTCCTATTGTCGACGAGCTTCCGCTGAACGTATTCGTGCTTCAATTTGCGTGTCAGGCCTGCCGTCGAAGCTTCCTCGATGAGAGAGCCATTGCTTCTAACTACGTGCCATGCATCCCAAGCTAGTTGAAAAGTGCGGCCACTGCTACCTTCGATTCCGGGACAAACGGAAGCTCCAAATCCATGTTGGCCGAAATCATTGATTGGCGGTGGCGGTGGCGGTCGTTGGAGGATCGGTTTATGACTTTTTTTTTTCCTTTCTATTTCTATCATAGTTGAGTTGTTCTTATGTGTCTATATGTATTAACTAATGCTTACAATAGTATTGGTCGGGATAATTGATCGGCGGATGTGGTTGTGGTGGTGGTCGAAGGATCGGTTTATGGCATTTTTTGTTTTTTCTTTCTTTTTCTATAGTATCAGAGCTTTTCTTATGTGAAACGTGTATTAACCGGTGCTTACTTGGATATTAATGGAATACATCCTCTTGCAACTAGTCTCTCAGTGAATAGGGTTTGCTCACTATGGCTGCATCACATCCTCTTGCAACAAGTCTCTGCTATTTTAGTCAATGGACCATTTACACTAAATCTAGTGAAGCAAAGAGATTTGCTTGTTATACAAGTCAAAAAAGACAAACATCGTCGCAAATGGTTGCTCAGTAACAACTAACAAACCAAATTACCCATTTTCAAAACTAAAAATTCGTGGGAAATCCATTTTCAAAACCAGAAACCTGCTCTATAAATATAACACTCTGACATTTCAAAAACTCAGAGCAAAAATTTTCAAAAACATATCAGTCATTTCAAAAACATTGAAAACCATGCAGGCACCTGAGATTGCCCTCGACGAGCTTCCAACTAAGATTCCTGCTGTCGACGAGCTTCCGCTGAACGTATTCGTGCTTCCATTTGCATGTCAGGCCTGCCGTCGAAGCTTCCTCGATAAGAGAGCCATTGCTTCTCACTACCGTGCCATGCATCCCAAGCTAGTTGAAAAGTGCGGCCACTGCTACCTTCGATTCCGGGACAAACAACAGCTCTGAAACCATGTTGGCCGGAATCATTGATTGGAGGTGGCGGTGGTGGTCGTCGGAGGATCGATTTATGGCTTTTTTTTTTTTTTTTTTCTTTTTCCTTTCTGTTTCTATCATAGTTGAGTTGTTCTTATGTGTCTACGTGTATTAACTGATGCTTACAGTAGTATTGGCCGAGATCATTGATCGGCGGATGTGGTGGTGGTGGTCGAAGGATTGGTTTATGGCTTTTTTTGTTTTTTCTTTCTTTTTCTATAGTATCAGAGCTTTACTTATGTGAAATGTGTATTAACCGGTGCTTACTTGGATATTAATGGAATACATCCTCTTGCAACTAGTCTCTCTATGAAAAGGGCTTGCTCACCTATGGCTGCATCACATCCTCTTGCAACTAGTCTCTGGTATTTTAGTCAACGGACCATTTACACTAAATCTAGTGAAGTAAACAGATTTGCTTGTTATGCAAGTCAAAAAAGACAAACAACGTCGCAAATGGTTGCTAAGTAACAACAAACAAACAAAATTACCCATTTTCAAAACTAAAAATTCGCGAGATATCCATTTTCAAAACCAGAAACCTGCTCTATAAATATAACACTCTGACATTTCAAAAACACAGAGCAAAAATTTTCAAAAACATATCAGTCATTTCAAAAACATTGCAAAACATGCAGGCACCTGAGATTGCATTCAACGAGCTTCCAGCTGAGATTCCTGTTGTCGATGATCTTCCGCTGAAGGTATTCATACTTCCATTTGCGTGTCAGGCTTGCCGTCGAAGCTTCCTCGATGAGAGAGCCATTGCTTCTCACTTCCGTGCCATGCATCCCAAGCTAGTTTAAAAGTGCAGCCACTGCTACCTTCAATTCCAGGACAAATGGCAGCTTCGAATCCATGTTGGTCGGAACCATTGATTGGCGGTGGCGGTGGCGGTGGCGGTGGCGGTCGTCGGAGGATCGGTTTATGGCTTTTTTTTTCTTTTTCCTTTTTTTTTTCTATCATAGTTGAGTTATTCTTATATGTCTACATGTATTAACTGATGTTTACAGTAGTATTGACCGGGATCATTGATCGGCAGATGTGGTGGTCGAAGTCGAAGGATCGGTTTATCGCTTCTTTTGTTTTTTCTTTCTTTTTATATAGTATCAGAGCTTTTCTTATGTGAAACGTGTATTAACCGGTGCTTACTTGGATATTAATGGAATACATCCTCTTGCAACTAGTCTCTCTTTGAAAAGGGCTTGCTCATCTATGGCTGCATCACATCCTCTTGTAACTAGTCTTTGCTATGTTAGTCAACGGACCATTTACACTAAATCTAGTGAAGCAAAGAGATTTGCTTGTTATGCAAGTCAAAAAAGACAAACAACGTCGCAAATGGTTGCTTAGTAACAACTAACAAACCAAATTACCCATTTTCAAAACTAAAAATTCGCGGGAAATCCATTATCAAAACTAGAAACTTGCTTTATAAATATAACACTCTGACATTTCAAAAATACAGAGCAAAATTTTTAAAAAACATATCAGTCATTTCAAAAACATTACAAACCATGCAAGCACCTGAGATTGCGCTCTACGAGCTTCCGGCCAAGATTCCTGCTGTCGACGAGCTTCCGCTGAATGTATTCGTGTTTCCATTTGCGTGTCAGGCCTGCCGTCGAAGCTTACTCGATGAGAGAGTCATTACTTCTCACTACCGTGCCATGCATCCCAAGCTAGTTGAAAAGTGCGGCCATTGCTTCCTTCGATTCCGAGACAAACGACAGCTTCAAATCCATGTTGGTCGGAATCATTGATTGGCGGTGGCGGTGGCGGTGGCGGTGGTGGTCGTCGTAGGATCTGTTTATGGCTTTACTTTTTCCTTTTCTTTTTTCCTTTCCGTTTCTATCATAGGTGAGTTGTTCTTATGTGTCTACGCGTATTAATTGATGCTTACAGTAGTATTGCCCAGGATCATTGATCAGAGGATGTGGTGGTTGAAGAATCGGTTTATGGCTTTTTTTGTTTTTTCTTTCTTTTTCTATAGTATCAGAGCTTTTCTTATGTGAAACGTGTATTAACCGGTGCTTACTTGGATATTAATGGAATACATCCTCTTGCAACTAGTCTCTCTATGAAAAGGGCTTGCTCACCTATGGCTGCATCACATCCTCTTGCAACTAGTCTCTGGTATTTTAGTCAACGGACCATTTACACTACATCTAGTGAAGCAAAGAGATTTGCTTGTTATGCAAGTCAAAATAGACAAACAAAGTCGCAAATGGTTGCTAAGTAACAACAAACAAACAAAATTACCCATTTTCAAAACTAAAAATTCGCGGGATATCCATTTTCAAAACCAGAAACCTGCTCTATAAATATAACACTCTGAAATTTCAAAAACTCAGAGCAAAAATTTTCAAAAACATATCAATCATTTCAAAAACATTACAAACCATGCAGGCACCTAAGATTACGCTCAACGAGCTTCCGGCTAAGATTCCTGCTGTCGATGAGCTTCTGCTGAACGTATTCGTGTTTCCATTTGCGTGTCAGGACTGCCGTCAAAGCTTCCTCGATGAGAGAGCCATTACTTCTCACTACCGTGGCATGCATCCCAAGCTAGTTGAAAAGTGCGGCCACTGCTACCTTCGATTCTGGGACAAACGGTAGCTCCAAATCCATGTTGGCCGGAATCATTGATTGGCGGTGGCGGTGGCGGTGGTGGTCGTTGGAGGATCGGCTTATGTCTTTACTTTTTCTTTTTCCTTTCTATTTCTATCATAGTTGAGTTGTTCTTATGTGTCTACGCGTATTAACTGATGCTTACAGTAGTATTGGCCGGGATCATTGATCAGTGGATGTGGTGGTTGAAGAATCAGTTTATGGCTTTTTTTGTTTTTTCTTTCTTTTTCTATAGTATCAGAGCTTTTCTTATGTGAAATATGTATTAACCGGTGCTTACTTGGATATTAATGGAATACATCCTCTTGCAACTAGTCTCTCTATGAAAAGGGCTTGCTCACCTATGGCTGCATCACATCCTCTTGCAACTAGTCTCTGGTATTTTAGTCAACGGACCATTTACACTAAATCTAGTGAACTAAAGAGATTTGCTTGTTATGCAAGTCAAAAAAGACAAACAACGTCGCAAATGGTTGCTAAGTAACAACAAACAAACAAAATTACCCATTTTCAAAACTAAAAATTCGCGAGATATCCATTTTCAAAACCAGAAACCTGCTCTATAAATATAACACTCTGACATTTCAAAAACACAGAGCAAAAATTTTCAAAAACATATCAGTCATTTCAAAAACATTGCAAACCATGCAGGCACCTGAGATTGCGTTCAACGAGCTTCCAGCTGAGATTTCTGTTGTCGATGATCTTCCGCTGAAGGTATTCATGCTTCCATTTGCGTGTCAGGCTTGCCGTCGAAGCTTCCTCGATGAGAGAGCCATTGCTTCTCACTTCCGTGCCATGCATCCCAAGCTAGTTTAAAAGTGCGGCCACTGCTACCTTCAATTCCAGGACAAACGGCAGCTTCGAATCCATGTTGGTCGGAACCATTGATTGGCGGTGGCGGTGGCGGTGTGGTCGTCGGAGGATCGGTTTATGGCTTCTTTTTTTTTTTTTTTCTTTTTCCTTTTTGTTTCTATCATAGTTGAGTTATTCTTATATGTCTACATGTATTAACTGATGCTTACAGTAGTATTGACCGGGATCATTGATCGGCAGATGTGGTGGTCGAAGTCGAAGGATCGGTTTATCGCTTTTTTTTGTTTTTTCTTTCTTTTTATATAGTATCAGAGCTTTTCTTATGTGAAACGTGTATTAACCAGTGCTTACTTGGATATTAATGGAATACATCCTCTTGCAACTAGTCTCTCTTTGAAAAGGGCTTGCTCATCTATGGCTGCATCACATCCTCTTGTAACTAGTCTTTGCTATGTTAGTCAACAGACCATTTACACTAAATCTAGTGAAGTAAAGAGATTTGCTTGTTATGCAAGTCAAAAAAGACAAACAACGTCGCAAATGGTTGCTCAGTAACAACTAACAAACCAAATTACCCATTTTCAAAACTAAAAATTCACGGGAAATCCATTATCAAAACTAGAAACTTGCTTTATAAATATAACACTCTGACATTTCAAAAACATTGCAAACCATGCAAGCACCTGAGATTGTGCTCTACGAGCTTCCGGCCAATATTCTTGCTGTCGACGAGCTTCCGCTGAATGTATTCGTGTTTCCATTTGCGTGTCAGGCCTACCGTCGAAGCTTACTCGATGAGAGAGCCATTACTTCTCACTACCGTGCCATGCATCCCAAGCTAGTTGAAAAGTGCGGCCATTGCTTCCTTCGATTCCGAGACAAACGACAGCTTCAAATCCATGTTGGTCGGAATCATTGATTGGCGGTGGCGGTGGCGGTGGTCGTCGTCGTAGGATCTGTTTATGGCTTTACTTTTTCCTTTTCTTTTTTCCTTTCCGTTTCTATCATAGGTGAGTTGTTCTTATGTGTCTACGCGTATTAATTGATGCTTACAGTAGTATTGCCCAGGATCATTGATCAGCGGATGTGGTGGTTGAAGAATCGGTTTATGGCTTTTTTTGTTTTTTCTTTCTTTTTCTATAGTATCAGAGCTTTTCTTATGTGAAACGTGTATTAACCGGTGCTTACTTGGATATTAATGGAATACATCCTCTTGCAACTAGTCTCTCTATGAAAAGGGCTTGCTCACCTATGGCTGCATCACATCCTCTTGCAACTAGTCTCTGGTATTTTAGTCAACGGACCATTTACACTACATCTAGTGAAGCAAAGAGATTTGCTTGTTATGCAAGTCAAAATAGACAAACAAAGTCGCAAATGGTTGCTAAGTAACAACAAACAAACAAAATTACCCATTTTCAAAACTAAAAATTCACGGGATATCCATTTTCAAAACCAGAAACCTGCTCTATAAATATAACACTCTGAAATTTCAAAAACACAGAGCAAAAATTTTCAAAAACATATCAATCATTTCAAAAACATTACAAACCATGCAGGCACCTAAGATTACGCTCAACGAGCTTCCGGCTAAGATTCCTGCTGTCGACGAGCTTCTGCTGAACGTATTCGTGTTTCCATTTGCGTGTCAGGACTGCCGTCAAAGCTTCCTCGATGAGAGAGCCATTACTTCTCACTACCGTGGCATGCATCCCAAGCTAGTTGAAAAGTGCGGCCACTGCTACCTTCGATTCTGGGACAAACGGTAGCTCCAAATCCATGTTGGCCGGAATCATTGATTGGCGGTGGCGGTGGTGGTCGTTGGAGGATCGGCTTATGGCTTTACTTTTTCTTTTTCCTTTCTGTTTCTATCATAGTTGAGTTGTTCTTATGTGTCTACGCGTATTAACTGATGCTTATAGTAGTATTGGCCGGGATCATTGATCAGTGGATGTGGTGGTTGAAGAATCAGTTTATGGCTTTTTTTGTTTTTTCTTTCTTTTTCTATAGTATCAAAGCTTTTCTTATGTGAAATATGTATTAACCGGTGCTTACTTGGATATTAATGGAATACATCCTCTTGCAACTAGTCTCTCTATGAAAAGGGCTTGCTCACCTATTGCTGCATCACATCCTCTTGCAACTAGTCTCTGCTATTTTAGTCAACGGACCATTTACACTAAATCTAGTGCAGCAAAGAGATTTTCTTGTTATACAAATCAAAAAAGATAAATAACTTCGCAAATGGTTGCTCAGTAACAACAAACAAACCAAATTACCCATTTTCAAAACTAAAAATTCGCGGAAAATCCATTTTCAAAACTAGAAACCTGCTCTATAAATATAACACTCTGACATTTCAAAAACACAGAGCAAAAATTTTCAAAAACATATCAGTCATTTCAAAAACATTGCAAACCATACATGCACCTGAGTTTGCGCTCGACGAGCTTCCGCTGAACGTATTCGTGCTTCCATTTGCGTGTCAGGCCTGCCGTCAAAGCTTCCTCGATGAGAGAGCCATTACTTCTCACTACCGTACCATGCATCCCAAGCTAGTTGAAAAGTGCGGCCCCTGCTTCCTTCGATTCTAGGACCAACGGCAGCTCCGAATCCATGTTGGCCGGAATCATTGATTGTCGGTGGCGGTGGTGGTCGTCGGAGGATCGGTTTATGGCTTCTTCTTTTTTTCATTTTCCTTTCTGTTTCTATCATATTTGAGTTGTTCTTATTTGTCTACGTGTATTAACTGATGCTTACAGTAGTATTGCTCGGGATCATTGATTGGCGGATGTGGTGGTGGTGGTCGAAGGATCGGTTTATGTTTTTTTTTGTTTTTTCTTTCCTTTTCTATAGTATCAGAACTTTTCTTATTTGAAACGTGTATTAACCGGTGCTTACTTGGATATTAATGGAATACATCCTCTTGCAACTAGTCTCTGCTATTTTAGTCAACGAACCATTTACGCTAAATCTAGTGAAGCAAAGAGATTTGCCTGTTATACAAGTCAAAAAAGACAAACAACGTCGCAAATGGTTGCTCAGTAACAACTAACAAACCAAATTACCCATTTTCAAAACTAAAAATTTGCGGGAAATCCATTTTCTAAACCAGAAACTTGCTTTATAAATATAAAACTCTGACATTTCAAAAACATAAAGCAAAAATTTTCAAAAACATATCAGTCAGTTCAAACCATGCAGGCACCTGAGATTGCGCTCGATGAGCTTCCTGCTATGATTCCTGTTGTCGACGAGCTTCCGCTGAACGTATTCATGCTTCCATTTGTGTGTCAGGCCTACCGTCGAAGCTTCCTCGATGAGAGAGCCATTGCTTCTCACTACCATGACATGCATCCCAAGCTAGTTGAAAAGTGCGGCCACTGCTACTTTCGATTCCGGGACAAACGGCAGCTCCAAATCCATGTTGGCCGGACTCATTGATTGGCGGTGGAGGTTGCGGTCATCGAAGGATTGGTTTATGGCTTTTTTTTCTTTTTCCTTTCTGTTTCTATCATAGTTGAGTTGTTCTTATGTGTCTACGTGTATTAACTGATGCTTACAATAGTATTGGTCGGGATTATTGATCGGCGGATGTGGTGGTGGTGGTTGAAGGATCGATTTATGGCTTTTTTTTGTTTTTTCTTTCTTTTTCTATAGTATCAAAGCTTTTCTTATGTGAAACGTGTATTAACCGGTGCTTACTTGGATATTAATGGAATACATCCTCTTGCAACTAGTCTCTCAGTGAATAGGGTTTGCTCACCTATGGCTGCATCACATCCTCTTGCAACAAGTCTCTGCTATTTTAGTCAACGAACCATTTACACTAAATCTAGTGAAGCAAAGAGATTTGCTTGTTATACAAGTCAAAAAAGACAAACATCTTCGCAAATGGTTGCTCAGTAACAACTAACAAACCAAATTACCCATTTTCAAAACTAAAAATTCGTGGGAAATCCATTTTCAAAACCAGAAACCTGCTCTATAAATATAACACTCTGACATTTCAAAAACTCAGAGCAAAAATTTTCAAAAACATATCAGTCATTTCAAAAACATTGCAAACCATGCAGGCACCTGAGATTGCGCTCGACGAGCTTCCGGCTAAGATTCCTGCTGTCGACGAGCTTCCGCTGAACGTATTAGTGCTTCCATTTGCGTGTCAGGCCTGCCGTCGAAGCTTCCTCGATGAGAGAGTCATTGCTTCTCACTACCGTGCCATGCATCCCAAGCTAGTTGAAAAGTGCGGCCACTGCTACCTTCGATTCCGGGACAAACAACAGCTCCGAAACCATGTTGGCCGGAATCATTGATTGGCGGTGGCGGTGGTGGTCGTCGGAGGATCGATTTATGGCTTCTTTTTTTTTTCTTTTTCCTTTCTGTTTCTATCATAGTTGAGTTGTTCTTATGTGTCTACGTGTATTAACTGATGCTTACAGTAGTATTGGCCGAGATCATTGATCGGCGGATGTGGTGGTGGTGGTCGAAGGATCGGTTTTTGGCTTCTTTTTTTTTTTTTTACTTTCTTTTTCTATAGTATCAGAGCTTTTCTTATGTGAAAGGTGTATTAACCGGTGCTTACTTGGATATTAATGAAATACTTTCTTTGTGTTCTCATGTGAAACGTGTATTAACCGGCGGTTACTTTCTTTGTTTTGGTATTATTTTATTTTTGTTAACGGGGTGTCCGTTGACTAAAATAGCAGAGACTAGTTGCAAGAGGATGTGATGCAGCCATAGGTCTACAAGCCCACTTCTATAAATACCGGAGATCCTGTACTAAAATAAATATATCTCTCTTTTCTATTCTTATTCTCATATTTCCCACTTCTCCTCTACAACTAAAATCAAAATCACCTCTCTGTTCTCTCTGTTCTTTCACTCATCTGTAAAATTAATTTTTCCTTTTTGTCTGGTCTCTTTACACTGCAGCTCTTCACTCTCGCAATCCCTCATGTTCCTGTTTTCATTTCAGCATCTTCATCTCTCGTATTTCTCTCTTGATTTACGTTAGATTGGAATTGTTCTTTTGTTGTGCAGAATAATGTCTCGATCTCCGCAAAATGCTTCTAGCACCCATGCTTCTCACAAGTCACAACAATGTAAGTTAAAATAACTACAAAACTAGTATATTTGTTTATTGATTTTCTGACTATTTATTCAATTTTTCCTGCAGTGCTTCATCCGACGTGTTCATAACAGCGAAAACCGTCGAGCACCTTACTGAACGGTAAATAGTTAATCACAAAACCTACCCTTTTAAGTACTTCAATTAGAGTTTTCATTTACTTTGTAAAACTTTTAATTCTGAAAACAAATTTGAGCACATCATAATTTATTTATTTTTAAATATATGGATATAAGCACGTGCCTTGCACGTGCGGCAAAACTTAGTAATACGTAAAAAGCTAGTAATACATAAATATAGTTGATTTTTTGGCTTTTAGGCCTCTTGAATAAATTTCGCCATTAAAAAAAAATAAATTCTAAACACTTAGTAATTCTAGTTGACGTATTAAAATATTCACATGATATTTAATTTTAGAAATAATTTGTTTATTCCAAATTACGTAATATATATATATATAATGATGATCGTGATTGGGTTTAACAACGATGAAACTTCTCTTTCAGTTGTTGGCAGTTTTCTCGTTTATCGTTTGTTTGGGTGGTCGTTTTAGGGGCCAGCCTGCTTCGCTTTGATTGACTGGTTGTCTTGCTTTTGGGCCTTTATTTGTTTGGGCTGTTTTTCTGTTTAGTTGGTTGCTTATTTGATGGGCTTTTCGTTGGGTTTTGCCCTATTGGGGCCTTGTGGTTCACTGATTTTTTGGCTTTTAGGCCTTTTGAATAAATTTCACCATTAAAAAAAAAAAAATCTAAACACTTAGTAATTCTAGTTGATGTATTAGAAAATTCATACGATATTTAATTTTAGAAATAATTTGTTTATTCTAAATTACGTAATATATATATATATATATAATGATGATCGTGATTGTGTTTAACAATGATGAAACTTATCTTCCGGTTGTTGACAGTTTTCTAGTTTATCGTTTGTTTGGGTGGCCGTTTTAGGGGCCGGCCTGCTTCCCTTTGGTTGACTGGTTGTCTTGCTTTTGGACCTTTATTTGTTTGGGCTGTTTTTCCACTTAGTTGGTTGCTTATTTGATGGGCTTTTTGTTGGGTTTTGACCTGTTAAGGCCTTGTAACTCGCTAGTTTTTGGCTTTTAAGCCTCTTGAATAAATTTTGTCATTTAAAAAAATGATTCTAAGCACTTAGTTATTCTAGTTGACATATTAGAATATTCATACGATATTTAATTTTAGAAATAATTTGTTTATTCTAAATTACGTAATATATATAATGATGGTCGTGATTGGGTTTAACTAAAGAAATAAAAAGATAAGGGTGAAATAGGAAATATATATATTATGATTAAGTTTTATTGCAAAACCCTAATTAAGGTGATATAGTATATAAATGAGTTTATGGTGAAGGTTAGGGTTAACCAAGAATATATTAACTGTCAAAAATTATGAAAACGATTTCAAAAAACAAACAAACAAACGTTTTCCAAAATATATAGATTTAAAGTGCGTTTTATCTATAAACATTTGTTAATAAGTTGATAATTGTCCATCTAGAAAGAAAAAAAGTGTTAAACAACAGAGGGATTGTAACTTTATAAGGTGATGGAGATGCTTGAATCTGGGATATACTGCACCAGCATCGGCGAAAGGGTTAGGGATGACATTAATTTGATATCTTTGAAGATCGAGTATCTACTTCAATTCCCAAATATTGTGGTCGATCATTAAGCAAAGTGCTGTCCGCATGTTAGCAGTCCCATTGAATTGAATTGAGATTTCTTTCACATTATTGTTTCTATGAGATCTTCCATAAATGCTTATTCGCACCTACAACAAAAATGTTACACAAAAGGGAGATCTGATCTGATATTCTTCCTAATTTTTTTCCCAAATAAATAATTACCATGTTGTTCCGCAGACAAGAAATGATATGCCGGAAGCAGGACTATTTGATGCCGCGATTGAAGTTATCCAGCTCCGAAGACTTTTGATCTTTCGAATGAATCAGAATCTTTCAGAGCTGGATACCACCAACCAACCGAAACTATGCATCTACGTCCGAATCCATTAAAAAAAAACACAAATTATCATCTCCTATGAATCTACAACACATATAGATAAGCCGAAAAGTAATCAAATTAAACAAAGCAAAGCAAGAATTTTATGCAGTACATTATATATGGATAGACAGGATTTCATGCAAAGCATCATGGATAGAAATCTACTAAGATTTCAAAAAATCTCCTAAAGACACAATGTTATAATTATGTGTTGGTTCGAAAGATATATTTTGTTAATTTGTTTGAAATTTGGTTTGATTGAAGAATTAATTAATGTGGTTAAAATGTATCAAGTTTCTGGTTGATGCCTCGGTGGAACCTATTTCGTACAAGCTAGGCTAGCTAAAAGTCGTGCTTGAATTAGGAACTTAGATGAATAGAGAGTTATGGACAATTACAGATGTTCACCAGAGCCATCCAAACTCTTATTCTTAATCCAAGAATCGACAAGTTTAACGACATAAAGTGAATGTGAATAATGAATATGTTACTAAATACTACTGTAAATAGATAATGTGTTCACCGTAAATATTTTATTTAGATTAAGGAGTTCATGGATTAATGGAGTAACCTTACTTAAAACGAAAAATTAAGAATGAGTTAGAAATCCCTACAAAGCTTTAGCCGATAAAAAAAGACCTATTTAAACACTCTGACACACACCCCTCACGTTTACCTCAAATTAAATGTTTTTAGACAACCTGACTCTAATCAGTAATCATCAAACCTAAAAAAGTATAACATTTGAAACATTACGAACTTAAAAACTTTAAGAATATATACTTTCTTCTGAACCTAACAAGTTTAACTCTAGTCTAACATCCTAGCTAAAAGTTTAACCCATGATCATTTACAAAAGGCTAAAGACATAGAGTCAAATAAATATAAATGTCTATACACATAAACTAAGTTAATTAGTTTAAACATCAAATAAGATTATTAATTTCTTATGAAACAACGTCAACTCATAGCATTTATGAAAAACAGCATCAAGCTAAACAAGTCAAGAGCATATAGCATTTCAGAAAACACAACAAGCTAAACAACAACGTACTCATAGCATTTCTGAAACACAACATCAAGCCAAATAGAGCAACAACTCACGGCTTGTTCATCAGTGAAATCCAAATTAAACACAATGCCAAATCACAAACAAATTCTCCAGTGTAAGCATTATTCGAAGTAGTGGCCCATTAATGGTGTGGAGAAAGTTTACATTTCAAAACACATGCAATGTTTAAAGGGAGATTTTCACCGGCTCAGGAAAACAAAACAGTCGAGAAATCACACAAATTAAATGAGCTTCTTCGTCTGGAAAACAAAGTACATAAATACGTGACTGAAAATTCTTGTTGAAATTTCCCGACTCCTTGTAGTGCTGTTCAAAGTGATCGAGGTTTGCAGTAAACAACAACTTGAGAGAGTGCTGTCTGCATGTACATATCCCATTGAATCGAACATATTCCCACTGAATCGTTCGATTCAATGGGAATACGTACATGCAGACGGCACTCTCAATGATGGGCGCCCATCATTGCCCAACAACAAATTTCTTCACCATTCTGGGAAACTGCTGCAATTAATGATTGCAGCTCCTTCTGAGAATTATATATGGATATCAGGATATGCTATTTCAGCCTTCAGAGGTATTATGTTTGAAGCTTTGGATTGGATTTTAAATAACCTCCACTGAGAGATTTGTAGCTTTTTGTGATTGTGATTTGGCATTGTGTTTGATTTGGTTTTCCCCTGATGAACAAGCTGCGAGTTGTTGCTCTATTTAGCTTGATGTTGTTGTCTTGAAGAGGAAATCCAATATATAGAAAACATTTAGTGGAGGAAATAAAGGATATTAATATGAGAGAGTCAATGGCAATTTTAATGAGTTAAATCGGTTTTGGAAATCAAAATTTAAATTTTGTATTAATTTAGAAAGAATTAATCACAAATCAATTACCATATGAATTGTAGTTACAATTTTGAAATTCAAAAGAATTAAATATGAATTATTCAAATTCACAAATCTGAATTGGAAAAATAAACAAAAATAAACAATCCTCAAATGTTGAGGTGGCAACTTTTGAGGATCCAAATTTGCTTATACCATTAGAGATGCTCTGACTTTCAATCATCAAATACAAACTTAACCCAAAATAATGATGTTGTAATTTTATTCTTTCTCTCTCATATATGGCTTTTTTTTTTTTTTTCTCTTTTTTTCTCTGATCGCCTATATATCTCATCATTGTTTCAACCCCACAAATTTCAATTAGATAAAATTCGTCTCTTCATTACGAATGGATCAATACCCTTATCATATACATTATGTTGTCTTTATGGTTATATATATATATATTATTTACTTGTTTAGCTAATGATAAATTGAAAGAAAATTTTATTATGATTTTGTAACAACAATCAATGGTTGATATTAGGGCAAAATATTTATTAACTGAGATTTTATTTACAAAAAAAAAATAGAGAATTGATTTGATCAGTCTTACCAGATTAGTGATGAAAGAAACTCAAAGAAAAATCCATCATTTTGATGTGCAAAGAAAGAAAAAGAGAAAAGAGTATTTAATATCTTAAGATATGAGGTATATATAAATGTTACAGGTTTGTGGAATAAAAATGAGTAGGAACATTGAAAATATATGATAGAAGTAGATTTTTGATTTTAAATAAAATGTATCATCGTGAACTACACAATCATTAATTTTAGCAATCCCTAAAAACAATCCTCAAATGATGAGGTGGCAACTTTTGAGGATTCAAATTTGCTTATACTACTAAAGACACATTATTAAGGTAGAGACAATCTTATTAGATCAATCTTACCAAAAAAAAAAACCTATTATTAAGTTAGTTATGAACTCAGTGATTGGACCGTCGC
This sequence comes from Acer campestre, assembly GCA_954870605.1. NCBI lineage: Eukaryota > Viridiplantae > Streptophyta > Magnoliopsida > Sapindales > Sapindaceae > Acer > Acer campestre. The sequence continues at coordinate 3,194,003 of OX940808.1, read as the reverse complement.
AAATGGCTTTTGTGAAAGATCGCCAGATTGTCGATAGTTTTGTTATTGCGGAGGAGGTTATTCATTCATGGAAGAATAAGGGTAAGGGTGGATTATTGGTCAAATTGGATTTCGAGAAGGCATATGACTCGGTGGACCATGATTTTTTGATTGAAGTTTTGGCTAGGATGGGTTTTGGTGCGAAATGGCAGGAGTGGATAAAGTGTTGCATTTCTTCTCCTACACTGTCTGTTTTAGTTAATGGCTGTCCTACAAAACAATTTCCCATTGAAAAGGGACTTCGTCAAGGAGATCCTTTGTCTCATTTTCTATTCAATATGGTGGTTGAGATTTTGAGTGGTATGCTTATACAAGCAAAGCAGTTAAATCTGATTAGGGGGGCGGTTTTTGGTGATGGGGGTACTTACATTTCCCACTTGCAGTTTGCAGATGATACGATATTATTCTTAGAACCTAATATGGAATATCTTATGAATGCCAAGAGAATTCTGAGATGTTTCGAATTAGTTTCTGGTTTAAAGATTAATTTCCATAAATCTTGCCTAGTTCGTGTTGGTAAAAAAAGGATCGGTGAGTTTGATTGGGCGGCTGCTTTTAGGTGTGTTTCATCCTCGCTTCCAGTTTCTTACTTGGGCCTTCCTCTTGGTGGTAATTCAAGTAGAGAGGCTTTTTGGAATCCAGTAGTTAGTAAGGTGGAGCAAAGGCTTGCGCCGTGGAAGAGAGCATACATTTCCAAGGGTGGTCGTTTGGTTCTTATCAAGGCGGTGCTTTCAAGTATTCCGTCATATTTTATGTCGGTCTTTTCCATTCCGGTGGTGGTGGCAAAGAAATTAGAAAAACTTCAAAGAGATTTTTTTTGGAATGATGGCATCCAAAAAAAGAGAATTCATTCTGTTGATTGGAAGTCCATTTGTAAACATAAGAAGTTTGGGGGTCTTGGTGTAGGGAGTATGAAGGACAAAGGGTTGAGTTTGATTGCTAAGTGGATATGGAGGTTTGGGAGAGAGGAGTCTTCCCTTTGGAAAAAGGTGTTGTGTGCCAAGTATGGTCTTGGATCCAATCCGCTATTATGGGATTGTTCGAAGTTTAGGAATGGTTCGCCTTTTGTTAAAAATATTTGTAGGCTTTTTTCAGAAAATCATAGAGCAGTTCACATTATTAATAATGGTTTTCAGGTGGTTAATGGGAATGGGGAGAGGGTTCGTTTATGGCAGGATATGATGTGGGATTCAATTCCTCTTATGCAAGCTTTTCCAAGGATATATGTGCTGGCTTCAAACAAGTGTGGTGTTATTAAAGAGTTTGGTAATTGGGTTAACTCTGTTTGGGTGTGGAATATTTAGTTGAGAAGACCTTTGTTTAATTGGGAAACTGAACAGTGGAGTTGTTTCTTGTTAGCTTTGGATAGTATTCATGTAAGATTTAGCATCCCGGACGCTTTGGCGTGGTCTTACACTACTAATGGTCTTTTTTCTGTAAGCTCTTTTCGAAGGTGTTTGGAGGATAATGGTGATGCAGCTGATAGGTTCTACGAATTCCTTTGGCAAGGTTTGTGTCCCCCAAAAGTTGAGGTCTTTGCTTGGCAACTTTTGAAAGGAAGAATTCTGGTTAGAGAAGTTTTGCTCAGGTTTGGTGTGTTGCAAGTTGCAAACTCTAGCTGTCCGTTTTGTGATGATGGAATTGAATCGATAAATCATGTTTTTCTTCTTTGTGCCTGGTCTAGTGAGCTTTGGAGATTATGCATGGGCTTGTGGGGAGTTTGTGCGTGTTCAACTGCGTCGATTAATGAATGGGTGTTGGGATGGAACGGATTATGTTTTTCGAAGTCTTCGAAGAGAGCTTGGAATATTCTCTTCTTTGCTATTGTTTGGACTATATGGGAATGCCGTAACGAGATGGTTTTTCGTGGTATTGTAGCTAATATGGGGAAGGCTGTGGATATGATCAAGTTTCGAGTGGCGTTATGGTTCAAGAATCATGGATGTGGCTCCGAAGTGGATTTGACTATGCTCATGTTGGATCTAAAGCAAAGGTGTGTGGACTCATTCTTGGTCAAGCCTAACAACTTCAAGGTTTGGGTGCCTCCCTCTGGTTCGAATTTGTGCTTCAATGTGGATGGGTCGTCCAGGGGCAATCCGGGTGACGCTGGTATCGGAGGAGTTCTTCGTGACTGTCAAGGCAAGATTCTGTGTTTATTTTCATTTTTTGTGGGTTTTTTGGATGCTACAACTGCTGAAATTTTAGCAATACACAGAGCATGTCAATTGATTGTAGACAATCAATCTTTGTTTGGTCGCTCTATAACTATTTTGAGTGATTCAAATTCTGTGGTGTCTTGGTGCAACGGTGAAGATTTTGGTAATTTAAGTTTGGTCAATTTTGTTTTAGACATCAGACAATTTCTCCTTTCTTGGGACGGCCTTCAGATCAAGTATTCACCGAGGGGGTCGAACTCCTTCGCGGATCGGTTAGCAAAAATGGGTTCCAATGGTGGCGGTGATAGAATAGAATGGGGGGATATTGGTTAGACTCTGTTTGTTTATCTGTCTTTGGTTTCTATGTGTTTGTTTGACTTTGGTTTGTATATCCAGATTCTGTCATGCTGGTATGTTGCTTGATTATATTCAATAAAACTGCCATTTCAAAAAAAAAAAAAATCTGGTGGCCAAATGATGTAGCAACATCAAATAGATAAATTTATCTTTATTGGATAATCTTATTAGATCAATCTTAAAAAAATGACATATTATTAACATAGATAAATCTATCTCTATTGAATAATCTTATTGGATCGATCTTAAAAAAAAGGGCATAGAGAAATCTAGAGCATGATAAATTCAAATACAGTAGGTAGTTTTCTCAAATCTCAACCCAACCCATGAAGAGAGGTTTGAATGAGTAGAAGGGGATAAAGGATAAATAAAAAAAATAATAATAAAAAAATAAAAATAAAAAGTAATAATGATTGTACAGAGAGAGAGGCCCAAGCCCAACGGCCAAAAACTTGTTGGAACAAATTTGAAGGAAAAAAAAAAAATCTTCTATAGCACGTATAATTAAATTTGGATAAAGTATAATTATTGAATTGGTTAATAAAGATTTTGGGTGAAATGATTTTCCCCCATTTAGTTGTTAACTTCTAAAGCAACACTAATGGTTGTGGATATTTGTGTAATTTATGGCAAATATCTCATATGGGTGAAATTACACAAAATGTCAAGGGTAGTTTTTTATACTTTACGGAGAGAGAGAAAGAGAAATTTACACTTGTTTTAAATACACCGTGAGAGGGGTTTGTAGTTAGTGCAAAATGTCATTATTCTTTAGTTTTTTTGTTTGATACCGAGACAAGACTAGGGACGGCAAAAATCCCCGACCCGCCCCAAACCCGTGGGGCCCCGGTCCAAACCCGTGGGGCCCCGGTCCGTTTGGGTCGGGTTTGGGACAGTAAAAACGGGTAACGGGGCGGGTTTGGGGCACATTTCTTGACCCGGCCGGGTTACCGGGTCGGGTATGGGGCGGTCCCTTTTGACCCGCCCCGCCCCGCCCCGTTTGACCCGGAATATATATATATTTAAAAAAAAAAATATTTTTTAAATATAAAAGGAAAATAAAGAAGGAAACCCTATGTTAGCCAAAAAGAAAACAATTTGAAAGAAATAAAGTGATATATATATATATTTCGAGTTTAAACCCAAGAAGACAATATATATATATATATTTAGATATAAACTCGAGATATATATATTTTAAATATATGCTTGTTTTCAAGAAGACAAAGTGATGGTGAAGATATTGAATGGATTTTGTTATTGAAATTTTTTAAGTTTAAACTATTTTGGTGAAGATGTTGAATGGATTTTATTGATACCGAAAATGTGTATGTATTTTGTATTTTTGTATTTTTGTTCAAGTCATTTTGGGATTTGTATTTTGTACTTTACGGATGAATTTAATATTCATTAAACTTAGTTATCGTGCTATATTAAATTTAAATTTACGTAAATGAATCGGGTCATTCGGGTCGGGTTTGGGGCACTCTTGACCCAAACGGATCGGGTTTGGGGCGGAAATTGAAAACCCGTTCGGGTCATGGGTCGGGTTTGGGGCAACCGTTGAAAACTGGGTTTCGAGTTTGGGGCGGCCTTGACCCGCCCCGACCCGCCCCATTGCCATCCCTAGACAAGACGGCCATTGTACAAATTTCACTGCGGCAAGGCAAATGTGTATAAAACATTCAAATTTCTAAATTAAAATTGTCCACAGAAACTAGGTTAAAAGAAATGCAATCCTCGTTATTCTGTTTTAGACATAGAGATTGTGCCAAAAGTAAAAGATTGGATTGATGTTTACTTTTTAGAGTAATTGGCACCAATGCCTCCTGAAGTGTACGTGAATTCACATGTTGCCCAATAAACTTTTTTTTTAGGCTTTAAACCCCTCGAACTATAGTTTGTTGGCAACTTGTTGGGTTTATAAATGTTTATTCCCTCCCTAAAAAGGGGCATCTACAGTCGGGTTTTGCCAATAAACAATAGTTCAGGGGGTTTATTGCTTAAAAAAAAGAGTTTAGGAGGCAACATGCAAATTCACGTACACTCCAGGGGGCATCGGTGCCAATTAATGGTGTAAATATGGGCCAGGCATGATGGACCTGGCACGACCGGCCAGCCAAGGATGGTGGGTCGTGCCCAACACGGCCCGCCTGAGGCGCGTGCCAGGCCAGGCATGACCCCTATGCTTAGCACATGTCGGGTCTTAAGGCCCGCAGTGCCGGCGTGTTGAGCCCAATGGTCGGCCCGACACACCGACTGTTAGGCCTACCAATTTTTTTTTTCCTACCGTTAGATAGCTTACTTTTTTTTATTTTTTTATTTTTGAATTTTTTTATCGTTGTTGACATCAACAAACGGTTAAAATTTTAAAAAAGGGCCAAAAATTACAATTCACCCCATCATCTCTTGTATTTTATATTTTTACCCACATTTTTAATTTTTTCTATAAATACCCCCACCCATTCCAATTTCCATACATTTTCTCTCAGTCTCTCATTCTCTTCATTCTCCAACTCTCCATTACTCTCTATAATCTCTATTCTCTACACCATTTCATATTTTCATAATTTCATTCTTACTCTCTCTCTCTCTAATCTTTACACTACTAATCTACTATTCTAATACTATATTACTAATTTACTATTTTTCTCGACGATCTTAACATAGACAATGATGATTTTGATCTTTCTGAACAGACCCAATCGACAACGGGACCTTCTGCCTCCACATCGACATCACATCCCAAAGCCAGAAAATTAGCATATGTTGTATGGCAGTGTTTTAAAAAGAAGAAATACCAAACCCAAGTGGTAGGGTCACAAAAAAATAACTATAAGTTTTGTAAACTCTTATATACTAGTTCTAGGTCGAGAACCGGTCATTTGAAAGACATATGGATAAATAAATGGCTCGACACAGACAGGTAGATACTATAACCCAGACGTGCCCGTTACAACTCTGCATATGCTAGAGATTGGAAACTTATGAAATAACTCATCGATGAGAGTTTCGGCAGTAACCAGGTCTAGCACTAGGTTATACATGTAACATGTACATTAACTTGTAAGATTGCACCATTTTTCCTTTACCAAGTTTTTATCTTATTGGGTTTTTATTAGTAAGGTTTTTAATGAGACAATCATATAATACTGAAAGTCCGAAATAAATAAATAATTCTTCATTTCATATTTTCATAATTTCATGTATTTTTTATTTTCTTTAATATTTTATCTTTATTTATTCTTTGAATTATTTTATTAAATAAAATAATAAATCTATCTATTTTCTACATTTTTTTTATTATACTAAAATAACAAATAAGATAGACAAATTACAATTATAAATACATAAGTTAAATTGTTAAAACAATATTATAAGTTAATACAATTGAATTAAAATATTTAAATTCTAAAAATAATAATTTAAAAAAAAAAATTCAGGCATGCGTGCCGGCACGGCACATCAAGCCGTGCCAGGCCCCCGTTTTTGTAAATGGGCCCACCCTTTTTGTAAATGTGTCGGGCCAGGGTGGGCCCATTTACAAAAACGGGCCTCATCGGCCCGACACAAATGGACCGTGCCAGCCCACATTTACACCATTAGTGCCAATTACTCTACTTTTTAATTACTGTTAACTTTGATTATTTAGTGTGTGTAGAAGCCCGAAATTTGGGCCTCTTCTGAGTTTCTTTTGTTGAAAGATTGGACCTGATATTTTAAGCCCACTCACAGACCTCAGCCCAATATCAATATTTTAGTGTTTTTGGGCCCATAATAATGTTGCAGGGTTATATTACGTGGCTTGTGGGTCCCAACTTCCTCGAAAGAAAGCTGCTTTTGTCGACGGTCCTGATTTACTATTGCCCCTCTTTCCCATCGAATACATGATCGATGCATCTCGACCGTGGGATCGCGCCTGGTTGTCCCCTCACGAATCAGGGTTTAAGATAATAAATTCTTGTTTCGTCCATTTGATAATAATTTTTTATCGATGCTAAAATTATATTTTTTTTAGCACGAAAGATAAATTTGGTGATCGTGTTTCTGCATAATTTTTTTTTTTGGGTACAGAGGAGGGCAACTAGCCCAGGAAGAAACAAAAAAACAGAAACAAACACCTAAGTAAAGACAGATCTAACAGAGGCAGAGCCTCTAGCATCATAAGCATAAATTCCAGAAATTTCAGGTGGGGGGGTCTTCAAAAAAGAGAACTCCCAAGTCCTCAGCAGTCCCCATTTTAGCCATACCATCTGCCAGCATATTACTTTCCCTAAACACATGCTTCAAACTGCAATCCCAATCCTCAGCAAGCAGCAGTCATAATTTTTTCCTTTCATTCATGTCACTGTGAAAAGGAAAAAAAAAAGGTTTGACAGTCTACGGCCATTGTTTGGTGGCTGGAGAATTTACTGTTAGATAGACTTGACGTCTCGAGACGAAAGCAATAAACTAAGTCAATTAGTTTAAACATCATATAAGATTCTTAATTTCTTATGAAACAACAACTCATACCATTCCTTTAAGCTAAACAAGTGAACAACTTATAGCATTTCTGAAACACAACAAGAAGCAAACAATTCTGAAATACAACATCTAGCAAACAATTCTGAAATACAACATCAAGCTAACCAGAGCAACAACTCATTGCCTGTTTATCAGGGAAATCCAAATGATCACACACGATGCAAAATCACAAATAAAAGCAACAAATCTCCCAGTGCAGGTTATTTAAAATCCAATCCAAAGCTTCAAACAGAATACCAGATAAGGATCAAACTCAGAAACGTGGCTCTAGCATATCCATAAAATTGTCAAAAACGGCTGGTAGAAGAAAATCTTCAGCGAAAGCATTATTTGCAGCAGTGGCCAAGGATGGTGGAAAAAGTTGTTGGTCAAGAGTGGGAGGTGGCGCTGCAGCCTGAGTGTCATATTCTGGTACAGTAGGAGCTTGCGATGTCTGCCCAGCAAAACCCGATGTAGCAATCGGAGCAGGGCCAATATTGGGTCCAGGTACATATGTGTGTCCACCAATATGAGTCTGCTGATGGTATCCAGCTACGGAAGATCCTCGTCCAGCTGCAGGAATCGGCACACCAGCAAACTCATTAACGCGAGTAGAAGGCACATAGTGAAAACTTGGTGGTGGCTGTGGATTGTTTCCAGGACTTGAATGTTCAGATATTCGCACACCAGTGTCAGCAAAAGGGGTCGGGACGACATTCGATATCTGTGAAGGGTATCCCCGTGTTCTCAAGTACTGTGGTCTAGCTGTGTCCATCATTCCAAATGCTGTATCACCCGTATGAATGTGTGTAGTCCCAGTGAATCGAATGGAGATTTCTCCCACATTATTGCTTCTACGCGGCCTTTGATGCCTTCTTCTTCGCGCCTACAACAAACAAAAATGTTACACAAAAGGGAGAACGTAAATGCTTCTGTCAAGATGATACAGAACAGACAATTACTTTAACAGAGGAAACAGGACGATGATCTAGAAAACAATTACTTTACCAACCCAGTTACTTCTCCTTTCAAAATCAGCTTTAGGCTAATTATGCAACCAGTCCTACAAAAATTAAGTCCTCAATTCTTTTTTCTTTGTTTGAAAATAATGTTTATATTCATTTGTTTTCTTCTTCACCAAAGAAATGGAAAAGTTTACAAAGTATCCGGTTCAAATTTGTTTTCAGAATTAAAAGTTTTACAAAGTAAATGAAAACTCTAATTGAAGTACTTAAAAGGGTAGGTTTCATGATTAACTATTTACCGTTCGGTAGGGTGCTCGACGGTTTTCGCTGTTATGAACACGTCGGATGAAGCACTGCAGGAAAAATTGAATAAATAGTTAGAAAATCAATAAACAAATATACAAGTTTTTTAGTTATTTTAACTTACATTGCTGTGAGAAGCATGGGTGCTAGAAGAATTTTGCAGAGATCGAGCCATTATTCTGCACAACAAAAGAACAATTCCAATCTAACGTGAATACCACAAACGAAAATTGAGTAGGAATTATATGTAGTACAGATACGGATACGGATGCAGATACGGATACGGAATACGGGATACGGATACGGTATGATACGGGGATACGGTAAATCCTCAAAAACTAGGATACAGATATGGTAGGATACGTTAATTAAAATAATATTTATTTATTTTTATTTTCATATTTAATAATTCATTCAAAATAAAAACATATTCATAATCTAAATAAAACATGTCACATAACTACATAAGTCATAATAATGTAACATATTACAGGATCCAAATAAAACATGCCACATAAGTCGAACATCTTACAAAATCCAAATAAAACATACGTCACATAAGTTAAAACATATAACAAAATCCAAATACTATATAAAAAAAACTCATAAAACATATTTTAAATTTCTAATTAACTTCATTATTATTAGTCATATTATTAAAGGATCTAAATAATTCGGCTTCTAACTCTGGTTCATCAAGAGAAATGTTTGCAATCCCAAGTATCCCGGTATTCTTAGGGATGGCAAAATTCCCCGTGGGGATGGGGCCCCGCGGGGACCCGCACTTTTTGGGTGGGGATGGGTTTCAATTTGGTGGGAATGGGGCGAGGATGGGGATAGATAGTATAACCCGCAATGGATATGGGGTGGGGATGAGTTTTATACTCCCCGCCCCGCCCCGCCCCGCCCCGTCCCACCCCGCTTAAAATAATACTTAGTTAAACTACGTAGTTTCAAAGAAAATTTTGATTTCGTACTTTATGTTTATGTTTGAAAATGATTGAATTACTTATGAGAATTATGTTTATGAGATTTTTTTAATAGTTTCTTGGAATTATTTACTACTTTATATATTATATCATATTCAATGGTTATATATTTATTATTTAAATAAAAAAAAAATATAAATGGGGTAAATGGGTGGGGATGGGGAAAGAATTCCCCATTGTACCCCGTCCCGCCCCGCCCCGCTCCATCTTTGGTGGGGTTTTATGAGGGGATGGGTTTTCAAAAAATAAATGGGGTGGGGTACGGGGTAGGCCACCCCGCCCCAAACCCGCCCCATTGCTATCCCTAGGTATTCTCCATGTCAATGAAATCAAAACCAAAATTTTCTCACAATTTCATTTTGACTCCTAAACTTTTGAAATTATAATTTGACCCCGTTTTATACTAAAATAATTATAATATTGCCTCAAACGCATCCTCCAATATCCCCTAAGTATCCTCCAAGTATCCCCAAAGTATTCTCTAGTCAAACTTGTAAAAAAATCAACGGATACACCATTTGATATATCAGATACGTATCCTGGAGTATCGAGGGAGTATCTGAACTTGATACGAGTTCAATACGAGTTGCCTGCGTGCTTCCTAGTTGGGGAAGGGGTTGGAAATACAGTAAGAAAAAGAGAGAGAGAGAGAGAGAGAGAGAGAGAGAGAGGAGTAAACCTGCCTTTTACGAGCCGCCGATAGAGTTTCCGACAATTGAAAGAGTAAATTACACAAAAGCCAAATATGGAATAACCCACAGAAGGTGAAAATCCAATTGAAAATGGTGTATTGTCATGGTGAGTAAAAAAAAAAATGGAAATCAAGAGAGAAATACGAGAGATGAAGATGCTGAAATGAAAACAGGAATGTGAGGGATTGTGAGAGTGAAGAGCTGCAGTGTAAAGAGACCAGACAAAAAGGAAATATTAATTTTACAGATGAGTGAAAGAACAGAGAGAACAGAGAGGTGATTTTGGTTTTAGTTGCAGAGGAGAAGTGGGAATTATGAGAATAAGAATAGAAAAGAGAGATATATTTATTTAGTACTGTATCTCCGGTATTTATAGAAAAAAACCCAACGTTTTTATCATCTATTACTCCCCTGTCAGATTGTCAGGTAAGTCTTCATATTAAAGGGATAAGGTCTCTTTAGAATATTTCCCCCCTCATCTAGTACCCCATGTCAGATTGTCAGGTAAGTCTTCATATTAAATAATAAATAATAGGGTAAATTGCAATGAAGTACCTTCACGTTTTGTCATACCACAGCCAAATCGAACTTTTATATAAAATTACAATAAGATACCCTTGACCCATTTGACCAACCTTATCCTTTAACGGTGGTCTTGACTGTGAGATTGAAATGTCCAAAGTGCCCTTGCACCTTATATTAATAGTCTTTCCTATTTAATTTATTAAAAAAATTAAAAACCTCTTTCCTATTACCATAACATGACAGATCAAATAAATAAATAAAAAATAATAAAAACTAAAAACTAAAAAAAAAAGAGGAAAAACAAAAGAAATTTTAAAAAAATAAATGATTTTTTTTATATAAAAAAATGATGGAGATCTAATCAAAGTCCAAAAAAAAAATAAAAATCACAAATCGATTCCAAAACAAAATCCACAAATCGATTCCAACAATTCATATATTTTTCTTCAATCAATTCCGAAAAATAAAAACCAAAAAAATTTGGAAAAAAAATAAAAAATTCAAGATCCAAACACATCTTCATCAAGCAAAATCCTCTTCAATCTGTTTCGAAAGAAAAAAAAAATGTATCTAGAGATGCAACAGAGATAAACGATATCGAAGAACTGACATATATCAAAATATTTCTCCTTTCTTAGTGTGGATTGACAATTGCTCCAAATCTAGAGATTTTTTAACAAACCCTAGCCGTAAGTGCTCTATCTCCTATCCTGGTGGTATTGAGAAAAACCAATCAAGATGCAGATCTTCGTGAAAACCCTAATGGGAGGGAATCCCATTGGACCAGCAGCTAGACCTGATGCGGTTTCGGTTTCGGTTTCGGTTTCGGTTTCGGTTTCGGTTTCGGTTTCGGTTTCGGTTTCGATTCCGGTTTCCAGTGGAACCAGTGGTTCTGAACCGGAATTTTTTTTTTCCTTTGTTAATAAAAAAATTAAAAAAAAATTTTAAAAAAAAAAACCGGCCGGTTCAGAACCGGAACCGGAATCGGAATCTGGTTCGGAACCGACCGGTTCCGAAAAATGTGGAACCGAAATCGGAACCGAAAAATCGATTTCGGTTCCGGTTCTGGTTTTCCCGATTCCGGTTTCGGTTCCGGTTCCGACCGGTTCCTCCGGTTCGAACTCGAACCGGAACCGAGTCAGGTCTACCAGCAGCGCCTCATCTTCGCCGGCAAGCAGCTCGAGGACGACCGCACTTTGGCCGACTACAACATCCAGAAGGAGTCCACTCTCCACCTGGTGCTCCGCCTTCGCGGTGGTGCCAAGAAGACGAAGAAGAAGAACTACACTAAGCCAAAGAAGCTCAGGCACAAGAAGAAGAAGGTGAAGTTGGCTGTGTTGCAGTTCTACAAGGTCGATGACTTCGGGAAGGTCCAGAGGCTGAGGAAGGAGTGTCCCAACGCAGAGTGCGTTGCGGGTACTTTTATGGCCAATCACTTTGATAGGCACTGTGGTAAGTGTGGTAATCGGTCTTTTGTTGGCTATAAGTCTTATGATTTCTATTGAAAATTTGGTAATCTTCAATTGGTTGTGTTCTGGAAATTGTTTGGATAAGTTGGAAAAAAAAAAAAAATTGCCCAGATCTGGAAATTTGATATTTTTTTAGGAGTTATTAATAGGTAAGAGGTTTTTAAATTTATTTTGGAGTTATTAATAGATAAGGGGTTTTTAAATTTATTTTTTTTAATAAATTGAATAGGAAAGGTTATTAATTATCAATTGTAATATCAAAAATTAATGAATTTAACATTAACTATTGGATAGGAATTTTTTTTATATTAAAATATAATCAGTATTTTTAATTAATTATGGTATATACTTCAAAAAAAAAAATTATGGTATAATAGGAAAGAGTTTTTTTTTTATTATTTAAAAAATAAATTAAATAGGAAAGACTATTAATATAAGGTGCAAGGGCACTTTGGACTTTTCAATCTAACAGTCAAGACCACCATTACAGCTAAGGTTGGTCAAATGGGTCAAGGGTATCTCATTGTAATTTTAGATAAAAGTTCGATTTGGCTGTGGTATGAGAAAATGTGAAGGTGCTTCATTGCAATTTACCCTAAATAATATTAAATGTTTGATTGACAATTTTTATTTGCCTTCTCAAAATTCCACTACAGTATGATCTGTACAATAAATATTAAATGTTTGACCCAGTCTTTGACAATTTTTTTTTTTATTTATTATTTATTTTTTTTTTTGAATGTATTTGACAATTTTTATTTGCCTACTCAAAATTCCACTACAGAATGATCTGTATAATAAATATTAAATGTTTGACCCAGTCTTTGACAATTTTTATTTGCCTTCTCAAATTCAACTACAGTATGATCTGTATAATTTTGCTTTTGAAATGGCCAATTAAATATTCTAAAGATACATTATCCCTTTAATATGAAGACTTACGTGACAATCTAACATGGGAGTAATAACTGAGGGAGGAAATTAATTTTTTAATTTTTGTGTTACCCAGTTTATTAATTTTGTGTGTGTTATAAACTGGGTAACACAAAAAATTATAAAATTAAAAGGGTAACACAAAAAGTTAGAGGGGCTGTTTGAGATAACTTTTACTTTTGGCTTTTGACAGTAGAAAAAGAGAAGTAAAAACCTAAGCTTTTCAGTTACTGTTTGGATAGTATATTTCAGAAAAGCTTTTGTATCAGGAAGAGCTTTTGAACCTGTTTGGTTGTAACTAATTAAAATCACTTCTAACTAAAATATAACATTTTTACCTTAATTGAAATAAATAAGAGGAAATAGGCTTTTTTTAGTCAAAAATTAAGGGGAGGTATTGTTTTTGTCACAAATTATCATTTTTATTGTTTTTGTCATTAAATGTGTTGTGAGGACTTAATTGCCCCTATTCTTTTTTCAAAACCTCCTCTCTCTCCTTCCTATCTCATTTTCACGCCTCCCTCTTCTCTCTCCTTTCTCTCCTTCTTCTCTCTTTCTCTCCTCCTCTCTCCTCCTCCTCATTCTTCTTCTTCTCCTCCTCTTTCTCTCTCTTTTTTATTTTTCCAGATTTTTTTTTTAAATAAAAAATTTTCAGATCGGACGACCGACGTTCGATCGGTCGTCCGATCTTCCCTCCTCCTTCTTCTCTTTCTCTCCTCACTTCTCTTTCTCTTTCACATTTTTTCCAGATTTTTTTAAAAATTTCAATTTTTTTTTTTTTGAAATTTTTTTCAGATTTTGTTTTTGTTTAAAGTTATTTCCAGATTTTTTTAAAAAAATTTAGGTTTTTTTTTTATTTTGAAAATATTCCAGATTTTTTCAAAAAATTTCAGATTTTGTTTGTTAAAAAAATTTCCATATTTTTTTTAAATTTTTTTTTCCAGATTATTTAAACAAAATCAGTTTTTTTTTTTTTTTTTTTTTTTTTTTTGAAAAATTTTCAGATTTAAAAAAGGTTTGCATTTGAAATTGTGAATGTGGTTGTGGTTGTGAATGTAGTTGATTTTAAGGGTGGTTCTAATTGTGAATGTTTGGATTTGAGTGTTAGTTGGATTTGAATGTTTAAATTTTTTTCCAGATTTATAAAAAAAAAATTCCAGATTTAAAAAAAAAAAATTCAGATCATGTTTGATAATTTTTTTTTTCCAGATTTTGTTCAATTAAACACACCAGACCAACGATTAAACACACCAGTTGTAATCAATTAAACACACCAGACCAATTAAACACACTAGGTGTAAACCAAATAAACACACCAGGCCAAATGAATTAAACACACCAGGGTAAAACGAATTAAACACACCAGACAAAACGAATTAAACACACCAGGGAAAAAACAATTAAACACACCAGGGTAAAACAAATTAAACACACCAGGCCAAACGAATTAAACACACCAGGGCAAAACGAATTAAACACACCAGGGCAAAACGAATTAAACACACCAGGGCAAAATGAATTAAACACACAAAGGCAAATGAATTAAACACACCAGGGTAAAACGAATGAAACACACCAAGCAAAACAAATTAAACACACCAGACCATCAATTAAACACACTTGGTCACCAATTAAACACACCAGGCAAAACTCATTAAAAACATCAAGGAAAAAACAATTAAACACACCATGGCAAAACTAATTAAACACACCAGGCTATCAATTAAACACATCGGGTGTTTAATTCGTTTTGCTTGGTGTGTTTAATTCATTTTTGCTCTGGTGTGTTTAATTGTTTTTGCCTTGGTGTGTTTAATTCGTTTTGTCTTGTGTGTTTAATTGGTGGTCTAGTGTGTTTAATTGATTATCTGGTGTGTTTAATTCGTTTTGCCTAGTGTGTTTAATTTGTTTTGCCTAGTGTGTTTAATTCATTTTACCCTGGTGTGTTTAATTCGTTTTGCCTGGTGTGTTTAATTGGTTTGCCCTAGTGTGTTTAATTCGTTTGCCTGGTGTGTTTAATTCATTTTACCCTGGTGTGTTTAATTCGTTTTGCCTGGTGTGTTTAATTCGTTTTGCCTGGTGTGTTTAATTCGTTGCCTGGTGTGTTTAATTCGTTTTCCTGGTGTATTTAATTCGTTTTACCCTGGTGTGTTTAATTCATTTGACCTGGTGTGTTTAATTCGTTTTGCCTGGTGTGTTTAATTCGTTGTCTGGTGTGTTTAATTTGTTTTACCCTGGTGTGTTTAATTGTTTTTTCCTTGGTTTGTTTAATTCGTTTGTCTGTTGTGTTTAATCCATGGCTTGGTGTGTTTAAACAAAATAAAATCTGAAATTTTTTCTTTGATAAAAATCAAATCTGAAAAAATTTGAATTTTTTTTTTCAACAAAACCCAAACTCAAACACAACTCCCACCATTCATAAAAACAACCACAACCCAAACTTAAACAGAACCACAAATCTGAAATTTTTCAAAATAAAAATCTGAATTTTTTCAAATCTGAAAAAAAAAGTGAAAGAGAAAGAGAAGAGAGGAGAGAAAGAGAAGAGGAAGAAGGAGAGAAGGCGTGAGAGAGAAAAGGAGAAGAGTGGAAGGTGTGAAAAAGAAAGAGAAGAGAGGAGAAAGAAGAAGAAGATGAACGTGAGAGAGAAGGGGAGAGAGAGAGAGAAAGAAAAAAAAGATTTTGTGGAAAGGAAAGAGAAGAAGAAAAAGAGAAAAAAAAGAGAATTTTTTTTTATATAAATAAGGGCAATCTTGTCCAAAAAGTGGATATGTTAACAAAAACAATAAAAATGATAATTTTGGACAAAAACAATAAACCCACTAATTTTTTGGCTAGTTTCAAAGTTCTCCCAATAAATAATATATGTATATTTTATTTTTTTTTTAAATAAAAGTTACTTCATATAGTATAATATAACATTGAGGAAATTGCACCAAATGACCAAAAAATTTATGGATTTATTGTTTTTAGCCACAAGTTTATTTTTGATTATATTTGTCACTTTTAGCCTTGAATTGACAAGTATACCCTTGTTTTTGTCTTTTCTTCAACCAAAATTTCCCCCCAAAACTTCCCTCTCTTATATCTATATCTGAAACCCCATCATCTTTTTTTTTTTTTCATTTAAGATACTCTCTCTCTCTTCTCTCTCTCTCTCTCTCTCTCTCTCTCTCTCTCTCTCTCTCTCTCTCTCTCTCTCTCTCTCTCTCTCACACAACCAAACGGATTCCGACTTGAATCCGGTGACGGCGATGGCGACGGCAGGAACCCGGCGACGGCCACGGCAGCACCGACGGATTCCGACCTCCATTTCGTGACCTCCATTTTGTGGTCTTTTCTCTCTCTTGAAGTAGATTTCGTGACCTAGAATGTATGTATCCCCTTCCCAGTTATTTTTTTTACAATTATATGGTGTTTGATATGAAGATTAAGAGAGTGGATTCGATTTTTAGTGAAATCCCGATTTTTTTATTTTCTGGTACAAACTTACATGCCTGGTTGTTTTAATATTACATGCTCGTTGTTTTTATTTTACATGCCCGTTTGTTTTAATTTTACATGTGATTTGGTAATTTTGTTTTATAATGAAATCAATCTCCTGTTGTTTTTTTACAATTATAGCTTGTTGATATGAAGATTAAGAGAGTGGATTCGATTTTTAGTGAAACCCCGATTTTCTTATTTTCTGTTACGAAATTAGATGCCCGTTTGTTTGAATTTTACATGTGATTTGGTAATTTTGTTTTATAGTGAAATCAATCTCTTGTTGTTTTTTTACAATTATATGTTGTTTGATATGAAGATTAAGAGAGTGGATTCGATTTTTTGTGAAACCCAGAATTTTTCTATTTTCTGTTACGAACTTACATGCCCGTTTGTTTTAATTTTACATGCCCGTTGTTTTTATTTTACATGCCCGTTTGTTTTTATTTTACATGTGATTTGGTAATTTTGTTTTATAGTGAAATCAATCTCCTGTTGTTTTTTTACAATTATATGTTGTTTGATATGAAGATTAAGAGAGTGGATTCGATTTTTTGTGAAACCCAGAATTTTTCTATTTTCTGTTACGAACTTACATGCCCGTTGTTTTTATTTTACATGCCCGTTGTTTTTATTTTACATGCCCGTTTGTTTTTATTTTACATGTGATTTGGTAATTTTGTTTTATAGTGAAATCAATCTCCTGTTGTTTTTTTACAATTATAGCTTGTTGATATGAAGATTAAGATAGTGGATTCGATTTTTAGTGAAACCCAGAATTTTTTATTTTCTGTTACGAACTTACATGCCAGTTTGTTTTAATTTTACATGCCATTTTGTTTTAATTTTACTTGTGATTTGGTAATTTTGTTTTATAGTGAAATCAATCTCCTGTTATTTTTTTATAATTATATGTTGTTTGATATGAAGATTAAGAGAGTGGATTCTATTTTTAGTGAAACCCAGATTTTTTTTAGTTTGTGTTAAATTTACATGCCAGTTTGTTTTAAATTTACATGCTAGTTAGTTTTAAATTAACATGCCAGTTTGTTTTAACGTTACATGCTAGTTTATTTCTAATTTACATGTGATTTGGTAATTATGATTTATAGTGAAATACTTGACATGCAGGAATATGGATACAAAGAGATTGGTCATCTATCACGATGGAAGTTGGGTGGGCAATTGTTACGAGGGTGGTTTGACATGCACGAATATGGATACAAAATTTGTCGTTTTATTTTTCCAGATACTTGATACCCTTTTAAGATAATGATGACTATGTTTATATATGTGTGTAATTTTATAGATTGTGCTATTGCTATTGTTTTTGCTTGGTTGCTTATCTGCAGTTTTTAGTTTTAGCTTCTTTGGTTTCTTGTTTATTTTTAACTTTCAATTGTATGTTTCATTGAAGCAAGAAAACTGGGTGCAACATTGTTGAGAATTTATAGTTGGTTGAATTGTATAAATACAGTTACCCTTCTTGTGCATTACATAATAAGTTTTTATTAACATGACTTGGCTTTTAGGTGACATAAAAATCAATTCTGGTTAGTTATATGGAAGTTTAATCCCCTGTTTTTCAATCAAAGGTTGCCCCACTACGTTATTGTTTTCTTTTTTCTGTGACTTGATTACTTGATAATATAATAGCCTTGTATTTGCTTGGAATTTTTTCCCCAGGAGATTATAAACCTGAAAAAACAATTGTTTTAGATGATGTACCAAAATGGATCTGCTGAGTATTTACAGAATCTGAGTCTGAATGGAAGCACTGACCCAGAAAGCTTCAAGGCTTATGTTCCTCTTGTTACACACAAGGACCTGGAGCCTTACATTCAGAGAATTGCCGACGGTGACACTTCACCTATTCTCACTGGAAAGGCCATAACTACCATATCATTGAGGTACTTCTTGTGTTTTGTGAGTTGGATTCAAATATTCAAGGTTTGTAGCTAAATTGTCAAAAGTTTTATTTTTTATTTGAAATCTAGAGAATGGAGTTAGAGAAGAAAAGGATAATCTATGGAGGGCGGCGAAGGAAGAGATAGTAGAAGCGAAGACTAGTTTCGAAGGGTTGGCTATAGCTGTCAGATTGGGGCGACTTCTTTTGTGTATAGAAGTTTTATGTTTTGTTGTTGCATAGCTTTTGCGATATAAAATTTGTTCATATTCCTAGAGCTTGTAACAGTGTAGCACATCTACTGCTAGATTTGTAGTTGGTCTGGTTAGTTGGCCAATAAGGATTTTTCTTCTTGTAATTTTAATGTTGTTTAATGAAAGAAGAATGCCACAATTCACAGAAATGTCCATTGGCATCGGAAGTTGGTTGTACAACTTAGGTATTATCAATGATGATTTAATTCTTATATGTATTTCTTATTGTAGACTTTATTCAGTTAGATTCCAGTATTGAATGAATTTATTTTGAAGACCAAATTCCAGTATTGAATGAATTTATTTCAGTGATCAAATATCAATATTGAATGAAGACCAAATAACAGTATTGAATTCATGTATTTTTTTTTATCAAATTCCAGTAGTTTTACATGCCATGACCTTAAAAACTTACATGCCAGTGTTTTTTGAAGTCACATGCCAGTGTATTTCGAAGTTACATGTTAGTGTATTTTTAATGATTTATCTATTTGAATGACTGAGTTGCAAAACTAAACATTCCAATATTGTTACATGCCAGGACCTTCACAAGTTACATGCCAGTGTATTTTGAAGTTACATGCCAGTGTATTTTGAAGTTACATGCTCGGATATTCTTATTTCCCCACTTGAAAGACACTCACTTAAATGATCAAATTCCAGTATTATTACATGGCAGCACCTGTTAACAAGTTTTTAATGATGTATCTATTTGAATGACTGAGTTGCAAAACTAAACATTCCAGTATTGTTACATGCCAGGACCTTCACAAGTTACATGCCAGTGTATTTCGAAGTTACATGCCATTGTATTTTGAAGTTACATGCCCGGATATTCTTGTTTCCCCATTTGAAAGACACCCACTTAAATTATTTCACAGATCCATGAAAACAATATGATAACTGGATCATCAATTCAT
Source organism: Acer campestre (assembly GCA_954870605.1). Classification (NCBI taxonomy): domain Eukaryota; kingdom Viridiplantae; phylum Streptophyta; class Magnoliopsida; order Sapindales; family Sapindaceae; genus Acer; species Acer campestre. Next base: position 3,174,503 of record OX940808.1, on the reverse strand, counting down.
GCCATTTTTTTTTCTGATTTATTTATCAATCATTAAAACCATTTTTCAAAAGTAGTCGATGAAGATAAGATCTTCTAAAATCCTTAATATATGAAAACAAAATAATAATAAGAGATTCACAGCATGAGAGCAAAACATATATCGGCTATATTGCCCAATTTTTATCCATAAAACTCGCTTAATCACAAATGGTTCCAAATTATGATTTGTGCTCCCATATATGAATTACAAAAACATAATAGAGATAAAATACCGTTGTCCGCCATATTGTCATTTCAAGGAATTTTCTATATCGATCACAAATCGATACTTCACATCCCTCTTAATTAACCTCTCAATATACCCATATTGAGGCTCGCATGACTAAATTTGACTTCACTTGGGAACTCCACTAAGACGAAGACTCTAGCGACCTTCAAGAGTGACATGTATGGGTCAAACAGGTGATCATGAGATGCGGAGTCAACTATGAAGTCAAGTGATTTAGCCAAGCTCTGTATATAAAACACCATTTCAGAAAAAAAAAATTAAATAAATAAAAAATTACAAGTACTTGCCTCTCATGAACTACAATGTAACTAGAATATCCTCCTATTGTTATTGTACCATCTGCATTGACTACAAAGCTAGAAGCAAAAACAAAACAATCACTCAATTATAAAAGGGACAAAGCCCACCAGGAACCGAACAAACAAGAGAAAACAAATGCTTTGTATTCTATTGAAATATCACTTGTAGTGATATGCAAGAGAAAATAATGATTAAGTTCCAAATTATGGAAGCCATTTTTCATCTTATAGAGATTCAGCAGCAGTATAGTTAGATCATAGGAAGTAAGCTAACTATACAATTATACATAATGACCATTTCCTCCTGCTATGCACTGCCAACAAAAATTGACACCCCTTCTATAATAGTAAAAGGCATTTCAATATTTTTCCCAACAAATGTTCAGTTCTGCCATAACATTAAAACTTTCAATAACAGCTCTGCAAATCAGCCTGAACAGAATAGCCTTATGCAAGCTTCTTCTCTTTCCTTTTCTCTCTCACTTTATTATTATTATTTTTTAACTTAGAATAGAATAAAAGACAACTAAAAGGATGTTCAAGATCCAAAGATCAGATGCATGGCAAACCATCCAAATCTCAAAATCCCAATCACAGGGATTGCTCATAAAAAATTACATCCAACTAGAAGCATACCATCCAACACCTTACCTTATAATCAAATAAGAACCATAGAAACTCAAATAAAACATCCCTTGGATATATAAATTGGACAGAAGCCCAGTGTTAGGCTTTTAGCACAACTGAATGGCATCGTTATAAGGGATCCTATGAAAAGACGGATTGTGGAGATTCCAAAATCCACACTCCATACTCAAACATCTTTGAAGAATTGTTAAGTCATATGGAAACCACAAGCTTCCACCTATAAACTGGATGATACAAAACACCCAACTCAGCTAACCTGTTAATAATTTAGTATTCTTATTTATTCTCAGTGCAGTTCGTACTACAAAAAGAGAGAACAATACAAATTATATGTACGTAAGGAAAAAAAAAAAATAGTATACAGGTTAACAAAATCAGGCAAAAGACTGCCTTTTATATGGTTGCTTATTCACTTTTGATAGTTATTTTATATGGACTCTTGACAGTGTTAAAAACGCACTCAACCCCTTCTCCCCAATACTACTACAGAGTTCGCCAAGACTTTAGCTATAAAGAAGAAGAATATAAAGCAGAAATAAATACCAGATCCAGATATCCTCATTTAAAAATATATATATTATACACTAACTCTATATCAAGTTCCAATTTCAAATTCTTAGAAAACAGACCTGTGCATGACTCTTGCTTACCCAAAAATACCAGAAGCACATAACAACTTTGCAAAAACTCAGATAAGACTAAAAAGTAAAAAGTGGAACCAAAATAAGCATCAGTTAAAAAATTTGTGAAGTTTTTTTTTCTCTGAAAAGTAATGACAAACCATTATCTAACTCCAAACAAGTCTATATTGAAATTGAAACTGAACTGGAATTCCGGTGATTCATTTTTACAAACAACCCAAACTGTTCACAGTGTAAACTTTCTCACATCACTTGCAATGAAATTCTCAAAATTACCCAAAACAACAAAACAGCATTGCTATTTTCCAAATAGACAAAAACAAAATCAATTTACAACAGTTCAATTGAACGCAAAAAGAGAATTAAATGTCAGAACGTGACTTCTTAATTTCCAATAGAAACGGAAAAGAGACCAATACCGCCCAGTAGTCCAATTCAACGAAGTCCACATAGAAATTAAACAACTAAAGACCCAATTTCAAACAACAATCAAAACCCAGAAAATCCAACTAATTACAAGCTCAAACCAAAAACAAATATTAAAAACAATAAACACATGGTATACACAAAGATTAAAATTTAAATAAAAAAAATGAAACCCAATGTTGGCAAAAATTCCAAAAACCCCAATTGATAAAACAATCCAAAACCCACAGAGCACAAGAATTCCGAATCTATTTCCACCAGAAAGCATAATCCAACACCAAAAAAAAAAAAAATTTAAATGGATTGGAAATGGAAGACCTGACTCACCTCGACAGACGGTGGAGATGGAGATGGACGGTGGAGTGGATGCACTGCCTCGACGCACCAGGCGACGGCGAGGGTAGCAACGGCGAGCACCACCGACGGCAACCAGCAGGGAAGGCGATCTCTCTCGGCGACTGACGGCGACCTTCTGCGACGGACGGCGACCAGCAGGGACGGCGATCTCTCTCGGCGACTGATGGCAACCTTCTGCGACGGACGGCGACTTCAACCTCTCTCTCTCTCTCTCTTCCCTTCTCTCTCTTCTTTTTCACGTTTACTTTTAGTCTTTTACTGATGGGTGGGTTCCACCCTAATAGTCATTTACTCATTTTACTGATGTGTGGGTCCCACCCCATCAGTTTTTTTTTTTCTTTTTGAATTTCAAATTTTGGGGGTATTTTTGTCCGAAAATGGTAAAAAGTGACGAAAACAGTAAAAAATATACTTGTGGCTAAAAACAATAACTCCATAAATTTTTTGGCTCTTTTTGATTTCACCCCTATAACATTCTTTCAATTATATCTTCTTAAAAATATATATACTAAAATAAATAAAGTAATAAAATTAAAAATCAGAGAGACATCAAGAATTAACTTCATCATCTCTTAAAATACAACTTTTTTTTTTTAACTTCATAATCTCAAGCTGATTGCACTTGCATAGGCTTTATATACAAGTTTTAATGATTTTCAAAGTGGACAGGAGATGCTGAAACTCCTTTGTCTACTTAAATTCTAAACAACCAAGCCTTGGTTTTAAACTGAATTTTTAAATTGGACAGTGTGCTGCCGGAAGTCCGCAGTTCACTGTGACATAATTGATATGCATGCTTCAAAATTGCATTATTGTAAAAACGTTTTGGAAGTGCTCTTTTTAAGAGTTCACTGATATGAACTTGAATGTTTTTAAAAACAATGTATTGTCAAATTGTTTTTGGAAATATTCTTGTCGTCAACTCCACTTCATCAAGGTTTCATTCTCATGTACAAATTTGCATGATTTTTCTAAGTTGATAGTGAGTTGTTGGATTTCTTTTCAAGTCTTTTTGACATTTTTAGGGGCCGTTTTTTTTTTCGTCACTTTTTTGTGTTTGTTTCTTTGGAAATTATACTCACAAGCTGTCTTTTCTTACTAGTCTCGGTGAAATAGGTTTTATCATCTAAGTTGAAGATTTTCCAAATGATGCTGAGTTTAGTTTTGCTGGAATTTTCATTCCAAGTTGTAACCAAAGGTTTCTGTAGCTCCATATACAGTTGAAGTGTACTTAATTAGCTTCAATATAAATGCTATGAAATATGGAAGCTTAAGAACTTCTTGACACATTGTAGACTGTTCTGAATGTTTGATGAAGGTGAATCTACAAAAATGAAATTCTCTAATGATGGAGAGTGTGTTGTTTAATTATATGTTTGGTGGCTTTTTGTGGAATAAATGCCCTGACGTGTATTTTCACACTCTTATACCTAGTTACTTTTGGGACTTGTGAGTGGTAGGCATGTATGTGACAGTTGGGATGGGTGCTTGTTAGATTAGATGACATTTGATTTAGATGAAATTGTTGAGATTTCTAAAGTACCAGTAGGATTGGTCTAAATGATTAAATGATATGATCCGGTGGTCCTTCAAGTGCCGTGACAATGAAATGGTTGTTTCCAGATTCCTGGTAGAAATAGTGAAATACTAATTAATACATACATACAAATATACAATAATGTAAGGGTAAGTTAATGCAATTAACCCTATATTTGTGTATTGATTTTCTAACTATTTATTCAGTTTTTCCTGCAGCGCTTGATCCGACGTGTTCATAACAGCGAAAACCGTCAAACACCCCATGGAATGGTAAATAGTTAATCATAAAACCCTTGTGCATTTGCACTGAATAGCTATATCATGTGCACGAAGAGATTGACCTTTTGCAGTAAGCTGAGGAGGCTCCTTCTTAAACTAATTATCTTGTTTTTTTTTATAATTTGAGGCTCCTTAAAAAAAATTATGTTTGGGATGATGTGTCATGGGCATATTTGGTTTTCCACAGGTCAAAGTTAATCAACCATTAAAGTTAACCGATTGACTTGATGGCAATGGGTGCTTATGCTAATTTAGGATATCTTACTAGATTCAACAAAGTAAGGGTAAGAAGACAAGGTATGTTGCTATTGTAGGTGTTACTACTTCGTATATTTTTATGCAATATGATTTCGTTATGAGCAAATTACTAGTGTTATTGCTATTGAGTGTTGGTATTTATTTTCATCTTCTGATGTCTTTGTTGTCAACTATGTGGTGCAGCTATGCGTCCACTCCATTGCCTTTGACATTATTTTATTCAAATTTTGTTAAAATTTGAGCACATTATAATTTATTTATTTTTAAATATATGGATATAAGCATGTGCGGCCAAACCTAGTAATACGTAAACATATGGCTTCATATATTTTGTTCATTTGTTAGAAAATTTGGTTTGATTGAAGAATATGGTTAATGTGTTAAGTTTGCACATATTTTGTGAATAGAGACAATTATTTGATGTTCACAGCTACACACAAGTTATGCATATATGTGACAGTTGGGATGGGTGCTTGGTAGATTAGATGACATTTGATTTAGATGAAATTGTTGAGATTTCTAGAGTACCAGTAGGATTAGATGTGACGATTGGCTGTTTCCAGATTCCTAGTAGAAATACTAATTAATATATATAAATGATTGTAAACGTTGATGTTTTTAGGTCAAGCGAGAGTGATGGAGCCATTTGATTAGTAACAGGAATTTTGCATGCATAACCATTATTGTGCCATGTTTGTATTACCATCTGTTTCATTTTTGGTTAACTTGAACGCGACCATTAACGTGTTAACTCAATATATATTGATCCTGATTTGATAATAAGGTTCAACCATGATTGGATCCTTGAGGAAGAGTTGGCTCAGGTTATTGACACCGGTATGGCTTTGGGGATGGATTTCAATAACAAAGAAGTGGAGATGGCTGAAATTATTTATGAACAGAGGAGGAGGAAGAAGAGAGGTCGATAGAAGCTGTGGATTTTTTGATCGTTTTCAAGGCAGTTTGTAAAAAGTGTTGTGCAGTTGTGCAGTTGTTTTGGAGTTGGAGGCTTGGCGCTGTTTCAGACCTTGTTTTTGTTTTGTTCGCTTTAGCGAGTATTGTGGTCGTTTTTGTGGTGTTTGGTGGGCATTGTTTGAGTGTTGGTTCTTGTTGCTGGTGGGCTTGAGTTAGGTTTCCTTGGTGGCTCTTGGTCTGGTCGTTTTTTGGGCTTTGTTTCGGGCTCGGCTGGTTTTTGTGGGGAGTGTCAATATTTGTACCTTTAAAAAACTATATATGACCCCATTAAAAAATTTAAAATGTTTTAACTTGTAAATACACCTCACATATTACCAAATATGCCCTTTTTCTTCATTTTTGAAAAATATTATAAATTAATGAGTTATAGAATAGTTAAACAAAAATTGAAAAAAAAAAAATTAATACTCGTATGTAGATATGAGGAGCCACGCTTGAATCCTCTTCATAGAATCAAAAACCTAGAGATAAAGTTTTTTTTTTTTTTTTTTTCCTTTTATTATTCTAACTATACAATTTCAGTAATACAAGAAAATTAGTCCATCAATAACATTAATTGAATCTGTTTGTATGTTTAAATTTATAGTCATTTTTTATATATTAGTTTAGTTTATTAATTAACTTCAATTATTTTCTCTTCTTAATTTGTTTTTTATAACAGTTAGTTGATATTTATAATTTTAAATAATCACTATTTAAATCTTAATTAATAACAAAAACAGAAATTTAGTCAAAAGGGTAATTTTTTGTGTGTGTAACAAAAACGTTGAAATTAGCATATCATGTAGTGTCAAAGCAAAAGAAAAGCAAAAATTTTATTTGGATTTTTTAGTGGATTTCTGCTTTTTTTTTTTTTTTTTTTTTTTTGATTTTTCAGAGATTAAGTCTAACCTCACTCACTTTTAGTGGATTTTTTTTCCTCGGTAAACTTTGGAATCTTTTATGTTGAAGACCTCCGCAGTTTATTAATGACTTGTTAATTAACATGTTTTTCTAGATTTATTAAAAAATGTGGCTCTATTGCCACCCAAAATGGTTTTTATTGTCAAAAAATTGAATTTAATAATTTACTTTTTTATAATTTTTACAAAGTCAATATTAATCCTAAATGTAAATAATCATTTTAATTAAATTGCTTCTCTTTAAATTAGACAAAATCAAATTTGTGTAAAAAACCCTAAATCAAACAAGCTTTGCATATTTTTATTTATTTATTTATTTATTTTATTTTATTTGTGGGAATAGGAGAAAATAGCCTTTCCAAAGTTTGAAAGAGTAAAAATATCCACTTTGGGAAAAACTTACAAAAATGTCCACAAAAAAAAATGAAGTTACCAAAGTACCTTTTAGAGGCATTTTCCATCAAGGTCGTTTCTTTTATGGCCATCTCCATGTTTGAAAGAGTAAAAATGTTCAATTTAAAAATTAAAAAAAAAATACATTTTTATTATTTTTAGAGTTGGTTTTACCAAATTACCCTGTAACTCATTTAATTCAAAATTATCAAATTGCCCTCATTTACTCCCTCTACCTTAACACATTACTAAATTGTCCTCCTTTATTCCCTCAACACTAAAAAAATCCCAAAATTTAAGACCAAGACTTTATTTCTTTCTTCAACAAAAACCCTAGAAATTGGGGGAAAATAATTATTCTTCAATGGACGATTTGGGACACCACTAGCAATTTGAACAATCTATTATCGATAACAACAATATGGTCGACAAAAACCATTACGAGAACAACGATTCTGTAGGGTCAGTTTTGGAATCTTTTCATTTCTTTCTTTCTCTCTTCCTCTGTTTTTTTATTTTTGTTTGGATTCTTTTTGTTGTGAGACTTGAAGCTGGTCGTTGGTTGCGTTTCGTGGGAGACAACTGAAGGTAAATTTAAATGCTTTTGAAAATTTTGATGTATGCTTTCGGTTTCGGGATACTTTCGAAGTGTAGGTTTCACGGGTTTGGTTTTATCGTTGGACAAAATTTGTGGATTGCGAGTTGTTTTATTGTATTGGATGCTTTCAATGATGTGTAATTTTATTTTGAATAATGTTTGGGTACTAATTGGTCAGTACCCAAAATACTAATCCCACCAATGGAAGTGTAGCACGTCATCGCTGTGGTAGCCAAAAAAGGCTCACAGGCCCAAAAGTGCAAAGCCCAGGCTAGTCTTGCTTTGGCCCAAGTGTGAAGAGCCCAACGAGCCCAACGAGAGCATTAACAACATGACTTGGTCGTCTGAAAGACCAAGTCAGCCAGGTGTGCTGAATAGCGAGATTCTAGGGAGAAAATCTCTCCAAGAATCTCGCCCACGATCAAGCCCATGATCTTACCTGTTTATTTCAAACGGTAGCCTAGAAGTTTGCTATAAATAGCAAAGCACTTCTTCAGAGAAACTCTCTCGAAAACACAAAGCTTACAACAGCGTACTGAAACTCTGCTTCTAAGGATCACGGCCACCGGAATCCAAATTCTAGCTTTCACGATCATCGTTGCTCAGCCCAAGCATAACTAAGGCTAACAATCTAAATCAATTCCTTTGATATTTCTTAATTGTTCTATTTTTTCTGTTGTTATTCGTTTCTTGCAAATTTCTTGTCGATCGACCAGGTTCATTTTCAGTCGACCAAGTTCAGTTGCAGGGCAATTCAGCATACGACAATCAAATTCACACGATCCAACCCAAGTTGCATTGGGCCTGACAATATACGACCTGATCCATATTGATTGTAGGTCGATACCCTACAGTTTGGCGCCCACCGTGGGGCCCGTTGCAACTCTACAAGTATCAACAGTAATTTTCATACTCAAACGAACTACAATGTCTGGAGAAGGAACCACCCCAACCATCGAAGAGCAGATCGCTGCATTGGTCGCTCAGACAACAGCAAACGCAGAAAAGTTGCGAGCATTAGAAGCTGAAAACGCTGCGATTCGAGCCACTAATGAAGAATTGCGAGCCATAGTCGATGGCGTCGTTCCCGACAGCGAAGACGTAGGGGATCCGGCTCCTGTCCCAAATGTTGAACAAGAGGTCGACCGACGAGGTCGAGACGCTCCGACAGGTCCAGCGATACCAGATGGGAATCCGAATGTCGGGCAAACCCAGCAAACACCCCAGACAACTCGAGTCGACATCGACCTCAACAACTTGCCCGCTCGAAACGACAACGAGCAAGATCCTATTACGGGCAGGCAACCTGAGAATGTCTTGGGGACACCCGTGTCGTTCCAGTCGACAGTAAGTCTGGTAAAACCTAATCCGGACCAATCTTCTCTGGCTAATTTAGAATTTTCTCGCAGGTTTGCTGAAATGGAGGCCCTCATACAAAGAATTCCAGGCGTCCCAGCTCCAATCAAGAGGAGCAACATGAACAGCTTTGCAGACTCACCGTTTGTCGACGCAATAGCACTTGTCGAGATGCCCAAGAAGTTCAGCTTCCCAAACATGAAGCAATATGAGGGAACGACCGATCCAGACGACCACATAGCGCAGTATAAACAGAGAATGTTCACTGCAGCAATTCCCCGCGACCTAAGAGAAGCATGCATGTGCAAAGCCTTTGGGTCCAGTCTCAATGGTCCAGCTTTACAATGGTACACTAACCTACCTAATAATTCAATCAATTCTTTTGCGCAGCTTACAGATACATTAGTGGAGCAATTTGCGAGTAGTCGCAAGCTGGAGAAACAGTCGCCCCAGTCGACTACACAAGAAATTGGATGGATCCACTACTAGACTACTTGCGAGCCGACATTTTACCTGAAGACAGAACTGAGGCAAGGAAAATCAAAGCAAAAGCTGCGAAGTTCTGCATTTTATACGGTAAGCTATACAAAAAGTCTTTTACAGGACCCTACTTGAGGTGTGTAACTCCACGAGAATCATACGACGTCCTCAAGAGTCTACACTATGAAGAATGTGGAAATCACTCGGGGGCTCGAAGTCTGTCGAACAGAGCAATCACAGCAGGATACTACGCCGACCATGCGCTCCGACTCCCAAAATCATGTGAAGTCGTGCGACAAGTGTCAAAGATTCGCACCAGTCTGCCATCTTCCCCCAGATATGTTAAATTCAATCTCAGCCCCTTGGCCTTTTATGAAATGGGGGATGGATATTGCAGGAAAACTCCCAGCTGCACCTGGAGGCGTCGTCTACATGTTGGTGATGACAGACTACTTCACAAAGTGGGTAGAAATCGAAGCTTTTACCTTAAGTACGCGACATCGAGGTACGCAATTTTGTGCGGAAAAACATAATTTACAGGTTCGGAGTTCCACGAGAAATAGTAACCGACAATGGGTCCCAGTTCATCTCATTCGACTTCAAAAACTTCTGCGACAAATATGGGATAAAGCTAAGTTTCTCAACTCCACGATATCCACAAGCAAATGGACAAGCGGAGTCGACGAATAAAACCATCATCAACACACTGAAGAAACGACTAGAAGCTGAAAAGAATGAATGGGTGGAAAAGCTCCCAGAAATCCTATGGTCGTACCGTATGACCCCTCGACGGTCGACTGGCGAGACTCCATTCTCCCTTGTTTATGGGTCTGAAGCAGTGATCCCCATCGAGACACGACTCGCAACCGCACGAAGTGAAAATCCAAACGAAGCCCAAAACAACCATGAGCTCGCCTTCGAGTTGGATCACTTGGATGAGAGACGTGATCGAGCGGCTCTGAGAGTACAGTCGTACCAACAACAGGTCGCACGACATTACAACAAGAAAGTACATATCAGAACCTTCAAGCTCCATGACTGGGTACTACGCCGTGTTTTCCAAAACACCAGATAAGAGGGAGCCGGAAAATTGGGGCCGACATGGGAAGGGCCTTATCAAATAACAGAAGTCGTCGGTCGAGGAACCTACAAGTTGAGAGGACTCGACGGTCGAGAACTAAACAACAGCTGGAATACACTGCATCTAAAACAGTATCACTTCTAAAACTATACTTAATTTCTTCTTTCATTTCATTTTTTATCACTTTCCTTGAATCTTATGATACTAACAATGCAAAAAAGAGCAATGATGAAAAACTTACTAAGTTTATAACTGAGCTCACAAAACATTTTTCATAACCTTAGTCGACTTCGACGTATTATATTGCTACGAAATTCTTCTGTTATTACAGCATTGGCAATACCCCGACGTCGACGACAACAAGAACCTACTCCCAACATCCTTATTTAATCAAACGCACGCTGGGAGTCGGGGACAACACTTGATGAAAATTGAAAATTGACGCATGTACGCGATTCAAATATATTATGTCGACTGACGCATGTACGCGATGACATTTGTCGACTGAACGCTTGTACGCGAGTTGTATTAAACCAATTGATGATTTTTTGTTAGTGAATTTGTTAACTGTCGATTAACGCACATACGCGATGAATGGTCGACTGAACGCATGTATGCGAAATATTTTGTCGATTGACTCTTGTACACGTATTTTATGATAAATAAATAAGCCATGTTTATCTATACTATGAAGTTGTTCGACATGCGCATGAGTATTAGTTTACAGGCTTGTTTCATGTAGGTGTTTAAACTTGTGTAAACCCCCATTATAAGATGGTCGTGTCGTTTCCACATGCAAACAAATTTCACACAATTATTGAAGACATGACCAAACATCGATTGATCAAATGAAAATGGTCGAGCCAATATACGTTCCTTCAACAAAAAATAAAATGGTCGAACGACCATATCATTCACGATTACAAAACAAAAAAAAAAAATTATTACAAAAATTAACGTTCAAAAATTATTCGAATTTGTGTTTTTAAATTACAGGCGGGTCGAGTGTGGAAGCAACATTAGAAGGGTTGACAGGAGATTGATTGACGATCGGTGGGTCGACAGCAGGAGGAAGGCCAGCGACATCGGAACCTTCGGGGAGTGCGTTGTCATCCTCCTCCAGCCGACGCATTTCATCATAAGTCTCAACCATCTCCTGCATTTCGTCGCGGCTCCAATTAACATGCTGGCCCGACATATATTCCTTGTACAGCTCTGCTTTCGCTTTAATTAACGCAGCAGAGGCGATCGACGTCAGCTGAGCCTTTAAAGCAGCAACATTATGATGCTCTTCAATTAAGGTGGCACGAGCTTCGGTCGACTCCAAGGAATGTCGATCCCTGTCGGCCTTCATCTCACTCAACTCTTTCTCAAGAGCCAAGTTTTTCCTTGTCAGCTCATCGACAGCTTTGTCGGCCTGGGCCTTCTCTTGCCTCGCAACGTCGACCAGCTTCCGTTGCTTCCCATACTTGTCGCCCAACGACTTGTACCTCCCATACAAGTGTAGCGAAGCCTGCAAAGACTGCACAGCGTTGAAAGTTAGCTTAAATGGTACGACATCAAAAACAAAAATATATATATGTATATATGAATAAATAAATGAATATGTAACTCACATGGAATGCCGAGAGGAAAGTCGTGTCGAACACTTCCTCGATTTTCTTCTTCTGCAGATGCTTCTCATCTGTAGGGAGGGTATAGTCGAACGACCTTTCCAAAAAGGAATTCGGGTCGTCGAATGATGACAGGTCAGAGAGGGTTGCTGTCGTCGAATCTGGCTGCGATGCAGCCACTTGCTTCCCCTTGTCGGCCCTCTTCCCCTTGTCGGCCGGTGGGTTCCTCCTTGGCTTCTTCTTCTGGGGAGATCGCTCAGGAGAAGATTCGTAAACATGTTCTGGCTGCGCAGCGCCTCCAGTCGACTTTTCAGCCTGTTTCTTCTTCGCTGTTGCTGCCGCCCTCTTCTTCATCAGGTCGTCTATGAGATTCTTCAGAGCATTTGCTGTGTCCGGGATGTTCACTATTGCGCTTGCCATTGATGTCACTGCAACACGATGTTCATTGTCAAAAACAGGCGACAAGAATGTCATTGAATATTGAAGAATTTCGAAACTCCTTCTAATCCAGATATACGACAAGAAATCCTTCACGTTAGGATACGGCGCTCGCGACCTATTATGAGTCGACCACCTCCATAGCCTGGTAGGCCTAAGTTTACCTTCTGTTAATAGCACTTTACAGCTTCTATCCTTTTCAGGGATATTCAGCATTGCTGCAGTGCGAACAGGAGCAATTTTGCTCGACGGTTTGGCCTCTAAGCCCTTTATTTCTACAAAATAAGCTAGGTATCAGCAAAGACAAATCAGGTAAAGTAAAAAACCTATCTACGACAAAACTCGGACGACACTCACCATATCGGTTCCAAGTCCGTCTTAAAACATACGGTTCATTATCCACGAACCATGGACCGTCGACTGGAGGACCTTTTGCAAAAAGTAGGTATCCTTCCAATTTCGGTTGTTCGTTGTCGTGTCGGTAATGATCTGCTGCTCCTTGCTTCTAGGTACTAACATATAGCGACCTTGGTCGTATATGTGCTCCTTCAAATAATAGTTGTGGAGGAGGCTCGACATCCCAAATGGTATGCCGTATCTCTCACTAAGAACACTAAAACTTAGCAAGATCCTCCATGTGTTTGGCATTAGCTGACCCGGAGCAAGGTCGTAGTACAACAATGTTCGTCGCACCAATGGGGGAATGGGGAACCTAAACCCCAAACGGAATGTATATTCATAAAGACATGTCCACTCAGCTATATCCCAGTCGGCCTTTTCATACTCCTTTGGTGCACGCAGCTCGACACTACTAGGGATGCCGTAAATTTCCCTCAGCAGACACAAGTTTTCCTCCGACACCAAACTCGACGGACTTTCTTCAAGCACACCTACTGGTCGACCGGACGTAGTGGCCTCATCTACGTCTATATATTCAGGATGGTCGACTATCGACGCAACGGCACGTACGCCGCCTTGTTCGAGTATCCTTTTCGTATTTATCGAAACGACGTTCGACGGATCCTCTAGTGTAACTCGCCGATCGACATCGACACCACTATCAACTTCGACACTATCCTCTCCCTCGCTTGTCCAACTATATTTTGGATCAGATATGGTGTCGTCGCTCGACAGGTCTATTTCTCCACTCGACATGCTAACATCGTCGTTCGACATGAGTCCTCCTAAAGCTGACAAGGCAAAAAATGCACAAGTCAGAAACTGTGGCGCTATAATCACAACCTAGGGTTTCTAAAGTCCTATTCTAGGATCATCATCTTGAAACCTAACCCAACCCTAGAGTTCTAGCGTCCTACAAGTCGATCGAATAAAGCTTCCAGTCTACATTGGTCGTATGAAATAAATAAACATCAAACAGTACAAAAAACATAGCAAGAAAGATCGAACAAAAGAAACAAACTGGAAAATAACGAGAACAGCGAAGAACAACAAGAACAAAAACCAGAACTTCATAAAAACCTCAGGCAAGCAAAAATCTTTACATTATTTGCATGTTATATTTCTTGTTTCAAATAACCAAGTAACGCAGGAAAAGCAAAAGAAAACAAATACCTTGAGAGAAAAAGAAGCCTCTAAGAATCTGGTGAGAAAATCCGGCGAGAAGTCCACGAAGAACTATGTTGCTGAAGGCTCTGAGAGACTGAAAGTTCTAGCGGTTTGTGCAAAAGTGGCTTATGGGAGCAGGGAGGTTATATTTATAACCAAACCCTTTACAAACCCCTTTGCCACGTGTCTACACCAGAAGTGGTTGCAACCTTACAGTTACCAATAACCCACGCACGCACGCAACTGCTCATGATGAGTTTTTTGAATTTCAAAACCCCACCTCGAGCAAACCAAGCACGCCAAAATTTAATGTTCTGATGTCATCCTAGGGTTTCTGAAGCGGCAGATGTCTTTTCAATTTGACTTTTGGTTTGCCCTCATTACAGAATACTCGTCGAACGACGTTGGTAGTACGACATCTTTTGTTCCGATAAACAGCTCAATTCTTATCAAACTAAGTTGGCGTTTCAACACAGTTCATACAAATTAATTCCAACTGGAGTGTTCAAACGACTTCAAGAAACCATGTCAAGTAAGCAGTGACAGATCACGTCGACTTAAGTTTGGTCGCTCGACAATAGTCGATACGATGTAAATCACTCTCTACTTCGTTACACTCTTTAGAGAGTGGGGGACAAACTGTGGTAGCCAAAAAAGGCTCACAGGCCCAAAAGTGCAAAGCCCAGGCTAGTCTTGCTTTGGCCCAAGTGTGAAGAGCCCAACGAGCCCAACGAGAGCATTAACAACATGACTTGGTCGTCTGAAAGACCAAGTCAGCCAGGTGTGCTGAATAGCGAGATTTTAGGGAGAAAATCTCTCCAAGAATCTCGCCCACGATCAAGCCCATGATCTTACCTGTTTATTTCAAACGGTAGCCTAGAAGTTTGCTATAAATAGCAAAGCACTTCTTCAGAGAAACTCTCTCGAAAACACAAAGCTTACAACAGCGTACTGAAACTCTGCTTCTAAGGATCACGGCCACCGGAATCCAAATTCTAGCTTTCACGATCATCGTTGCTCAGCCCAAGCATAACTAAGGCTAACAATCTAAATCAATTCCTTTGATATTTCTTAATTGTTCTATTTTTTCTGTTGTTATTCGTTTCTTGCAAATTTCTTGTCGATCGACCAGGTTCATTTTCAGTCGACCAAGTTCAGTTGCAGGGCAATTCAGCATACGACAATCAAATTCACACGATCCAACCCAAGTTGCATTGGGCCTGACAATATACGACCTGATCCATATTGATTGTAGGTCGATACCCTACAATCGCCCACACTCCCATTGATGGCCCAACCGGTCAGTACTCAGTACCAAGCATTATTCTTAAATTAGTAATATTTGTTTAATTCGTTAATTGCTCAATAACTCCCATAGTAACTGAAAGGAAAATTCAAAATTTTAATGGAAAATGAACGATAGGGTTTATTTTGGATAATTAATTAAAAAAGCAAGGCAGTTTTTGATTAAGAATGAATCTAGATGGTGGATTTTATTCAAGATTTTTTATAAAGTCTCTTTTTTTAAGGCTGATTATGTGATTTTTAAAAATGAAAAAAGAAAAAAAAAAAAAAAAAGCGCTCCGTTTATTCGTAATGGAAGAACTGCAAATTTTGGGGAAGCCCATTCCTTTCAAACATGATAGGCAAGGCATCTCGTTTATCGACGTTTACGATCCAATGGCCAAAAACTTGCTAGAAAAATTTTTAGGAAAAAAATATTAAGATTTTCTCCTAACAATATAATTTTTTAACTTTTACATTCCATAATTCTCTTTAAAAAAATAATTTTATTTATTTATTTATTTTATTTTTATTTTTTTCATTGAATACTAATTCCACATTTTTTTTTTCAAAACTAGGTTTGGCTGCATCTTGCACATGCTCAAATTTATCTTCAAAATTAAAAAATTAAAAAATTAAAAAATAATAAAATTTAGCTGTTGATATAAATAATTTTTATATTTTTAAAAATATATATTCACTAAATAACTGTAGAAATATATATTGACTAAATAACAGTAGCACCACTGCATCACATTTAGAAGTATAAATTGAGAAGAAACATCTGAATTTCCTTCACTAAGTTATGGGGTATTTACTCGAATTCAGCCAAATGGTATCTACTCAGGGCTCTGAATTCCATTTTAGATCAACAATAATTTTAAACTTGATTTGAAGAACAAAGCTAAATCATTCATTACTCAACACTGCCAGAAAGCATTTACAAAGCTAAACCTACTGTAGTCAGCATCTATCAGAGAGAATTTGGGGGCAACAAAAATGATGGTATATTGCAAAAGAGTTGAATGAATAATTACAAGGCAATAAGTTTATATATAGCTGCAATAATTAGTCACACAGGTGAAGTAAATGTGTTAATTGGTGCAGTTATGACTCTGTTGTGAGCACCTCTCGGCTCTCCATTCTTCAAACTTCTCAACCTAATGAGACATTTTCTTTAGCTTCTTGTTTATTGACATGCTTTACAAAAAGCCACAGTAAACCAAACAAAACAAAATAACAAATGGGTAAACAATCTCTGCTATGTACAAAGAATCCCGATCATTGACTCCAAAATTTGGTACTCATGTCAATCTAGTCACATAATAATGTTGAAAAAGTAGCATGTAAATTCGACAATTTCTCTTCCGTAGGCACATAAGTATGAACATACTTATAGCACACTTATCCACCTCTTCACTTTTTACCATATAAACATTATTTGACCCAATTACATTGTTTTTTCTGACAAAAAGTAATGAGGTAAATAAGTATGCTACTGGAGAAAAACTCATAAATTCGGTAACATCCTCAATATATATCTATGATAAATATTCTATTTAGAGTTTCTGACCTTACAAATCAAAGATTCACATATTTTCCTAGATTTGGGTAAATTTGAATCAATTGAACAACATCAATTCCATCAATTCCGTATCATCAAAGACATAGACAAAATAATAGTTTAATATTATGACAATCCTAGTCATTTGCTCATGTTAGCTTAATCAGCTAAAATAATAGTTATATAATACGATAAAAGTTACTGTACTAATTTTCTTAGCAACCAAATAGAGATGGAACAAATACATGGTTCCTCGAACGAGGTAAAATACCTTGAATGGATAAGTCTACCCGCATTTGACGAGATAATAAGTTGGTCCTGTCAAATTAGCAATGACAAACAATTACCATCAACGAATTTTACAAGACTAAAAATATAGAAAGCAATTTATACATACATATTTCAGCAGCTGAACCTCCAAAAAGATGATAAGAGACATTAACTTGAGAAACTCAATTTTTCTTTCCACTATATTTAGCTGGAAATAAAAACATAAGAAAAGAATGTTATGATAATTTTTCAGAAGGAAGAAAAGGGGCAGGAAGAGAAGAGAGAAGAGTTGATTGAGAAGATAAATTGTGCAATATTCGATACTTTCCATTCATCAGTCAAGAGTCAAATTAAATGGAAATAATGCCTAAGAAAGAGGAACCCACTAAGCTGTATATCAGCCCCACTAACAGTCCTACCTACACAACAGAACACAACTAAACAAATCAAGACTAAGTCTTTGAGTGACCATTTCTTCACGTGTATACACCACTTCCTCACGAATGTGCATGGCTTGGAAGCAATCGGCCAAATAGTCACATATCATTCCCCACTGCTTGAAGAATCCTTGTCCTCAAGGATGAAGTTGGGGTAAGACTTCGAAAAACGCCACAAGTTCTCCCAAGTCAGATCCTCAGGTGGTGCCCCGAGCCACTTAACCAATATCTCAGTTTTGGGTCGATATTTGACCCAACAGGTAATTCTAACCTATAAGCAACTAGATCAATTTAAAGCCATAACTGCTTCAGAAAGAAGACCTAATATAAAGTCTTCTCTATCTACCTCTAATCAATCAAAAATCAAACCCATAGCGTTCAGTCAATTTTTGTGCCGATCTGGTAATCATTTTCACGAAAGAGCTCTAATTGCTGCTCTATTTCCGAAGACCCAGATAGATTCAAAAGAAAATAAAACAAATCAAAAAAAATAATTAATTACCATGTTGCTCCGCAAGAGCCGAATTATCACAAACCGGAGAACAGGTAAGAAATTATCATCTACCGGAGGCAGGAGCATCTGATGCTACTGTTGAAGTTATCCAGCTCCGAAGACCTTGATTTTTCGAATAAATCAAAAATCCTTCAGAGCTGGATATCATCAACAGAAACGATGCGGACGTCCGAATCCACTGGAAAAAATATATATATCATCTCCCAACTCGACATCTACTGATTCGACAAACCTACAAAGATAAGCCATCAAAAGATATCAAATCTTCAATATCTCAAACAAAACAAAAAAAAATGTGAAGAGTAAGAACAAATGAAAAACAAATTTCTGAACCAAATCATGGTTTAACTCTTTAGAAAGACAGATCGTAACAAAATTAAAGCATACAAAAGCAACACAAAAAAAGGAGCACAAACCAAATCAGAGTTTCCGTTGTCTGGAGTTTCATCCGCTCCGCCGCACAATAAAGAAAAGATAATGTCGTTGTCAAACAGTTGTTGCACAAACCTATCTTCTTTATTAATAGTAAGGATTTTAAAGGGCAATTGCACAAACACCCTGATATTTAATATAATTGCATGCATGTGGGAGTTTTCTTAAAATTGTACAAACAAATCTCCAAATCTCATGTTAGTAGTTGACAGTTCAATTTAACTATTAAGCATCTTGTACATATTATAGGGTCCAAAATGCCCATTATCATCCATCCTCATTTCTCCAAGGGGCCGTTTGGTATGCCGGCATCTTGGCATGGGAATGGGAATCTGATAGGATTCCCATGTTTGTTACTAGGTTTGTATTTTCAGATTCCCGGGAATGTGAATCCCATGGGAATCACATTACCCTCCAAGGGGGTAATGTGATTCCAGCCCCAACAGGTGGGTTTCAGATGCCCCTCCATCTGATTCCCACCGTGGGACCCACCTCATAAAAAAAAATTATTTTATTTTCTTCTTCTTCTTCGTTCTTCACCAACTTCTTCTTCTTCGTTCTTTGTTCTTCTTCTTTGTTCATCAAAATCATTCCAAAAACACAATCAAAGTTTCTTCAATCAAATTCCACAACACAAAAACCAAAAATTAATTCCACAAACCCAAATCAATTCCGATAATCCAAACTTTTAATTCAATCAAAACCACATCAATTTCAAAAAATAAACAAAAAATCTGGGTTTTGATCATGACTGTGATGGAGCAGATCTGGGCTTCGATGATGACGACGAAGAGCATCGATCGACGAGCAGATCTGAGCAGATCAAGCATCGTCCATCGACGAGCATCAACGACGACGACGATGACGATCCCGGCCGAACGGAGGCGACGACGATGACGATCCCAGCCGGACGGAGGCGACGACGACGACAAACAAGAACCCGGTCGGAGGCTACGAAGACGACGATGAGGATGATCTGAGAGAGAGAGAGAGAGAGAGAGAGAGATGGAAAGAGATGAAAGGATCTGGTTTTCCACTTTGGGCCTGGGAAAAAGATGAGAGAGATGAACTGATGTTAGATATTTTTTTTTAATGTTTTAGTTTTTAATAAATAAATAAATAAATCAAATTCCCATGTACAACCAAACACTTTTAGTTGATATTCCCAGGAATCCGACATTATATTCCCATGCACAACCAAACACATGTATACAACTTTCCCAGGAATCACATTCCTAGGTTTCACTTTCCCAGGAATCACATTATTTTGATTACCCCATACCAAACGGCCCCCAATAGCCATCCCTAGCCATTACTTAATATAATATTAATAATTAATTTACCATTTAAAAAAACTAAACTTAACTTACCTTTATATTTTTTTTTCTCGAGTTGCCACTTTTCAAATAGTAGGGATTTGAGTTTATATAGTAATTAGAGAGAGAGATAGAGTGTATTTAAAATTTATAGTTGTCTTATCTTTTAAAATCATTTACTTTTCCCTATGAGCCTGTGACTGATATCTTTTCGAAAATACCATTTTAAAAAAGGAAAATAAATTTACTTTTCCTATGAACCCGTGTATTTGGTTTACGGACACAAAAGTTGGTGCAATTTTGATTTTTGACAAGACGATGAGATGGAATAAGAGTACGTTTGGAAGAGCTTCTCAAATAGATCTTTTTGACTTTTCCTATGAACCTGTGTATTTTGTTTACTGATACAGAAGTTGGTGCAATTTTGATTTTTGACAAGAAGATGAGATGGAATAAGAGTACGTTTGGGAGTGCTTCTCAAATAGATCTTTTTGACTTTTCCTATGAACCCGTGTATTTTGTTTACTGATACAGAAGTTGGTGCAATTTTGATTTTTGACAAGACAATGAGATGAAATAAGAGTACGTTTAGGAGAGCTTCTCAAATAGATCTTTTTGTAGTAAATCTTTTAGAAGTATATCTTTTAGAGGTAGAGCTTTTAAATAAAAGTCGATAGTCGTTTGATTGTCAATTAAAAAAGAGTGTCAATTAAAAAAGAGCTTTTTTAATGAGAGAATTACTAAAATACTCTAGCAAATATTAAATTATAGAGTTATATTAGAGATTTTGATGTTTTTAAAAAAAAGCTCAAAAAAGTTTACTTAGAAAAGCCTAAAATTTAAGCTTCTCTAAGTAGACGTAAAATAACTTTTTTAATCGTCGAAAACTCTACTGGAGTATCAATCAAATGAAAAGAAAAAAATTGAAAAAAACATTTTTAATTATAAAAAAAAAAAAAAAAAAACTTTTTTAGCCAGTAGACAAGCTCCCCCAAACGGATACTAAATCATTTTTTAAAAGGAAAAATTAATTTAAGAAAAGTTAGAACCATAATAATAATAAAACTAGTTGACACTGATGCCCCCATAAACTCTTCCAAATTATGTATTATGCCCCTATACTTTTTTTTTTCACCACTAGACCCCCTGAACTCTCGTTTTTTTATAAACACTTGGTTTTTTGCTCCATGTTAGGGGATATCTACAGTCAGCATTTACCAATTTGTGAGGGTTCAGGGGGTTTAGTGGCGAAAAAAAAAATATAGGGGGCATAGTGCATATTTTGAAAGAGTTTATGAGACATCAGTACCAATTAGTCTAATAATAATAATAATAATAATAATAACCTCCACTGTCTAGCCGCGAACAAGAAGACTCTAGCTTCCCATTTCAATGCAGCTTGATTGCTACACCCCATCCCAAGAACAAACCCAAAACTAGATGAGAGTAGAGGTGACCACGGTTCGGAGTGGTTCGAATCGGAACTGTGACTTTTAGAACCAGATTGAAACTGAAAAATTCGGTTCCAATTCGGTTCTTCAATTTGTAGAACCGGTTTGGAACCGTTTTTTTTCAAACTTTTTTCGTATGAAATTTAAATATCTCCTCCCATTTCATTTCTCTTCACTCCAATTCTCTCTCAATTCTCTAATACTTATTTTTTTAATTTTTAATTTTTAATTTTTTTAAAAAGAAAGAGGTTTGGTTCAGATTCCAGTTCCGGTTAGGTCACCTCTGGATGTGAGAGAGAGAGAGAGAGAGATGATTTCAAATGATTAGAGACCGACGGGATTAGTTTTTTAATTATAATCTTAACCTAAGTTAACAGTAGGAGGTTTTTACCAAGAAAAAAATAAACCAGAGGGTTGCTTTTAATAATATACCTCACAATAAAGATGGTAGCCTGGTAGGTGCACTCAGCTGTATCTTTAAGTTTTTTTCTCGTGTAAAACAACTCAGGTATCTTTTTCCAGCTGGGAAAAAAAAAATCCGTGGGCACTCTTTTTTATAAATCTGTGGACACATTTTTCAAAATTTAGTCAGTAATTAAAACCTTTCTTAAAAAGAAAAGAAAAAGCCGATGGGACCTGCTTGCTCACGAGAAAATGAACAGCGCCAGGGAGCAATCCACGATGGTGTTGTCGGGTTTTGTATTTCGTTTTTTTTTTTTTTTTGAAAGTTCAAATTTAAAATATCGTGGGATAAATAATATATTTAAATTTAATTGTATATACTAGGGAACTAGGGATCATAAAATTACGTAGGGATCTGATTTGATCAAAATTTGATCTCTATATTTGGAGATCCAAAACGCTATCTCTATTTCAGTATTCGTTTTTTTTTTTTTTGTTTTTTTTTTTTTTTTTTTAAATCTCATTTTACTTTGATTAGTTAATTGATTAACAAAAGGGGTATTAAACAAAATAATTAAAAATTATTAAAATATAGTTAATATTCTACTCGATTAAAAAAATCTCAACAATACCAACAGAGGTGTAACTCAATTGATAGATAGACGAGTTTTGGGGGTTCAAATCCTACCAATAACGAAAGTTTTAAAAAAAATTAGGAATGACAATAGGGCGGGTTCGGGACGGGATGGCCTTCCTCACACCCCACCCCACCCCACCCCACCCCATTTATTTTTTGGAAACCCATCCCCTCATAAAACCCCACCATAAATGGAACGGGTTGGGGCGAGCGGGGTACAACGGAGAGTGCTTTCCCCATCCCCACCCATTTACCCTATTTATGATTTTTATTATTATTTAAATATTAAATATATAACCAGGATTCCTTCCAGGTCGATAGACATTGTCTTGCAGGTTTTACAAGGAGATGACATTTCTTATTCTATAAGTTCAAACGAGTTGCCTTGAGCCTAACAAAACCCAATCCGATTCACATAACACGTAATTCGACCCCCTACAACATGCATGTAGAATGCTTTGCCTTTTAGAGATATTCAACACTTACGAACGAAGATTTTATTTTTTTTTTAAAAAAACACTTACGAAAATCTTTATTAGAGAATTTTATTAAATCAATCTTGATGTTATATTGCTGACATGGCAAAAGTGTGGTGATATGTGTATTATTATGTTCAAGATATACTCAGAGTTGTATGCTTATGAAAGAAAAATTGACCAAACTGGCCTAAAACTTGTCAAGATTATCAATTAATAACTTTTAGAGATTTTTTTAATTATTATTTTACGTTAAAATTATAAAATAAACTGATATTAATTTTTCGAAAGCAATACTAAATTAACCTTTACTCATGGAAGTTGTGGTGAGGAAATATGAGAAAAACTTCGGTGCTTCCGGTGCACCAATCACCACCTGGCCACTAATAATCGGCCATGTGATTACTTTTTGCTTTAAAAAATATCTAAAAAATGGTGAGAGAAGGGAATAATCGTAAAATAAGTATTAGTGGATTGTTACATAACATTAATTCTGTCATTAGTGTTTTCTTTTACACAAAGGATTTAATGTTATATAATATGGTATTCTTAAAAATAAATAAAAAAATATATAAAAAAAAAGCTACACACACAACACAAGTTATGTATGTGACAGTTTGACGTGTTAATTAACTTAATATGTATTGATTCTAATTCAATAAGATAAAATGCTAATTTCATGCAGTGTCAAAGCAAAATAAAAGTTACATTTTATTTGGAATCTTTTATGTTGAGGACCTCCACAGTTTATTAATGACTTGTTAATTAACAATTTTTTCTAGATTTATTAAAAAAAAGTGGACTCTATTGTCATCCAAAACAGTTCCCCTTATACCCGTTTACTCCTTACACCACCATCAGAGGCAGAGGTACATCAGGGCCGGCGGGGGCTATGACCCCCCAACCAATATATATATATATATATATGTGTTCTATGTTTGATTTTGTAATGGTGCGATACAAATACAATAGATCCGATGTGGCCCTTCTATTATTTTTTTGATTATAAAAGTAAATAAATAAAAAGTTTTGCCTCACCAGTTATAATCAATTTCACATATTTCTATTATGACGCATTTACTAATCAATAATGAAATAAGAGGAAATCAAGTTACGTGGGGATGAGAATCAGAAAAATGAATTTTGATTCCTTAAATGGGAGAGAGAATCAAGTTCCCTTCCCATTAACTTAATTCTTGATTTTTATGTGGAACTTATTAATGAACATAATGAAATTCCTCTAGCTTATATTAAAGCTAGTCAATATCAACCCAATCTTGACCATTATGATAAATCTAGACCAAATTCTCATCAACATATCTTCTGGTATTCTTGGTTTCAATTATTTCCTACACATGAAACTTTATGTTAACCATGATTTCTCTTTATTAGACCAACTAGACATTTTGTAGCGATCGCTTTCACTATTGATGAATTTAAAAGTTGGAAAAAGGTTAAGAACTATAACAATATGCTTTTTTAATTCAATGTAGGAAAAAATCATAATTGTAACATCACATATGAGAACTAAAAGATATTACATTTGGTTTTTTAATAATTTAGTTTTTAAATATTAGTATATTTGTTTTGGGTTAACTTGAATTTTTATTTTTGTCTTGACCCCCTGAAGCCAAAATCCTGGCTTCGCCTCTACCCACCATCAAAAAATTGAATTTAATAATTTACTTTTTATAATTTCTAAAATGTCTATATTAACACTAAATATTAATTATTATTTTAATTAAATATTTTATGGCGAAATCAAATTTGGGTGAAGGAACTCTAATTAAATCAAACCGACCAAGGATTGCAGATTTTTTTTTTCTCTCTCTCTCTCTACATCATCATGGCCGAAAACACATTGAAACTCTTTGTACGACTATAAATCACCAAATTAAACTAGGGACTTGCTGGCACAATCATCGGTGTATTCAATAAAACACAAAAACATAATAAAACAAAAAACTTGCTCATTTATATACGTTTTGAACTTTGAACTCCTCAATCTTCCCTCCGCATATGTGAGGAAGTCGATTTATTTTTCAAACGTGGATTCTCTATGTACCAGCTCAAAATGATGATCATGATCTCCCAAGTAAACAACATAAAATCTCTATATCTGGGCGAAGGCTGGGAGTGAGGAAGACATGTTTTGTCCTTGGGCAAAAGGTAGGGTGGAAAGAAAGTAAGAGGAAGATCAAGTGAGGAAAAAACTTATTCTTTAACTCAATTTTTCAAAAAAGTTATTCATACGTATCTCCTACTTTTGAGTGGTCCGGCGGTAAACCCCTCACACTTGTACTATGAGGTTGCGGGTTCGAGTCTCCCTCTCCAAAAAATCCTGAATTTATATAATAGTGTAATACTAAAAATAAAATAAAAAACTTGAAAAGCCGAGTTTGTTATCTTAATATCTTATCTTATGCATATACATCATTTGGGCCACAAATTTAGTCACCAAATTTATTCTAAGATTTATTCAATCAGAATGGATCAATCTTCGCAGCATTCTTCTGTCACTGATGCTCCTCTCCACAACAATGTATGTTAAAATAACTCATGCTTCTCACAACTTTAAGCTAAATACATGCAATTTTTAAGGGAAGATTTTTACCAGCTCAGGAAAACAAAACTGTCGAGAAATCGATCACACAAATCAAACGAGCTTCTTCATAAAAATTCTTGTTGAAATTTAATTTGCCGACTCCTTGAAGAGCTGTTCAAAGCGAGGTTTGCACAATAAAGAACGCCGCCTGAATTGAGAGTGCTATCTGCATGTAAGTAATCCCACTGAATCGAATTTGTTCATCGTATCATGCAGACAGCACTCTCAATGATCGAATTTGTTATATCTTAACCTAATTATCTGGTATTCTGTTTGAAGCTTTTGTGTTTGATTTGGATTTCCCTCATGAACAAGCTTGTGAGTTGTATTTAGCTTGGTGTTGTTGTCTTGAAGAGGAAATCTAATATATATATATAGAAAAAAAAAAAAAAAAAATTAGTGGAGGAAATAAAGGATATTAATATGAGAGTCAATGACAATTTTAATGAGTTAAATTGGTTTTGGAAATCAATATTTAAATCTTGTATTAATTCATAAAGAATTAATCACAAATCAATTAAATTACCAAATAAATGGTAGTTACAATTTTAAAATTCAAAAGAATTAAATGTGAATTATTCGAATCTGTCAAAACTTACGGAAATCTTTGTTAGATAATCTTATAAAAAAAATGACATATTATTAAGATAGAAAAATCTATCTTATTAATTAGATCAAGTTTACAAAAATATGACACATTGTTAAGATATATAAGTCTATCTTTATTGGATAATCTTATTACACCAATCTTACACACACACACACACAAAAAAAAAAAAAAAAAAAAACCTTATTATTAAGATAGATAAATCTATCTTTATTAGATAGAGTAATGGCTAAACATCCTATTTTTTTTTTTTAATTATTTATAAAATGATATGGCACATGAGGTGTCAATATAATTTTTTAAAAAAGATTGATCTAATAAGATTATCCAATAGAGTAATGCTAGACGTTCTAATTTTTTTTTTTTTTTACCAAATGATTTGACACATAAGGAGTCAACATTATGTTTTCTCAAATCTATCTTTATTGGATAATCTTATTAGATCAATCTTTAAAAAAAAAAAAAAATGACATATTATTACGATAGAGAAATCTATTTTTATTGAATAATCTTATTAGATCAATCTTAATTTTTTTTTTTTTTTAAATGACATATTGTTAAGATAGAGAAATCTAAAGCATGATAAATTGAAATGCAGTAGGCAGTTTTCTCAAATCTCAACCCAACCCATGAAGAAAGGTTTGAATGAGTAGAAGGGAACAAAGGAGAAATAAAAAAAATAAATAAATAAAAACAAAACATAATAATGATTGTAGAGAGAGGCCCAACGGCCAAAAACTTGTTGGAATAAATTTTAAGGAAAAAAAAGCTTCGACAAACCTACAACACATATAATCAAATCTTCAATATCTAAAATGATGTGAGATTCCTAAAATCCAACCATTTTAATCATATAAATACTATAAAAAATATATATAATAAATAAAGAATGCCACATC
Source organism: Acer campestre (assembly GCA_954870605.1). Taxonomy (NCBI): domain Eukaryota; kingdom Viridiplantae; phylum Streptophyta; class Magnoliopsida; order Sapindales; family Sapindaceae; genus Acer; species Acer campestre. The sequence continues at coordinate 3,147,490 of OX940808.1, read as the reverse complement.
ATTTATACACCATATTTGGTCTAAGTAGCATTATTGAAATTGTTAATGAAGATTTTGGATAAAAATGATTTTCCCCCCCTTAGTTGTTAACTTCTTAAGAAACACTAATGGTAGTGGGTATTTGTGTAATTTACAGCAAATATCTCATATGTGTGAAATTACACAAAATGTCAAGGGTATAACACAAAATTACACAAAATGCCGAAATTTGGGCCTCTTTTGCTTTGTTGTTGAAAAACTGGGCCTGATAATCTAAGCCCACCGAAAGACCTCAGCCCTATAGAACATTCTCGTGGATTTGGGTCCATAATAATTTTACAGGGTTATATTACGTGGCATGTGGGTCCCAACTACGAGGCTCAATCCCACGGTCAAGATGCATCGATCATGTCTTCGTTGGAAAACCAAGGGCTTGTATCAAGCTTTAGTCGCTAACGAACTCTCCCGCCAATTCTAACAGAAACCCAGCACCCAACAAATACATTCACAACACGTGTCCACACACAAACATTATCATCACTACAAAACAAAAAAACCTCTCTCTCCCTCCCAAGATCAGAGAAAAAACAAGAATGGCGTCGTCTCTCTTCATCACTCTGTCTGTTTTTGTACTACTCTTCCTCTCTCTCCTCCACGGAAGCGTCTCTCTTCCCACCACAATCGGCGTCACCTACTCCACCTTCTCCCCTCCTCCCACCACCACCGCCGTAACCAGAGGCACTCCTCCGCCGTCGCCTCCACCTCCCCCACCAGCCGACCGCATCGCAAAAACCCTAACCTCTCTCAACTTTCCATCGGTCCGGTTACCAGAATCCGACCCGGAAATAATCCGGGCCTTCTCCTACACAAACACCTCTCTCCTCCTCTCAATCCCCAACGCTCTCGTCCCTCCATTGGCCTCCAACCGCTCCGTCGCGCTCCGGTGGCTCTACCGTCACGTTTTACCGTTCTATCCCCGGTCAAGAATCTCACTCATCTCCGTCGGCAACGATATCTTCGATACCCGACCTGATTTCTCTCCGTTTCTCCTCCCGGCCATACGAAATGTCTATTTAGCTCTCCGTGACCTCGGCATCAAGAAGATTCCAGTCTCCTCGACGTTCTCGTTCTTCGACGTCATAACAACGGCGTTTCCTCCGTCGTCTTCGCTTTTTCGCGAACCCGCTGGGAGTCTCGTCATTAAGCCACTGCTCCAGTTCTTGGACGACACCAACTCGTCGTTTTTAATCAACCTCTATCCGTACAACATGTACCGTCTCAACAGCGAGATCCCGATCGGTTTTGCTCTGTTCCAAGACTACCCTTTCAACTTCCGTGACGATCTCATCACCGGAGTCCGGTACAAGAACCTCTTCGACATGATGGTTGACGCCGTGATCACCGCCATGGCGGTTTCCGGGCACGAGAACGTCCCAGTGGTTGTGGCGGAGACTGGTTGGCCTAGCTCCGGCGACTCGACGGAGGTGGACGCGACGCCGGCTTTCGCGGAGATGTACTTGAAGGGTTTAATGGGTCATCTACGGTCCGGGTCGGGTACGCCGCTAAGAAAAGAAGGGGTCGCGGAGGCGTACATATACGAGTTGGTTGATAGGGAAGTGAAGGGTGTGAGAAGCTGGGGGATTTTGTACAATAATTTGACTAGAAAGTACAACATTGTGTACTCTGGCGGCGGCGGCTCCTCCGAGATTTGCGGGTTATTGAGGATCTTGGTTGTTGGGTTCTTGATGGTTCTTTGTATCTGACTATGAGTCAACTCTCTAATTTGTAGATTCATGTTTCTGCTCTGTTTTGTGCTGAGTTTTTTCAGGTCAGTGAAAATTTCAGGTTTTGATCTTGTGATAGTGAAAATCAAGCAGATTTTGTGTACATCGATTTCACAGTTGTTAATAAATGAGATTTCAATTGTTTGTTTCATAGGAAAATTTGTTCGCATTATTCGTTTTTGCATTAATTCTTCACGGTTCTTTGTAAACTCTCTGTTGATTCCTGTTTCTGCGAGTTTTTTGTGCGAGTTTTTTCAGGTCAGTGAAAATTTCAGTTTTTTGATGTGATTAGTGAAAATGTCGGATTTTGATGTGATTAGTGAAAAATTAAGCAGATTTTGTGTACATAATTCCCCTCCCAGCTAAGGGAATTTGATAGAACTTGATTTTCTTTATTTTATTTCCGATTACTAAACACTTCCCAGTGCAAAAGCGGAGGATTGATTTTGACACTATGCATTGGCAAATCAACGTGAGAATTGGTTTAGAGGTGTTAATTGGTTGGTCCAACTATTACTAAGACATCTGGTTTGGGCCTTAAAGAAACCAAATATAAACCCAATTAAAGGCCCTGTCAATCCATGCACGTACACTCTGCTTTGCAAAAAAGAAAAGGGCAAATTACACTCAACCCTTGAGGTTTGGACAAGTTACACTTAGATGGAAAAGTTTTGTTATTATACACTAACACCCTCAAAACTTAAATTTGACTTTTAAAATACCTAAAATGCCCCTAGTTATATTATTTTATACTTTATTTTTTTTACCTTTTAACCAAAAACTTTATAAACTTTAATAAAATAAAAAAATTAAATAAAAGATATGATTCATTAAATAAATAAATAGTTTTAAAAAATTAAATAAATAAATACTTTAAAATAAATAAATAAATAAATAGTTTTTAAAAAATTAAATAAATAAAGGGTTTAATAAATAAATAAATAAATGAAAAAAATTAAAAACATTAATTTTTTTTAAAGATATCCATTAGTAGGGACCAAAAAACCTCTAAATATCCAAACTTTTACGGTAATGATAATGGTGAGAGAAGCTTCAAAGTTCCCAACATTCCCTATTAATGGATATCTTTAAAATAAATAAAAAATTCATTTATTTATTTATTTAAAATATTTATTTATTTGATTTCTTAAAACTATTTATTTATTTAATGAATCATATCTTTTATTTAATTTTTTTATTTTATTAAAGTTTATAAATTTTTGGTTAAAAGGTAAAAAAAATAAAGTATAAAATAATATAATTAGGGGCATTTTTGGCATTTTAAAATTCAAATTTAAGTTTTGGGGGTGTTAGTGTATAATAACAAAACTTTTCCATCTAAATGCAACTTGTCCAAACCTCAAGGGGTTCAGTGCAATTTGCCCAAAAGAAAAAGGGTCATTTGTAAAAAGTAACCACGTGTCGATTCCTTTTGAAATAAATAACGACTACAAATAATAAAAGAAAAAAAATATAGGATTGATCAAAAGATCATATGAAAATACCATATTACCCTTATCAAGTTTCATCCCCATTCACCAAAGCTAGCAACAAGTTTGCTAATAAATAAAAAATAAGTGCAACGAGACCCTATATCCTATCCTATGTGGTGAGAGTAGTAGTTATACTAACGGCTTTAGTTAGAGGTGAAGCTAGCTTTTTTAATTTTGAGTGATTGGATGGTCATAACTATAAATATTTTTAAATAAATGTAACAAAATATTTGGTATAAAATGTAAAAATTATAACCATATTTTTTTTACAAAAAATTGGGCCTGGCCCTCTAGGCCTTCAAGTGGTTACAGATTGTCAATGCCTTCAAGGCCTCCAAGTGTTTTCAAACCGTTTTTAGTAATGATTGATTTCGGTATGTCCCAATAAAATGAAAATACGATAAGATTAGTTATTTAGATTCCCCTTATAGTGCTTGGTATCTGGATCGTCCTATACTCCTATCGATCTCGATAAAATACTCGGTTCGATTGTCAATTTTTCGTAGGAAAATAAAAATAAAAAAATTGCTTATATTGTGGGGTGGGGTAGTATAGTCATTTTATCAATAAAGTTGGCTGCTTTTCAGGTTGTAAGTTTTTGGTCTCTAAACCCATTCAAAAGTGGTCATTTAGTGAATTTTTCCAAAAAGGAAAATAAAAATAATAACAAAACAAAACCGTTCGTCGTCTTCAATAGTCACAAACCCTCAAAAATCCGCGAACCTCAATTTCACTCAAATGCAGCTCCTTCCAATTACAGGTACATTACATGTATATTTTTTAGTCTCTGTTTTTTTTTTTTATTATTGTTATTATTATATTCTCATTTTTTTTCCTCGTAATTCTGGCGCAAAAAAAAAAAAAAGAAAAAAAAAAGGTTATTATTGAAATATGTTTTGGTTCACAATTCTGCGATATTAGTTTGCGAATTTCTTTTATCTATTGTTATTATAATTATTATTTTATTTATGTAGCGAATAAAGGAAATCAATGTGTTTTATGTTGCGTGATTCCATGTATTCGCTGGTTGTATGAGAAATTCTGTTTGTTGAAATATTAGAGGAATTAAAAAAGATTTTTTTTTTCTTTCAGTTTTCTGGTGTCTTTGTTTTTGTTTTCAATAAATGAAAATTTCAACTTGAAAAGTCCTGGATTGTTGTTACTTGTATCAGAATCACTAGTGATATTTGTTTTTGTTTTCTTTGTTTATTGATTGATGATTACTTGCTGGGACATTCGTTGTAATTTGATCATGTAACAGTTGAATTGATTTAGGGTATGATTAGGGTTTTAGGATGTATATTTGAAACTCCAATTGGCGATTTGTTGGAATATCGGATTCTCAATAGAATTACAGGGAGATTTTCCTGTCAACTTCGTTGAATAAATTATTGTGTGTACTTTCCGTCTGTTGTTGCTCCGACATTGTTGGTTACTGATTATTGATTTTCTGTTTGTTTTAGAGTTAACATTATATTCTTACTACGATTTTCACTTTGTTGATGATAGGATTTATGTGGAATTTGGACAGTGTCTTGGGGACGAAGATGCTTGCTAATTTCTTATGAACCGAACTGACTGAGGTATATTCCACAATTTGATTCCTTGAAGGTTGTGATGTTTTGATATCCTGAATTAGATTTAATAAACTACTGTCAATTTTGGTGTAAAATGATTTCCGCATTGGATTTTGTCAAAAAAAAGTTATTTTAATCTTTGATTTTTCTAATTTTCATGTACAAGACCAAAATCCTTTATTCAGTCTTTTGTTGCTTTTCCGTTCATAAATTATTGGCGATAGTTAATATGTACTACCATTTTCAGGCCCCTCTTTAGTTCTGTGTTCTCTTCTTAAATTTTTGTTATAGTTAAACTGCTTGATCACTTCCATAAATATATATATATATATATGTACGACCATGTGCTCTCTCTCTCTCTCTCTCTCTCTCTCTCTCTCTCTCTATCTCTTTTGTGTGAGGGCCACATTCATATATGGAGGATTGGTAAGTAAGTTAACAAATTGTTGATATGTTTTTATGGTCATGTGAATAGCTTGCCAGTTGCATTGAGAAAGCAGTATGTCTAGCTCATCAACTTCAAAGGCGAAAGCCAGTTGGACACCTGCTTTTCACGAAATATTCATTGATGTATGTCTAGAGCAGACATTGAAAGGGAATAAACCTGGTACACATTTTACTAAGGAGGGTTGGAGGAATATCATAGAATCATTCTACGACAAGACTGGTTTGAGGTATGAAAAAAAACAAATGAAAAATCACTGGGATAGCTCTAAAGAACAATGGAAAGTCTGGTGTAAGCTCATTGGAACTAGTAGTATGAAATGGGACCCAAAAACAAGCACATTTGGTGCGAGCGATGAAGATTGGACCAATTTTATACAGGTAAACTATCTGACTTCATAGTAATGCTTTGCAGTTGAGATACTTGGGTGGGGGAGACTGGAGAGGTATCTATGGGAGAGTGGTTCTTCATGCATTTCAGATTAGTAATATAATGATGTCTTTGTCACAGGCAAACCCGGAAACCGCACAATTTCGGTTTAAGGAGCTCCAGAACGCCGACAAATTGAATATCATCTTTAATGATACAATAAATTCTGGAGATACAGAAGTGCCTACTCAACGTAAGAGGCATAATGGTAGTTCAGCCACTTCCCTTTTGCATATAAAAGGGCCAAGCACTGGAAAGGCACCTGGGCAGAATAAGAGTCCTGATGCAGTTGTAGTTTTCTCTAGACATGACCGACAACCTGCAAGTGAACGAAGAACAACACATTCGAAGCCAAAAGCCACTTGGACACCTGGCCTGCATGAAATCTTTGTTGATATATGCATTGACGAGACATTAAAGGGAAATAAACCTGGGACTCATTTTACTAAAGAGGGCTGGAGGAACATTGTTGAATCATTCCAAGAAAGGACTGGCTTGAAGTTTGATAGAATACAACTAAAGAATCATTGGGATTTAACAAAGGAACAGTGGAAGATTTGGTGTAAGCTAATCGAAACTAGTCATATGAAATGGGATCCAAATTCCTATAAGTTTGGTGCTACTGAAGAAGATTGGGAGAACTACATACAGGTATGCTAAATGACTTAACAATATACGATGCTATCTGAATGAAAAACTTTGTGACTTTGTTATGCATTGCAGTTGATTGATAGCTTAATGGTTTTGTTATAGGCAAACCCGGAAGCTGTACAATTTCGGTACAAGGAACTCCAGAGCACTGAAAAACTGGAAATCATCTTTGATGGAATTATAAATACTGGAGAAATGGATCATACTACTCAGCGTAGGAGGCTCAATGATGATTCGACCTCACCTCAGTTTCATACAAACGAGCCAGACACAATGATGCTAGACAGGAAAAGTAGGAGGCTTGATGATAGTCCCACCACATCATTTTTGAATATAGATGAACAGGGCACAGCAGAACTGGACAGCAGAACTGAGCATCTTTACGATGTTGAATCGGGGAGTGCTGTAACGATTCAAAGGAGTTTCTTAACCTTTCAGCCTACACAAAGCAAACTCAATTATAGTATCGGGGAATGCATTGAGTGTCTTGATCGAATGGAAGAGGTAGAACAAGGTAGTAGCTTATATTTATTTGCATTAGATTTATTCCTGAAGAAAGAATATAGAGAAATTTTCCTTCAATTAAAGAACCCTAATGTTAGGATGGCATGGTTGCGACGGCTTCAATCGTTTAGTCCACCTTTGGAGTAAGAGAACACATACTTTGGTGGGTTTTATAACATTTGTAAAGTGAAAAGAAGTTTTTACATTGCAGTCGTTAATTTTAACACCTGATTTTTGACATCAATCGAGTTTTTTTTTTTCTCGTATTTACATACATTTTAGTAGTTTAACGGTGTGTCTACTTCGAAAGTATAGGTCTCTGTTACCATGGGATTTTTCCATGTTTGTCGTCATATTATTTTCAGGTTTCGATAAAACAGAAGATTCACTTGCAAGCTGCAATGAAATCATGTTTGATTTATACAATAATTATATACAACAGAATTCCTGGTATTCAACAATATATTACACTGTTTATAATGGAAGATCAATGAATTATCAATAAACAAAAGAAGAGATCACTGGTGCCAAGGCCACTTCAGAACTTTATCTACTTTTCTTGTGTATTTCTGCTTTCGGTGTGACGCTCAAATTTGTAATATATCGGGTTTGGAATCTTGAAAACACGTTTTCCTAAACTTTGACCGGTTAAAGCATCCATCCGGCTGCTAATCAAACCGGTTATGCGGAAGCCGTCTTTCTGCATTATCGTCCTTCGTCTAGACAAGTATTCGCGGCTATCCATTTGCATTTCATCATCTAACCTGCAGGAGAAGAAACCATGTTACTTACAGATTCATTCTATATGAACGCATAGGCTGAGCTATTAACAGGCCTTGGATGGCCAAGGCACTGGGTTTGGTTGCAGAGCCCTGAATATCGGAGGCCAACATATACCAGAAATTAAACAACTGACTAGGTGCATGGATACACAGTCGATGCCAGACTACAATACATGCTTATACGAAAAAAAACGAAAGGATTGCCGTAGTCATACCTCATAATCAATGATGACCAACCTCTGTACCCTGCAGAGATAAGGAGATTAGTGGTGACATCTCGGTGTACCTTGTGTTTTCTTGAAAACAGAATAACAGACCATCCGCTAGTTCGTAGTTTCATAAATAATCTGAGAGTTAGCGTATGCCTCAGATGTTTGGCCTCTTGAATGCAATCTGTACACCAACTTTGATCAATTCTGTGCCATAGAAGATATATTTCAAGTCAATGACTTGCACCGAATGACAATCACAAGCGCCATGTCTATTAATAGGGAAAACCACGTTAAAGATTCGAGAAATTACCTATCCATCAATACATTGCTGCATTTAGGACTTGAAGTGAAGATGTCATCTATGTCTATTAAAACCACATCTAGACCATCACCTTGTGACGTAAGAGTACTGAAGTAACTTTCAGCCAACCCCATTGTAAAATTTATATCTTTAGCATATTGTCCGTCTTTGATATATTGAATAGCAAGACCCTTGCAGATTGCAGGGAACTCATCCGCTTCCAAGCCATTAAGTTCGGCATGTAGAGTGAATATCTTACAGTGACTATAATCATCATTTAATTTCAGGAACTCGACAACTCCTGTATTCCTGCTTTGACAGGATTGCAACATTACCGCCAAGGTAATTATCAAGGTTATTAATAAAACCCCAATAGTTATGAGCCCACCGATGAAGATCGTTGCAGTAAAGGATGTCATGTAGAACCCTGACTCGATTACATTTTGGCTTCCCAACTCTGCTTCCAAGGAGATAGATATAACAGGATTACTATTCCATCAAATATTAGGCAAAGAATATTGTTAACTCAAGCTGTCGAAATATCCGAAGGTTGTGACTAGAAATTAGCTAAAAACAATGTCTACGATGCTACAAGGCAACAATTTACATTTTAAATTTGAATCACCTAAGTATTTTGACTTTGAAAATATCGTTAAAACTATACTGCAGAAATCCAAGAATGATTTTTTTTCCTAGAGATATCTCAAAGTTCTTGTTTTAGTCCGACTATACGTTTCCAGCATTCGATCATGCTTTTGTAAGTAGCCCTCACGATCTACCATCTAAAACATTTCGATGACCTCCCACTACTGTGGACATCTATACAACTATATGTATGTTTTTATCAAAGCAAACAACAATGGTGGCACGGAAACTAAAGTTGAAACAAGCATAGACATACCAGAACCTCCTCTACTCGAGAGACTCTGGGCAGAGATCGCTCGCTCCATTTGATGGGCATAAGCCGACATTGTTTTGAGCTAATTAGCAATCACCAACTTAAGTAGCAAGCTTCGGAAAACTGCAGATCCCTTCCGGGTGACAGAAGGGTCACCTACAAAAACAAAGATCAAGCAGTCACATAAGAACCCCCTTTAGCTATTCAATGTAAATCATAGTAACAATCCAACGAGATCCTTAAAATGAAAATTAAAACTCAAAAGTAGATGTAGATTCAACTACCATTTTACGTGCCACCACCACTACCTCATCTAAACTTCTTTGCCTATCATATTGATTTAGAAAATGAGTGAGTTTAGACAGATGTAACGAGCTTTCGAAGATAAAAAAGACCTAGACTTGTTATATTATCAATCAGAATTCAGAAATGCCACATTGAAGACAAAGATCAAGCAGTCATATGACCACCCCTCATTTAGCTATTCAAAGTAAATCATAGTAACAATCCAAAGAGATCCTTAACATGGAAATTAAAACTCACAACTCACAAGTAGATGCAGATACAACTACCATTTTATGTGCCACTAAACTTCTTCGCCTATCATATCGATTTAAAAAACGAGTGAGTTTAGACATATGTAACGATCTTTCGAAGATAAAAAAGACCTCAAATTGTTATGTTATCAATCAGAATTCAGAAATTCCACAATGAAGAAAGATGATTATACCTTTTCCAAACACTAAATCAATACAACAACTCCAATTAGACCCACAATTGAGACAGATGTAATCATCTTTTAAAGATAAAGACTTCACATGGCAATATCAAATTCAACAATAACAAATTCTACTTTTTAGGAACATAAAAATATCTTAGAATTTCCAACTACACCATAACTAAGAGACTAAATCAATCTACACAAGCCAATTTATTAAAATCAACATGAAATCTAAAGTGGGTTGATAAAATTTTCAATTGATCATACAAAGATCAGAACTTTTCAAGGGATCTGGTCATCTGGGTACAAACAGTTAGTTTTCTAACCTGCAAAACCAGGATTAGACCAACCAAAAACAATAATAACATACAAAAAAGCTACTACTTTAATATCAGACTTCATTTTCACTTACACTTGAAAGAAACAACAAAGTGGAAACTAACCGAACCGATCATCTCCTGCTCCAAGCAATCTCACAATCCTACAAAATTTGACAGTGTTTCATGGTCCCAATGTGTGTGAGAGAGAGACATTAGTGAACTATAAATATCTGGGCAGAGACAAGAAGAGTGTTGTACAATAATGCTTCGCTTCTCTCTTTCTCTCTCTCGTCTGGTGCTTTTCGTGACGATGATAGTACGGTACAAATACAAGTGGCCACAAAACAAAATCGGACAAACATGGCAGGAAGACAAAAGGTGATTGCCAATTTGCCACAGCTATTTTGATCAATTCATTACTGATTTGTCTTTAAAATGAAATCTAAGGGTATTTTTGTCTTAAAACGAATTGTGTCATGACTTCTTCTTGAAACAAGTGGAAAGCGTGATTGATTTTTTTTTTTTTTTTTTTTTCAAAGTATCTATCTATAGTCTATCCACCTAGACCTTATTTTTTATTTTTTTATTTTTATTTTTTTAAGTTTTTCGTCATTGGTAGGATTCAAGCTATTGATATAAAAATCATTTACCCAAACCCAAAGCTCACCCATCTATTGGCTGACTGAGCTACACCCTAGAGACATTAAAAGAGTGATTGATACTTTGGTTTTACCTTTAGTTATTATCATTATTATTATTATTATTATTATTATTATTTCAAGTATATAAATTCGGGATTTGTTCAAGGGAGAGGGAGGATTCGAACCCGCAACATAGTGCAAGTGTAGAGAGTTTTACCTTTTTATTACTGCTGTGTTAAAATCATATTCTATAATATCAAATAACACGTAAATTACACCCAAGATATTAGTAAAATGAATAAACGTGACATGTTACTTTAAAGAGACAACCAACTCGACCTATCTAAGATTTTGTGGCTCTTTGATATTAATGATCAATTGAATACTCTTTGATAGCAAGCATGCCATATCATCTATTAGTACAACAATTATCACATGATTTGCAGAAATACAGCTTTCAAAATTTCATCTCACACTTCTTTGTAGAAGAATCAAATTAAAATCATTTCAATTACAATCACAATTTTCTTATAAGGACACAATGTGGTTTTTTTTTTTTTTTTTCTTGGCAAATAAATGACCACTCAAAGAGTCATCACCTTATATCTTATTAACCGTCGATCAGGAGGTGGAGCAACAATCCTTTACTCTTATTTGTAGCTTCGCGTTACACTTTCAAATACAAGGTTCTAATACTTTTTCCCCGTTCACCAAATTCACAGCTGCATCTACATTCCTGGCCAATTCAATGGCTGCTCCAACGTAGCTGTGAGGTGTTAGTTTCAGAAGATTGGACTTAGCTTCTTCGGGTAATTCTAGGCCTAAAATAAATTCTCTTATACTTTCATTATTAACCGTCTTTCCCCTCGTAAGCTCCTTTAGTTTCTCGTAGGGTTCTGGAACGCCATATCTTCGCATAACCTGTATAAAATAAGCAAAACTGAGTAACAAGTGTGGGGAAGGTGTTTAAAATTCGTAAACAAGTACTGGAATTTAGAGAGAGTGGAAATATAAGACTACGCTACAAAAGAACGGAAATGCATCAATTTGAACAATTGGTTTTCGATAGGCAACAGATTCACAAGGAAGAAAGTCTAAAACACCAACAATGGCATATCCAAACCAACTTACAGTCTGTATTGGCTCAGCAAGCACCTCCCATGCATGGTTCAAGTCGTCACTCAAACGAGCTTCATTGACCTAGAACATGAAACAAACTTGCTTAGAAAATAGAAGAAGTTATGCCAAATGTAAAAGCAATCGAAGATTTCTGCTTAAACAATAAAATACAAGAGCGGTTTCTCCACATGTGATTGCCAAATGAAAGCAATTGTAAGTTCAACAAAGAATGCCAATGTCATCAGATCATGTACAGAATTAATAAGATGTCGCACCATATTTTTATAGCTGAGCAACCATCAGATAACATTTACTCATTTCAGCAGTTCTCAATTACAATTTACATACACAGATAGATCACAATTAATAATACACTTTTCAAGAGCCCAGCCAAAATAAAATTTATCTTTATATTGCATACCTGAAGCTTTCCTATTCCTTGCAATGCACTTTTGTAGGCAAGAAGAGAATGCCCCAATCCCCCACCCATGTTCCTCAAAACAGTCGAATCAGTCAAGTCACGCTGCAAACACAAAGATTTCCATTATTGCAAACCATAGGCAGATCATAAACAGCCAGTTAAACCTGATCCCTAAGGCTTTGTTTATGTGCAAATCGTATAACATTTGTATCTTGCTCTTGAACTTAGGATAATAAGAGACTCAAAGCAATATACTAGAGTATTTCAAAGGTCTGCAGTTTAAAATGTTAAAAGTAAAAAAGGACTAGGTCATACCTGCCAACGTGAAATAGGTAACTTCATGCTTAGAAAAGATAGATCTTCATTAGCCTTGCCAAGATTACCTTCACTATTTTCAAAATCAATAGGATTAACTTTGTGAGGCATCGTCGAAGATCCAATCTCCCCAGCTTTAGTTATCTGCTCCAAATTTTATGAAGAAAAAAAAAATTACATTTCCTGAATAAGGAAAAATCCACTAAAAGCTTTAGTTGTAAAACACTATAACAAACACGTACCTGTTTAAAGTAGGCTAAAGATATGTAGCCCCACAAATCTCTATCAAAATCAATCAATATATTGTTGAACCGGATAAATGCATGAAAAAGTGTTGCCATATAGTCATGTGTTTCAATCTGCAAAACCAGCAAAAGTTACAATATATATATATATATTTCATATAGGCAAAAATTACACTATTTAATCACTAAAATAAAGCAATATATTCAAAATTTTGCATTTTATAAACCTGCTATGTCAAATCCATTTCAAAGGTCCCAGAAAATTTATTCTTCATGGGAAAAGAAAAGCTATGTGCTTGACTTTTACTGATGCTGAATTTTGACTATTATGAAGATGCACTTGTAGTGCAAATTTGACAAATTTGGACAAAGCGAAATATCAATCACTAGGCCTCTCCAAATAAGCATTAAACAGTGTAAATTCTTAACTAGAAACTTACAGTGTTGCAAGCAATAAATCGCTCTAGATGGGCAACAGAGATTCAAAAAGCATACCTGAGTAACATAGGGATTAAAGCTCAATCCAAGAGAAGTCACAAACTCTTCAGCAATTTGAGGCCAGTTAATCTCAGGATATGCAGAAATATGTGCATTATAATTTCCAACTGCACCAGCAAACTTCCCCATTATCTCAACCTGAGAAATTGCTTGCCTTTCTCTGCTTAACCTGACAGCAAAAACTGACATTTCCTTTCCCAAAGTTGTTGGTGAAGCTGGCTGCAGGGTTAGAAAATCATAAATGTAAGAACAATTATGATAGGAAAAAGGATCTAAAATCAAGCAAAATATTGGCTCTATAACATCTTTCACTCGAGACAGGGAAGAGTTCAAATTTGTTTTAGTAGAATGTTGTTTATACAATAATGCACATTTTGGATCAACTACAAAGTCCAGATGCCAAAAATGAATCAACTTCAATGCCCTCAGTGAATATAAACATGGTAACAGTTAAATTACCAATGATGAGCAAATGCTAGTTCATTTACCTGACCATGAGTGCGAGAAAGCATGGAAACATGTGCATTATCCTTAGCTAGGGTACATAACGCCTTTATCAATTTATCCATTACTGGAAACATGACTTTGTTTATTGCTTCTTTTAGCATCAATGCATGGGCAAGATTGTTGATGTCCTCCGAGGTGCAAGCAAAATGAAAAAACTCAAGCACCTGTAATATGTGAGAGAAAGAGAGAGTGAAAGAAGCCATCAATTATTTCAATGAAAACAGAAAAAGAGATGAGGCTATTTCAGTAACTCAAAAAGTAAATCCCAACCTTTGCAATCTCTGGCTGTGATTGACATTTCTGTTTCAGGAAGTATTCCACTGCTTTTACATCATGGTTTGTAACTTTCTCAATGTTTTTGACTTCCAAAGCATCATCCATACTAAATCCATCAATCAGTCCTTGCAAAAAAGACTGAGCTTCTTCACTGAAGTTTGGAACCTCTGTAACTTCAGGAATTTGTGAAAGCTTCAACAACCATTGGATCTGGCAGAGAGTATACAAATTTAAAACCCCTTCAAAGTAAAATATAATTTCCAACAAGCATCATTGGTTCATGGTGAGAGTAAATGTATATTAATAAACTCAAACTTCAATCTTGGCACAAGCAGCAAACAATCACAAATTAATGAATTCCAAGTCTTGAGCATGTTTACTACTTTATATTCATTTACATTCTTGAATGCACATGAAGTAATCTCATTCCAAGCCTTGATGGTATCTCTAACCAAGTCAAAAATTTTACAAGTATGATCACAAATTATAGACCACATTTCTAACCATAAGCAACTATAGAGATGTAAGGCCGTGATAAGTGATAACTATTATTCGAATAGATTAATGATGAACTAAACACACGACTAAACAAGTTAAAAATCTTCAAGCAATAATAAGATTCGATAACAAGAAAAGCACAACTTAGCATGAGCAGAAGTGCAATTTAACAACTTAAAAGGAAAGTAAAGATAAAAGGATTTTGATTATTCGATACAGTACCTCGACTAGAACCCGAAAGTAAATAAGTCCATATTCACTCATATAAGGAGCCAAGTCCTTGACTTTACCCCAATATCGTCCATCCAACGGCGACAATGCAGTTAAACTTGATAGCTCATACTCACGAGAATCATCTTTGCTCATCTTTACCACCTAAAACATCAAATTCCACAAACACTTACATTAAAATTTTAAAAATAAAAACAGCATAACTCAAAAACACAAAAACCCACCTACAAAAATGGAACTTTTCTCCAAATTTTAGCTCTTTTTTAAAATTATTATTTACTCTTGTTACTCATCAAATATTAACCAAGACTAGAAAAAAAAAATCGATTTTTAATATATGAAAACAACCAATCAAAAAGCAACCTTTTTGAGCGCAGATTCTCTTCCCGAAATTTGAAAGCAAGCATTTGAGAACCGTTGTTGTTGTTGATGATGATACAAACTTGTGGGGTGTACGGAAACTTGGTGTCTTCTTGTTGTTGAGGTTGATGACACCGGGCTGATACAAGTGAACTTGTTGCCACTCAAAACCCTAGAAGAAGACGCACCAAACTCCATGAATCAGAGGAAATTTGAGTTTGTAATAAATAAAAAAAAGAAGCTAAAATCTTCGAGCAATGAAATTGTTCTGTACTTCTGTGTACTTCGCGGTTTTTTTTTTCTTTTTTCTTTTTTCAGTGTAAAACCCTAAATTTAAACCCGAGTTACTTCTTTGGCTCAGTGAGTCTTTCGTTTGCGCACTAACCTTGCTTTTGAATTAATTATTCTTAAATAATAATTTATATATATATATACACATATAAGGAGTAAGGCTAGATATCACAACTAAAATCACAACTATTCAAACACTACACATATGGCACATGAGGTAGAAATTGATAAGTGGATACATAAATAGGTGAGATAAATCATTATTAATGTGTATCCACTCACCAATTAACACCCCATGTGCCGCATGTGTTGTGTTTGAATAATTGTGATTTTAGTTGTAATATCTAGCCTTACTCATACATATAATTATATTGATATTTTCTATAAATTTTGGTTTTTGTTCGGCATTGGAGGTTGGCTTTTGGCTTTTGGTCGGCATGAGAGGTTGGCTTTTGGCTTTTGGCTTTTGGCTACAAAAACCAAATAGAAGATAAGAATTAAGAAAAATGGAAATAACAATGATTCTTTACACAAATTTGGTACTTAAATTATGTGGCTACATTATAATCCATTTATTTAGATTGTATTAGATTTGCATGATTTAAATGAATTGATTAAAGTGTTGCCACATTATTTGAACACAAGATTTGATCATTAAATTTGGACAAAATAGCATTATTCTGGAAATAAATAACAATATAATAAAATAAATCTTCTTAAAGTAATTTTGTCTCTTTTTCAAAGACAAATAATAATAATTATGTCTTATATCAAGCAAAAAAGCCCAAGCCCAAGCCCAATCAATTACTGGGCTTATATCAATCGGTATCATTTAGAAACATTGTAACACATGATATTTTTTGATAAATATGGGCTTTAGGTTAGTGGACCGCAGCCGCTTCTCTTATACCGAATCCCACACGGTTTTTTTTTTTTTTTTTTTTTTTTAGTTTAGTTATAATTCATGATGAAAATTTTTGGATTACATCCGATGTATTATACATTTTTCATTCAATTTATCATGCTCGTGACATAATGAATTAATATGATTGGTTAATTATATCAAATGGCATGAATTGAATGGAAGTTGCATTAATAAAGCTTTGAAATTTTTACTCAAAGTGTATGCTAAAAGTTTGAAGTTATATATATATATATATATATATGTGTGTGTGTATTCACTCTCTGATATCATGGAAGTAGATGTTTTCTAATTGTGGAAAGAGATATTAGAAACACACATGTAATACTAATTTCGACATGTTACAATAGACCCTTGACCCCATCATCCGTTTAATATCAAATTTAAGATAAAGAACAAAAGAAAAAGAAAGAAAGAAAGTGCTCTGATTCTAACTTGAGAAATCATAAGTCCATAAGCCCATAATTGCAATTTGCTAACTTGAGTGATCTATTGGCACAACAAACAATACACCAAATACCAAAAAAAAACAAAAAAACAAAAAAGCAGTTAAACATAACAACAGAAATATGTGAAGTGCTTATCATATCTATCTACAAGACCAGAGCCACACATTAATGAGAGATCCTAAACAACCTCACCAACATGCCTCTTGATCAGCCTATCTACTCATCTCAAACTCCTTTATCTCTCTCTTTCTCTCTGCTATCCAAAAGTTTTCTGATGCTGCTGATAGTCTGATACTACTATTATTACTACAAACAAGCAAGCAAGCAAGAGAGTCTTTGAAGTCAATCAAAGCCTCTTTCTTGTTGTTGAAGAAGAAGAAGAAGAATAAGCATTTTATTCATTTGAATTCATTGTAGTTGTTTTTTGTCTTCCAACCATGGAGACTGGTGCTATCACGTGCTATGCTCGTGGGGTTGTTCTGCCAAGAGTTTCTTCTCAACATGCTACTGCTTTAATGTCTCCTTCATCCATTTCTCCTTCCTTCAGCTCCAAGGTATATGCATGTAACATTCATGTCAAGCTTATAAATATATGATGTCATACTTCTCTAGTCCAGACAGTCCTGATTTTAATTCCTTCCTGAACTAGCCGTATATGTGTGTGCAATCATTTTATTCTAATTAAGTGGGGTGTGTTGTTTTTTAAGTAATGTCATTAGGACGATCCTGATCGGAGAATTTCTACTTATGTATACAAATTATAGGAAAAGGAGTAGATTAATTTGCTATAAATATTTTTCATGAGCAAGCTATATCATTGTTCGTTAAAAATGCATGGCAGAGTCTTAAATCAAGCTCGATATTCGGGGAATCACTTCGGGTGGTGCCAAGATCATCATCATCTAAGGTCTCAAAGACAAAGAACTCTTCACTTGTGACCAAATGTGAGATTGGTGATAGCCTGGTAAGTGTTTGTTTTCAAGTCATCACATATATAAATGATCAATTTGTTCTGTTTCATAAACCAGTTGAAAAAATGTGTTGTGATGATTGTAGGAAGAGTTCCTTGCAAAGGCAACTCCTGACAAGGGACTGAGAAGAGTGATGATTTGCATGGGAGAAGCATTGAGGACTATTGCTTTTAAAGTCAGGACAGCGTCCTGTGGAGGAACAGCTTGTGTCAATTCCTTCGGAGATGAGCAGCTCGCGGTGGATATGCTTGCTGACAAGCTTCTATTCGATGTTAGACTAACTCAACGATAATGTTTTCGATAGGTTTTTTATGTGAATTAATGCTATTTCATCAGCAGTCTGCTCAATTTGTGTGTATGCATGTGTGTGAGTGACAATTTTGATGAATCACTTGTTATTGAATGGAATTCTGCAAGTGTAGATCAATGATTCAAGATTAAAACCGATATCTTTTGAACGGTTTTATAAATTCCAAGATCATGTTGGTTGGAAATTTTTCAATGTCTATCTCTGTAATGTTACTGACTTTGTTTTTTTACGCGTAGTCCTTGACTCACTCGCATTACTGCAAATATGCTTGCTCTGAAGAAGTACCTGAGCTCCAAGACATGGGAGGCCCAGTTGAAGGTCTGCATAGCTTGTAATTTGTCAAATGATTCGAGTACTTAAGGTTATCAATCAAAATTTTCATAATGTGATTGAAAAACATACTTATGAGATCATCTGTGATCGCGATTATTTGAACAGGTGGATTCAGTGTTGCTTTTGATCCGCTTGATGGATCTAGCATTGTCGACACAAACTTCACAGTAGGAACCATCTTTGGAGTGTGGCCTGGAGACAAGTTAACCGGCGTGACAGGAAGAGATCAAGTTGCTGCAGCTATGGGAATTTACGGGCCTCGAACCACATATGTTCTGGCTCTTAAGGACATTCCAGGCACTCATGAGTTCCTTCTTCTTGATGAAGGTTTGTTTGTTTGCATCAACACATTGTTCAATCAAATAAACTACGATTCTGAATTTCTCTCCGTAAAACAATTAATGTTATCGTATGTGAATTGGTCAGGAAAATGGCTGCATGTCAAAGACACAACTGAGATCAATGAAGGAAAAATGTTCTCCCCTGGAAATTTGAGAGCCACCTTTGACAATCCTGACTATGACAAGGTTTGAATTTGTTCTAATTTTTTTCGTACACAATTAGCTAGATTGAAGATTTGTTCTGTCCTTATTAATCTTTTTAATTTTGTCAATCAACAGCTGATCAACTACTATGTAAAAGAGAAGTACACATTGAGATACACCGGAGGAATGGTGCCAGACGTCAACCAGGTATATGTTAGAGTATTTAAATACTATTATTGGGCCTTGCCTTTTCCTATCAACTTAAACTTTTAGGTCTAGGTTCGAGTCCCCCCACGTGATTGAATTTGTGTTTATTTCTGAAATTTTTCTTGGTTGGAATATGTGTCTAGGATCAAGCCACGTGGGGAGTGTTTTTAGAGTTCAGCTTAAGCTTTTAGGTCTGATGGTTACTAACGATATATATAATTCTTCATTGTAGATCATTGTAAAAGAGAAGGGTGTCTTCACAAATGTGATATCTCCAACGTCGAAAGCCAAGCTGAGGCTGCTATTTGAGGTAGCTCCATTGGGGTTCTTGATTGAGAAAGCTGGAGGTTACAGTAGTGATGGATATATATCAGTTCTAGACAAAGTGATCCACAATCTTGATGATAGAACTCAAGTTGCTTATGGATCCAAGAATGAAATCATTCGCTTCGAAGAAACTCTATACGGCTCATCAAGGCTCAAGTCTGGAGTTCCAGTTGGAGCTTCTGCTTAATTAAGTAATCAAAATGATGTCTCTTTCATGTTTTGGAACAAACTTTTAAGTTTCCTATATAGAAAGTTTTCATGATAGTGCATGAAATGTTATTTTTTGTTAATATAAGACTTAGAGTTACAAGACTGAATTTGTGTTATAAGATCAATCACTTGACAAGTTTCTTCTTGTAACAATCCACACTCTATGTGAAGTTGTTTTTCCACTTCCCTTGATTAAATTCTATAAATAAACTTCGATATCTTATTATTGCAAATTCCAAAGGAGGTTGGCCTAGGAATTATCTTCTTGTAAGCTGCTCCAATGTGAACAAGCCAAACTTGTTCACATTGTTACCTAAGATTCCTTCACAAAAAACTATGGTGATATCTTCCTATATATAAGCAACTCAGTTTAACAAAATCACTCTTGCTCAAGCCTAGCTTTTGTCCCCAGAATCAAAACAAAATCAGTCTTTGAAAGGTACTGCTGAAGGGTGTTTTCGAGTCGTAGAATTGCACATCAGCAAACAACATCCAATACAGAAATGGTATGTATGTATATACATATATATATATATATACATATTCTGCATTGCCAATTCTATCTCCAAATGGGGTTTCTGTTTGGTTGTGAATATGATGATATAATGATCAGCTAGCTTTTGCCTTAACTTGTAACTTTTTTTTTTCAACAGGCATTTGATGATCAAGCAACAAGACAGAGGAAATGGCATGGATCGATTGGTGGACTTGTCGATGCACCAATAGAGAAAGTATGGACAATGGTTTCTCAGACAAAGAAACTCTCAGAATGGATGCCAATGGTTGAAAGATGTACTGACTTAGAAGGAAATGAAGGAATTCCAGGCTACGTTCGACTAGTTTCCGGGTTCATGTTCCCTCAACAAGATGGTGAAAGGTCCTGGATCAAAGAAAGGCTAGTTTCAATGGACACATCTTCATATACTTATGTTTACCAAATGGAAGCAAGTAATGTTGGTTTAGATGGATCTGTCAACACATTGAAACTTGTAGATTATGACGATGATTCGTCATTAGTTAACTGGTCATTTGAGATTGACCCAGTTGAAGGTGCTTGTAAAGAGAACATCATAGATTATCTGGGATTTCTATATAAATCTTGCATAAATAGAATTGATGGTGCCATACAAGCAGCATCTAAACAGGTCTGAGATATCGGTCCAGGTTTCATGTTGGACCGTCTCATTTCTCATAACAAGTTGCAACATCTTTCGTGATCATTACATTCATTTTTGTTGCAAAATTGCTTAGAATCTAGTCAAAAGTATACAATCAATACACTGCTTATGAGAGTGATCAGGTTATCTGTATATGATATCAGAATTCAATTTTTACATGTGTTTGAACTATGTATGCACTTGCTTTGTGTTTGCTAGAGAGGAATCGAATCGAAGAAGAAGCGTAGAGTTTGATTAACTGAGGTGATCATGAAAAACATGTTTGATTTGACATGAAAAAACCTGAAGGAAAAAGATGTGTGATTTGAAATAGATAGACTAGTTGAGCAGTAATTACACACCTCCCATATCTAATCTTTCTTTAAAGTTTTTGGAAAGCTGACCAGGCTGATTATCAAATCCATGAAAACCATCTCTCAACTACAAAGATTATGTTTTACATTAACATCTCACACTCTTATACACACACACACACATATATAGAGACCATTACCCACCACCACCACAAAACCTGTCATCTCCTATATATACTCTTCTGGAAGAGTAGCAAAATTTTGTATGTAACAAGTGCTTTTTTCTACAAAGTATTGGAAAAGCACTTCCTAGTATAGAACCCCACATCAAGAGTACCAGTGCTTCTCTAAGAAGCACTTTCAAATGATAACCCATTACACATATCATATAATTATAATAACAAAAGTTTCTTAAGATAGGCATGCCAGTTCTTGTCATGGTATGAGAAACAAATACAAATTCAATCACGTGTATGTGGGGATTCGAATCCAGGACTCCTAGGTCAAAACTTGGCTCTGATTAGAAAACATCAGACCTAAAAGCTTAAGCCGATAGGAAAAAACTCAACAATAGTATTTAAAAGAATCTACGGACAGGAACAAAATGTTTTCAGAAGGAAAAAAAGAAAGAAAAAGTTTGAAGACTCTGGAAATTTCAGATGGGATGTGGATGTTTCAACTTTCTTATAAGTTAGCAGTCAATTGAAGTAGATGGAAGCAAAGAGCTTAACTTAACTATCATCACTAGCTTACTTCCAAAATGTACAGAAAGTAAGAAGAGAGATGAGATCATATAATCACTATACTTTGTTTAATTTGTAAGTAAACTAATTAGTATAGGAGAATCCATGAGAAACACAATGACAATTTTCATTCACCTAACAAAGTAAAATGACATTGCATCAAAGACTACTTATATATCTTCTATAAACTTTTCCAGTTCTCAAAAAAATCAATCTCGTATCAAAAACAATAGCTAGTCATACACAAATAGAGAGAGAGAGACAGAGATGGTGTGTTCAGTTCGATCAATGCTGGTGCTGGTGGCATTCATTTTTCCGGCTTTGGTCGAGTCAGCGGTCCAACACTACAACTTCACTGTAAGTAAAAAAGGGGACTAATAATTATAGCGGTTTTGGGTTTGGGCTTTGGGGAAATAGGGATGGATATAGGTCCCCCCATCCCCATCCCCATCTCCCAAACCCTTCCCTATCACACCACCCCTCCACCCATTACCCCATTTGGGAAAAATGGGGATGGAGGAGTTTTTGGGGATGTATCCCCATCTCCATACCCATTTTTTCCATTTTCCTTATTTCCCCATTCCCCGATTTTCCCTGTTTTACTAAAAATGATATACCGAAAAAAAAAAAAAAAAATCCGTTACGTATACAAAAATATTAAGAATAAAAAATATTAATATATATATAAGGTTCGGGGAAAATGGGGACCTCCCTCCATCCCCATCCCCATCCACATCCCAGTTTCAATAAATTTGTGGAGAAAATGGGGAAATGAGGATGGTCTCTATCCTCATTTCAATTTGGGGACAAAAATCATCCTCATCCCCACCCATTTCCCTATTTTTCCCTAAAAATTTCCCTCCAAATAGAGATAGAGAAGTGGGGATTTAGGTATCTGGGGATAAATGTCCAACACTTGCCCACTGTCCAAAGTCAATAACTTTAAAAGTAAATATTGAAGTGTTTTAGCATTCAAGTGAGCTGAACTTTATAGGTTTCAACACACAATTACAGGGAAACAGATGAGAAATTATATACTGATTATATTAGTGGAAAATCTATGCAGGTTGTCATGAAAAACACAACAAAGCTTTGTTCAACAAAATCCATTGTCACCATTAATGGGAAGTTCCCTGGGCCAACTCTGTATGCAAGAGAAGATGATAATGTTGTTGTGAGGGTCACCAACCATGTTCAATATAACATTACAATCCACTGGTAAGTTTTTCTCTTTTAAATCTGTGCATTGTGGTTTAGCTAACTTATCGACATAATAATGTTACTAGACAGTTATAAATAACTATTGTTATAGACCCCATATTCTGAAATTCGTCGGAAACTCCTTGCTATGGCAGGCATGGTGTCAGGCAGCTTCGGACGGGCTGGTACGATGGACCGGCATACATAACACAATGTCCAATCCAACCAGGGCAAGACTTTGTCTACAACTTCACACTTACAGGACAAAGAGGCACACTTCTGTGGCATGCACATATTTCCTGGCTAAGAGCAACAGTAAATGGAGCCATTGTAATTTTACCAAAGAGAGGGGTTCCCTATCCATTTCCTAAACCTGATAAGGAAAAAGTCATTGTATTAGGTGAGCTTGAACTTCAAATTTAAATCGCGGGTACTGGCTA
Source organism: Acer campestre (assembly GCA_954870605.1). Taxonomy (NCBI): domain Eukaryota; kingdom Viridiplantae; phylum Streptophyta; class Magnoliopsida; order Sapindales; family Sapindaceae; genus Acer; species Acer campestre. The sequence continues at coordinate 3,123,924 of OX940808.1, read as the reverse complement.
GTTCATGGTCTCGTGTTATCATGCCAGAGAGGTCTTTTAATCGAATTCCGCTCACAGCAGGGTTCAATTTAGAATGTTTAATTAGTTTTTGTTGTCTAATTTTTCAGGTGAATGGTGGAAAGCTGATGTTGAAGCTGTGGTCAAGCAGGCTACACAATCTGGTTTGGCACCAAATTTATCAGATGCACACACCATTAATGGCCGTACAGGTCCAGTTACTAATTGCACTTCTCAAGGTACTGACCTCTAGCTTCTCAATTTACTTCTTTCAATCAAATGAAAAAAATAAAATAAAATAAAATAAAAATCCTGTAATTGAATAGATTTCATGGAGTTCAGATTCATCGGAATTCTCTTCAAATAGCGTGTTTACTAATCGAAAATGAAATAATTGGGAATCAAGTTCCCTTTCTGGTAGGGACTTAATTTCTGATTTGTGCGGGGGATACACGTAATTTGATTTCCAACTGATATTAGTAAACACTTTAATCACAGATCATGAATTAAGTTCCTTTTCTTTATAAGAATTTCTAATTAGTAAACGCATTCTAAAAGCTTGAAATTTGTGATACATCTAAAACCCTTTTTAAAGTTTCGTAAAATTTATCACAAACCTCTTCACAGGAAAAAACTCTTAGACAAATTTTTTAATTTATTGAATGTAAACCTCTTGTTGCAATTTGTTTGCCTCTCTACAGGTTTCACTTTACATGTTGAGAGTGGCAAGACATACTTGCTACGAATCATCAATGCAGCTGTGAATGATGAACTGTTCTTCAAAATTGCTGGGCACAATTTCACAATTGTTGAAACTGATGCATCCTACACGAAACCCTTTGAAACCGACACCATATTCGCTGGTCCGGGACAAACTACAACTGCCCTTTTAACAGCTGATAAGGGAATTGGCAAGTACTTGATAGCCATCTCTCCATTCATGGACACTATAGTTCCTGTTGACAATGTGACAGGAATTGGTTTCTTGCGCTACAAGGGAACTGTTGCATTCTCCCCAACAGCTCTAACCAACACTCCTCCTATAAATGCCACTGCTGTGACAAACACTTTCCTCGACAGACTTCGAAGCCTGAATTCGAAGAAGTACCCTGCAAATGTCCCATTAACTGTCGATCATTCGCTGTTGTTTGCAATGGGTGTTGGGATCAACCCATGTGCAACTTGTGTCAATGGTACCAAAAATGTAGGAGCTATCAATAATGTCAGCTTTGTGATGCCAACTATAAATCTTCTTCAAGCACATTACTACAACATTGGTGGTGTGTTCACAGATGATTTTCCTGCAAATCCACCAACACCATTTAATTACACTAGCAGTGCTCAACCCTCCAATCTCCAGACAACAAACGGTACAAGGCTTTATAGATTGGCTTACAATTCAACAGTTCAAATTGTTCTTCAAGGTACAACTATAATAGCACCAGAGAGCCATCCAATACATCTCCATGGATTCAATTTCTTTGCTGTTGGAAAGGGACTTGGGAATTTTGATCCGAACAAGGATCCAGAAAAGTTCAATCTTTTCGATCCTGTAGAGAGGAACACGATCGGGGTACCCACCGGAGGATGGATAGCAATCAGATTCAGGGCAGATAATCCAGGTAATAAGAATTTCACAAATTTTTTTATTTTTTTATTTTTTTATTATTTTTTTTTTTTTGTGTGTGTATTTTGTTGTGTTGTGTTCAACATCCATATCATTCATTTTCCTGACAAAGAAATATCAACTTTCTATACTTAACTTGGCATAGAAGTCTACAGTTATCTGTCAATTTTATTTATTTATGTCTCTATCTAGATGTTCTATATCACTATATGGATATGACCAAGCATTTGATTTCCCACCTTAGCTTCTTCTTATTAACTCTTATCAAAATCAGAGGTCTCCACAAGGGATGATTCAATTGTGCACCGTCTTTGTACGTACGTGTTCAGTGTCAAGTCCACACGGTTTGTTTTTTGAGCTTTTTAGTCCTAAGAGTGAGTCTGCACGATTATATCGTTAACACTATTTGATCAGATAATAGAAACTATGTTACCCACCTCACGTTATCCATAATGACCTTATTATTTAGATTCTTCGATTTTGGTTTCAATTAGGATAAGATAATAACACGATCGATTGGTTAATTAATTAATGTTGTTAATGATTGTCATAATAATGATAATTTGGTGTGATTATAGGCGTGTGGTTTCTGCATTGCCATTTAGAAGTACACACAACATGGGGATTGAAGATGGCATTTGTGGTGGACAATGGAGAGGGCCCCAACGAGTCACTTGCACCTCCTCCAAGTGACCTTCCAAAGTGCTAAATACAATCAAACAAACTTTGAAAAAAAGGAAAAAAAAAAAAAAATTAAAAATCAAAGTTTGAGATTAGACATGAAAGTTGAGAGAAGGCAGCAGTAGAATGTGAGAATATGATTTGACAAGAGCTATATCAATAAAATCAACGAAGAGAAGAAAAAGAAGAAAAGAAGGGTTGTTTTGTTTTGTTTTGTTTATTTTTATTTTTATTTTTTTTAATGGCAAAAAAGCTTGTAGAATGTGAATAAAAAAAATTATTGGAAAATTAGCTTAAGATGTACAACTTCAGTCAAGTTCTTGTAATTTATTTACTTTTTATACATTTTTTTATTTTTTTGTGGGATCTTTAATTTGTAATTTGTAAAGGATGTTATATGATAATAGTATTTTCATGATTTTCTTATTATTACTTATTTGTGTAATTAAAAAAAAAAAATGGAGATATTGGATAAGAATAGAATAAGAGAAAATGGAAGCTAAAAGTCAAATAAGATTTAACAAAAAATATCGTTGTCATGCAAGAAAGGGTTCGAACCTCACCTTTGTATATTAAATCGTTAGGTGTGGGGAGACATTTTTTCAATTACATTTCAAGTTGCGTTTGTTGTAGTTAATCTCGTCTAGTTTCGAGAGATTCCTAACTCGATTAGTGTTAAACGTCTTATTTTAAAAAAAAATTAAAAATTAGTACTTGGGCCGGACTCAGGTCCGATTGGTTCTAGATTTGAAAAAAAAAAAAAAAAAAAAAAAAAAATTAAAAGTTTTCGCGCCAGATAGGGGTCGAACCTATGACCTTCTGCTTAGGAAACAGACGCTCTATCCACTGAGCTACAGGCGCTTTGTGATTATGAGTGCAAACATTTATATATACACCTATTATTTGAAGTATCATTGTGGTCAACTTCTGAAAGTGGGACTTGCTAATAAGCCAACTTCCATCAAATGTGTTAGAAATAAAGAATATAACTCCAACCAACAATTTCATTTCTATGAGTGTGAAGGAGACACTACTTGATCACCTCAACTTTTATCAAATGTGTTTGAAAAAAGAAAAAAACACTCGAACCCACAATTTTATTAATACGTGAAAGTGAAGAGTTTACATCGATGCCACCTCAACTTTTATCAAATGTGACATGTTTCAAAGACCAAATGTGTCATGATACAATTTCTTATATGTGTGCACTACAAATTTTTACTCTAGTTAAGTCGTTATAGTTAGATTATTACGAAACAGTGACTTACTTAAATATATGATTTCTACGTGTAATTGATCACTTACTTTTGTTAAAAGGAACATCTTTTACTTTAATATACTTGTGTTCTCACCGTATGTGTTCAATTTTGAGATTTAAAAACTTAAAAAGAAAAAAAAGAAAAAAAAAAACATAGATGATAATTGTTGAATGATAGATAAAGAATCTCATTGTATAACTTTTTCTTATAGTATCACAGTTTTATATCTATTATTATAATTCCATAGGAGGTTAAAGTGAAGTGAAAGGTTAAAGAATAAAGATTCATACAAATCATAAATCATAATATAATATAATATAATATAATAATAAAAAATCTCTATAATAAGAAGACAACAAGTTTCAAAGTGTCACACACTCACACACCATTCACAACAAGACACCTCTCTCTCTCTCTCAAGTCTCCTTTGTACAGCTCTACTCTATCCGACTCTTCTCTTCTTCATCATTTTAAACTGTTTGTTTCTGGTTTGCTCTCACAGTTCCACAACTCCTACTACCAGCTCCGTTTTTATTTTTACTTTTATAAATTTTATCTGTTCTGCATAATCTGATAACATATTCAAATCTTTCCTGCGTGTTTTTTTTTTCTCAACTGGGGTCTTGCTCTTCAATTCTTCATGTTCATGGGTTGTTTTTTGTTTTGTTAATGGTTTTTCAGAGTTTCAGTTTTGAAATAGTATAAATTCAACTTCTGGGTGCATTTTAAAATTTTTAAAAAATCTCCTCTTGGTTTGGTTTTGTTTTGGTTTATTCTCTTTCTATGTCTCCATCCCTATAAGAAGTTCAAGATCAGATTTTTCTAGTATTATCTGGATTCTCTTTGATTCTTCAAAGGTGGGTTTTTTTTTAGATTCTTCAGTTTATGCTGTTAAGAAAAGGAGATTCTTGATTCTTCTGCAAATGATTCTATAAAATAAAATAAAAATTTGCTTCCTTTTTAATCATTCTCAAAACCCCCCCACAAACCATCATGAACCTGTGAGTTTTTTTTTTTCAATCATGGAGACTCTGTATCCAGCTTCATACATGTCCAATGATTCAAGTTGGTTTCTTCAAGAGAGCCAGAGCTCAAGCAGCTGGACTAAAGAAGAGAACAAGAGGTTCGAGAGTGCTCTTGCAATATATGGTGAGAGCACACCAGATAGATGGATCAAAGTTGCAGATATGATTCCAGGAAAGACAGTGCTTGATGTGATCAAACAGTACAAAGAATTGGAAGAAGATGTTAGTGATATTGAAGCTGGAAAGGTTCCAATTCCAGGTTATCCTGGTTCATCTTTCACATTGGAGTTGGTTTCAGAACGCGATTTCGATGTGAATAGGAAGAGACCTTTGGGGCCTAAAACCTCTGATCAGGAAAGGAAGAAGGGTGTGCCTTGGACTGAAGAAGAGCACAGGTGACTTCTCTTCAACAATTTTCTTTTCAAAATGTTGTTTTTAGTGATATTACAATGGATTGGATTCCCTTTTTTGGTTAGCTGTTGCTTGAAGTTTGAGCAGAATCAGAATTAGTAACATATATTTCAAGTCTTATGTTTAGTTGGTATGATAAATCAGTCATGATTTTGTATTTTTTTGTTTAGTTGATTATTGCTTTTCCATTATTGTTTTAGCAGTCAGATGGGTTGCAAATCACAAACAGTGAGGTGTTCTAACTTCTAACTCATGTTATAGTTCAAATTTTAACATGGAAATTTGATAGAAATGCAATTTACATGACCTTTTTGTTGATTTATATGTCTTTTTGCTGAATTTTCAAGTTTCCCATGACTATTGTCTTGTGTGATTTGCAATTTGAATTCTGGTTTGAAGTTTTTACATGATCCTGATTTGGTTTTCGACGTTGGTTTTTCGATCATGAATTACTATAGGCGATTTCTGTTGGGGCTTTTAAAGTATGGTAAAGGAGACTGGAGAAACATATCTCGGAATTATGTGATCTCAAAGACTCCAACTCAAGTAGCAAGTCATGCTCAAAAGTATTATATAAGGCAGGTTTCAGGAGGGAAAGACAAGAGGAGACCAAGCATCCATGACATTACAACTGGCAATCTCACCAACACATCTTCATCAGACGGTCGTAAAGCTTCTTCATTCGATGATCTATCTAACGAGCTTCCATTGCAGCAGAAGTCTGCAAGCATGCCAAAAGTTGGCCTGGAATGGAATGACTCGAACGATGGAGGAGGAGGAGTAGCAGCAGCAGCAGCAATGGTTTTCGGTTCGAATCCTGGTAACCTCTTTATACCATCTGCTTATGAGATTGGTTCCAATGGTCTTAAACTTCAAGGGCAAAATCTGTATGCAACTGCTTATCATGGAGCTCATTTTAGACCCAGAAATTCAGTGTTCTAATCCGATTCGGAAAAGACATCAAATATATATTATATATGTTGATGAGATATCAACAATTGTGTTCTCTTGTACTCATGGATTGAAATCCTAAATCTCTTTTGTATCACATAAAAAATTTCAGTTGTATTGTTGTTGTCTTGTTTGTGAGCTTACATAAAAAAAAACATGAGATGGTTTTGTACATAATGTTTGAATTTTACAGCAAAGTAGAAATAATCATGTCAATCATATATACATTGTAGGGATATTTTCTCTCTTAACAAATTTTTTGTACATAGATTTCAATTCTATGTACAAAAAAATTCACTAAATACAAAAATTCGTATACATAGGTCTTGTATGCTTTAAAGAGTTTACATATCGATCAAATAAAAACAAATATCATTTTCTCAAGACATGAGAGTTTGTACAATTTTGTTTTTATATGAATTTATACCGATAGAAAACCTTATACAAAGTATCAGAAAACGTAGAACTTTTGCATAACAAGTGTTGAACGTCAGAGTTTAAGTTTTTGGTTTAGCGGTTACTCAAAGGATTCGAGAGGCTTGAAATCTCAAAAAGCCTCCATATACAGATTTCCCAAAAAGCAAGTTGTTGTATTAATGATTTTCCTGATGAAGATTATGAGAATTTCTTACTAGAGTGTGATCTAAAAAGCACCTTTATTTTATGCTTTCACACATGGAATAGTTTTTGATTTTATATCATTGAAGCTGCAAATGCCATTGGATGATGTAGCCTAATTGGATGACTCACTATTGCACTCTCATTGAAATTCCACAGTACAAGATTGCTTACATATGTACATACATTTATATATATATGTATATATGTATATGTATATTTTTTTCTCTTTTGCAGGACCCTTTTGAGAGAGCAATCCTTAGCAATAGCTTTATTATGCAGCCAAGTTGACTACTGACTAAGCTTGATGAATGATGATGATGATGAAGATCACCATCGAAAAGCCCCTAGTCGAAAGCTGAGTTTGCATTCCACTTAATGGAACCAAAGCATCTCACATATATTCTTCAAATCCATGGAAGAATATCGAAAGATCCACGTAAGAATACGTACCCTTCCTCCTCCTCTCTCTCAATTTGCATCAAGTTTTCATTTTTCTAATGAAGAACCAATCCTACGTATGTATGTTGCCTTTTTTTTTTTTTTTTCTCTCTTTGATATCTCCCTTTCGGCCAACCCTAGTTGTTCAATAATGGCTACCACTGTTTCATTGGTATGTATATATATAGTCTATCTATTGTCAATTCGTCATGACAATAAATAATTAAATATATTAAGACGAAGAATGTAGACAATAGATTATGGAGAAGTTTTGACAAGTGCATACACTTTGAGTCAAAGTATGTAAATTTAGTGGTCCATATTCTTCGTCCCGATATATTTATTGTCAAGACGAACCGACAATAGAAAGACTATATATATATATATAACTTAAGTCTCTTGAAGCATTATTATTCTTTTCTAGTGATTCTTCATCCCAATAAGTGACTTTTAACTGTGTTTAGTTTTAGCTTTAGCTTTTGGTGCATACTGTGACCCTGTCTCTTGGAATAGAGAATCTCTCTTAGCTTTGAAAATTATTATGTGGAATGAGATATATTGACCTTGTTTGTGCTTGACTTTAGCAGAATATCACATTATCATATTTGCTTTTTTTTTTATCTTTATATCAATTGTTCTTTGAAAGAATTCCTCTTTCGGTTTTGAAAACTTTTGATCAGTAATATATTTTTTCTTACAGAATCCCATGTTTTGTGCCACATAGTTTGTAGGAAAGTAAAACAAAGATACCTTTCTTACAATCCTTTCAAAGGGTGTCGATTCTATTGGACACGATTTAAGTTTTTAAACCGAAAGGTTACTAACATGATATTACAGAATATTTGATTTGTTCGGATCCTATAATCCTTTTCCTAGTATTCCAGTTTTGCACATCGAGGGGTGCGCCAGAATTTGAAAAAAAGTATTTGATGAACTTTGACACCATTTTAATTTATCTATCTTAAGTCCATGTTTATTGTAATTACCTTACAAACCCTTACACTTCTTTTTTTAATATACCATATATAGCGCGATGACTTGAACATAAGATATTGTCGGGCTGAATGAGCATCCATTTTCATAACGATAAAGATGATCATTATCTTAAAAGTTGATAATTCCACATAGGACAGATGAAATTATTATTATTTTTTAAAATAAAAAAAAAAATCCCTGTTTCTTTTTCTAGAAATGCTGTTACTGTTTTTGTTTTCTTTTTAGTTTCCATTGTGGGTTCTACTTCTGCAAGTGTATAACCACCAAAGCTTTAGTGCCCACCCATACATATCACTTTGCACATAATACTGTCACAGTATCACACATAAAGTTTAAAAGCAACATGTGCAAACATGATTATTTTTTATAAGCTTTTTTTTTTAGGGGGGTAAATGACAAAATAATCAAAACTTTAAATTAATCTTTTGTTTTTCTTCTTATAGCTGCCTTTCAACAAGTTGCATAAGAAAGCAAAATAAACCACTTGTTATACCACCACCGCCTAATGTGTCGTGTCATTGTGTCAGGTTCAAGTCAAGTGGATATAAAATAAAATAAAAATAAAAATAAATAAATAAATAAAAAACACTAAGCCAATTATTTAACCAGAACATGTCATATGTTTATATATACAAATATCTATGACATGGCATTGTACTATGTTGTTTGGACAAAGTTGGTTATAGTTTTTAGAGATATTTGATTTGTAATCCGAAAGCAGCCCTTTTAATTTTTGCGGGTTAATGGTCTGCCGAGAAATCACAATCAAACCAGTACAAATATTGTCCGAAAAGTAACTTCCACTACGGTGGAAGAGTCTCACTGTACTTTATAATTTTACAGACAACTATAAGATTTAAAACCCAATTACAAATGTGAAAGGTAAATGCGCTAGCTTGCGTTATGGGTGGATGTGTTCGAAAACGGTGTTTAGAAATGGATAAGAATGATTTTGAGATATTTAGATTACAACATCTACTAATAGGATTCAACACAAAACCTAGTACCACTTTCTTTTCTTTTATTAAAATTAACCAAGCAGTTTCATGGCAAAAATATGTTTAAAAGCAGTTCCATGAAGATTCAAATGCAACAACATGAAAACAAAAACTCAACTATCTGTCATGAAGCCAAGCACCATAAACATTACCCTGAATAACATTTTGAGAAATCTTACCAAAAAATATAAACTCATTTCAATCCAAGCACAACACACAACTCAGTCGGACACACAACTCAGTCGGAAATCGATAATGTTTTTTCGCCTTTCAAACAGCAGCGGTAAAAAAAAAAAAAAAACAAATTCATCCAGGATACCAGTCAGTAAAATCACTCCTGTATTTATTTATCAACTCAAACCATCACAAGATCCTTTTGAAGAACGACACCACCATCCAACAAAATGTGCTCAGCAAGATTTCAATACAAGTCTCTCTAACAGCCTGGAGAATTTTAAGCTAATCGCGCTACTACGGTACAAAGGTGAATGAATGAGACAGTAGCCCACCAAGAGTTTGCAAATGCTTTCAAATTACAAAAAGTAAACCACAAACTTATTACAGAAGCTTGAGTCTTGCAATTAAAAGAAGAAAAATCAAGACTAAAAATCGAACCCTCTAACCAAAAATGAAAGGAGAAAAAAAAAGTTATTGAATTTATGAACAGGGCATGGCAGTAAAACGAAAATGACAACTTTAAGGGGAGGCAAAGAACGAAAGGTTGTATGTACAGCTCTACTTGGCAGTGGTAGGGATACGTAAAGTGTCTGGATCCAACAGGCGAACAGTCTCCGGAAAATCTGATCGTTGTCCAGCAAGGGAGTAATATGCAAGTACATGGGCTGGATGCTCAACCACTATAGACTCTCCATTCTGATTAATCTCACTATCCACTCTAGAAGGAATCAACTCGATATTCCAAAATGGGCGAACCATCGCCAACAGACCACGACCGTCTTGTGATCCTCTATACCCTTGCACCCATAAGTACCTCAGTGAAGTTAGACGATTCACAGCAACAGACAGTGCATGGTCACTGAAGGTACAACCTCTCATTTCTAGCTTTTGCAGACTAGGACATCCTTTAGAAAACTCCAAAAGACCAGCATCAGTATCTCCAACACAACCCAGAAGCATCCATCTCACATTTAAACTGTACTGCCCGACATAACCAAGACCTATATCTGTCAAACCCCCCGGTCGGACATAAAATGCAAACCTTCTTAGCTTTTCACAACCCCTCAATAGGGCTCTAACTCCATTATCAAGAGGTAAATCTGCTACCTTCTCTTCACGGTCAAGCAAAACTAGGCGAAAATCACAGAGGTTTTTCAAGTGAGTTCCAATGTATTCAAGAGATACATTTGTGATGTCTGATACATAAACCGCCATATATTCTAGTTCTAGACATCCCTGGGCCAAAGCAATTAATCCTCTTTGCGAAACTAGACCTTCTTCATCCTCCATTCCTTGGTCATCTTCCCCTCGCTCAATCCGAAGCCTCTTTAGTTTCGTACAATTCCGAGCCAGAACTTCTAATCCTCTATCTCCAATTACATTCCTTGTCTGTCAATATGAAAAAATACAGTTTATACAAATTTTACCCAAGTTCCAAACCAAATAAGAATATTAATTCCCTTAAAATATTCCTCTGAAACTTAAGCATGTGAATTAATGATAATTTGAATTATATGCATGATATGATGATAACATGTGTTAGAACTTTAATTTGTGATGCTATGTTAATATAAATGTGGCAAGTGATAGGACAATATGAAAGCATTGGAAGGTTTCTATACATTTTCAGTCTTATAAATATATAGCTCCATTAATAGATATCACGGTGACAACATCATGAATCATTTGCAGACAACCTGAAGGTTGAACCAGTGATCCATGAACTAGTCTATTCTACGGATCAACAAACGGATTAATTTCTTGAACATTGATGCACGTATAGAATATAAAACACCAACAACAGACCAACAGGGACACCATGATTTATGAGGTATATATATATATATATATCTCCAAAAATTTAAAGATAACATGAAGTTATCATAACTGTAAGCAAAACACATGCATTCGCAGGTAATGTGTGTGTATATATATATAAATATATATGCATGTAAAGGTGTTATTTTCTATTTTCAACCAATATACATAGTGACAGCAAAATAAAACAAACAGGAAAAGTTTTGATGGTTATACCTCGAGAACTTCTAAGTTGGGGCACTTTTGAATTAACATACAATGGTCCTCTGTGTCCAGAAATGCATAGAGGAGATCCAACTTCTTCAATATGGCTGCAAAAGGGAATACTATCCCCATTTCATTCTTCCCCATGAAGGATAGACCTAAGCGGCATAATTTTGGGGGGAATGATACAGCAGAGTACTCTTCTGGTGGATGATTAAAGATGCCCCCACAAAATTCCTCCAAAACGGTTGCAGTTTGAAAGAAATTAACAAGGTCCAAGAGTTCACAGTCATTAATTTTCACAGAGACTAATGACCTACAATTTCTGGCTATGAGTTCAAGGTCTTCGACGTTCACCTTGGAAAATTCATTCAGGTAGAAATTTAAGGCCTCCAGAACTGTATTATTCACGGCAAGCTCGTGCAACCAGTCACCATCTCTCTCAACAATGGTGCTTTCTTCCAAAAAGAAGGTTTTCAATTGCCTGAGTAGATAAACAACAAAAGCAACAACAAAGATATAAGTTTATTATTAAGAACAAATAGATCACTTATCCACTACTGTGAATCGCATAGCATGTTCACAGGACCAAATCAAGGAAAAGAAAAGGAACATGTATTTCATGCCACGCGGAGCACATAAAATTCTACTATGATAACTACTAGCCCTTTGACTGCATGGCCATATTAATATTTGAAACAGCCCACATAAATGGAATAACATATAATCCCAAGACCTAGACCATCTAGCAAAGTCAAGAAATCCCTAATATGAACATGTACAACTAGTCAAATTAGAAAAACAATACATTAAAAGATATATATATATAGAGAGAGAGAGAGAGAACAATAACTGCTATCATCAACTAACATTTGGAAATCGTGTCTTCATTTTTGTAGCTCTCAAACTGTTAACTACTCCATTATCAATATTCAGCCTCATGTTATGACATTGTCTCAATTTCCCACGTGGAAGATGGTCCTATGGTTCTCAAACCTTCACCATACAAATTAATCCAACCTCTAGATATGACCATAGGGTTGAGCATGATCTAGTAATTGGAAATAAATCTTGCAAATCTCTAGTCACAATTTTCCTACCCTACAAAAGATGTAGTTAAAACGGATAACTTTCAAAGCAAACATATATATTTTACACCTTCATTTGACAAAGAACAGTTTTATGCACTTCAATTAAGTGGAGAAGCCTTGCTACCATTATGCAGCTCTCATTGAAAAGCAACAGAAGGAAAACATAACATTTAAGATAAATCAATAAGCATTTCATTTTCTTATCAAAAATATACTCTGTTCTTTTTTCTTTCTTTTTTTATCAGAAAGTGGAAATATACTTCCTCTGTTTACATGAGCAAGCATATTCGTGAGACTATTATCAGTGTGTTTTAAAGATTCACAATCAAAACTTCAATACCAATTAATTTCTATGACACCATTCTTAGGTCCATTAACTTAAGAATTTGTATCATTTATCTGATTACATATCAAATTCTATTCGTCTAAAAATTTGACTTTGCCAATACTTTTTTTTTTTTTTTAATGTGTATTTACACTCTTTCCCCTAGAACCCAAACTCAGACAACCTTCTTTCTATAAACTGGACCATCAGTCAATCAAGAACAAAGAGAACTACCATCATCAGTCTCTGTACACAAAAACAAACTATTTTACACTGCCCTTGCTTCATTTCTTTACTACAAGGCTACTAATATTGATCATCAGAGTTTCAATACAGATGTCTGTATGGTAAAACAATAACATTGAAAAGTCGGACTTTCAACATTTCAACATGTAAGCAGCACCATGTTTTTCCTCCATTCACAGAGTATTTCAGTCATTACTAGAATCACAGTATGAAAAGCAACTGCAACACAAAATTCAGTGACTTAAAAGAATCCAATTAGATTAAGATTATAGACTTAGGTAGCCTTTGTTTTTTTGTCTGTAAATATCTTAATGTAATCTAAAGTCTGAAAAGTTCTGAAAGAATAAAGCTTAACATCATGTTTGTTTTTCATTCATGATGTCTGAATGAAAACATATGAAAACTTGTAATAAGACACATATAACCCTTTAACCAATTATCTTATATACATATCTAACTAATTAATTTATATATTTATATTTAGTATAAATAATTTATAATATCTTTTAGTTTAGTTGATTTTTTTAAAATTAATGAAATATTATTTAAAAATATAGATTAAATAAAATGATATGTAATATAATATTATTATTATTATTTACAAGATAATAATATACAATAATATTTAGAAAATAAAAATTGCATAAAAAAAATTTATAACATAAAAATTCTGGAGACGGAGGAAGGACTTCGTCTCCAGTAAATGGTTAACAGTAATGGCATCCTTCAACAGTTCAGTATAAAATAATATTTTTTAATAAAATATTGGTGTAATTTTTGCAATTGTTTGAGGGCAATTTTGGAAGTAAGGAATAAAAATACATCTTACTCAGATTTAGGTCAAGTTTTCTAACTTTTTTATTTCAGATCTTTTCTTACACTTTTTAAGACTTCAGACCACTGGAAAAACAAACAAAACATCTGATTGGGTTATTAACTTATTTCAGACCCATTCAGACTTAAGACCAAAAAACAAACAGGCCCATTGACTAGAAGAATAGGATGAATGTCATTGTGATGTTTGCAGTTCCAATAACATGCAACTCAGACCCAAGCTAGCAATAGACATAATCAGTGGTAAAACAACTAAACATTCTGAGGAATTGAATCTATCAACAGAAATGGGAAATTTGCACCTTTTCACAAACTAAGCAAAACTCTTTTCTATTCAAAAAAGTGATTAAGCACATCAAGGCCTCAATTCTCCCAGTAAAGTTACAGTCTATCCACAAGAATTGGAATCAAACCACTCATATAGCTTGTTTACAAAGTTAATCTTTTCTCCAATAAAGCACTGATGTAAGTTAAATTTCGAGCAACATAAATCCTACTTAACATTGATAAGGCCGCAAAAGACTGACAAAATTTACAAAGGAAACTACAAGATAACGCACCTGCACAGAATTTTGCATGTCAATCACAAAAAGACAAAATCAATGAACAAGATTCAAGGTTCCAGCAATCCAGTACCCCAGATATTGAGGCGGAACGATAAATCGCAAAGAGAAACTGAACAAGTCATGGTCCATTTAAGCTCACTATCCATATCAAAGACAAAACAATTCAACAGCACCAAATTCTTGACAGCACAAGGATGTGTGACACATCAAACCATACTGAAAACATAGTTTAAACAACAAAATCAATATCATAACACCGAATACAAAGAATCAAACACTTCCTTGAACAATCTCCAATATTTATTGACTCACTTCAATCCATATCAACACCCAACCAAAACATCTAACTAACTAGAACCTGAAAATCTCAATCCAACAATGAACACAAAACAAATATATAACGAAACAAACAAAAACCTCAATTTATATATCCAATCCAATAAAGCAAGAAAGACTATCATATCAAGCGAAAATCACCTGCACGAACGACTCACGTGAAGAAGCCCATCAGTAGAGAATCCAGAGCACTTATCAAGCTTCAAGATGAGTAGATTCTTCCCTCTAGTCCTAGCCAAAACCTCCAGATCCGAGTCTCTCACAATCATCCTCCTAAAGTGAAGCGACTTTAAGCAATTGAAGTTCTCAGCGATCTCATTAACCCAAGGCGTCACGTAGCCGCCCCAATCCTCCGGTATCAGATTGAACATCGCCGCCCTCGGCTTGCCTTTCAGCTTCAGTGACTCCAGGTGCCTGAAACGACGCCGTAGCCTCTCCGGCGTCGTCGTATAGCAAAGAGCGATCGTTATGTGCTTCCTAGTCAACGCGTCAAGCTCATACCACCTCCGACAAACCAGCGACACCGCGTCTCTGTCCTTCGAGTCGTCTATGAACGGCATCACGCAGCCAAGAACCGTGTCCGACATCGCGCAACTCGTCCTATTTACCTTATTCTCCTCCTCCATACAACAAAACCGATATTTCGGATTCGATCGGCAGAGCAGCTGAACACTAAAGCAAATTAAAGCAACAAAAAACAAAAACCAAAAAAAAAAAAAAAAAAAAAACAAGAAGCGGTTGGAAACCAAACCTATATCAGAAATGAAAAAGCAAAACGAAACGTTTCGTCGAATCGTCGAAAATCCGGCGCGATCTACGATGAATTCAACGGTTTTGGGGTGGAGGGAGAACGAATCGGATCGGACCAATCAGTGGTGGTAGACGGATCATTAATTGAGTGAGTGAGTGAGTGAGTGAATGCCTGCCGTTTTGTTTTTAGAGAGAGAGAGTAGATAACAGCACACAGAAAAATAAAGTTGGAGAAGAGGACTGTGAAACCGATAGGTTGAGAAGGAAATGGACGGTGGAGATTATCAAATATATAAAATCGGACGGCGACAGTTTAAACAGTTTTTTTTCCTTTTGTAAGAGAATTCTAGAGAGAGAGATCGGGCGTGTTTGGATGGATCAGAGACCCTAGTTAAGGATCTATCTAATATGCGCCTCAAAAAAATTAAAAAATTTAAAAAATAATAATAATAAAGAGAGAGAAGAAAAGGAGATAAAGTGGAAACGACAACAAATATACTGGTTTCAACCAATCAAAACGACATTTATTGGGGAAATTTTTATTTTTATTTTTTCTGGATTATATTCAGGTAAAGTTTATGGTCACGTGGCAGGATATGATTGGGTAATTCGGGTAATTTTCTAGTATTTACTGCAGTCAATTCTGTTTCTAGTGGTGGCTCCACCATCCATTTGTGGACTTTTAAGTTTAAAAAGAAAAAATTAAATTAAATTATTTTAACATTTTGATCGTTTTATTTGTCTTCTTGATTTATTATAAAAGAAAATTGTCACAGATTTTGATAAAAAAAAAATCCATGAGTTTATAATTTAAGAGAATATTTGTTTGTGATGATTTTTGAAAAATAATTTGTGTGAACCATAGATTTTATAATTTTCTTCCAAAATGTACCTTTGGTTTAATTATATGTGACAACAAAATATAATAAATATTATGTGTCCAATAATGGAAGTAGAAGCTAGATGATAATGATTGTCCACTATGATTTTCATGATCCTTAAAGTTTAATTAAAATAAATTTATAGTTCAATTTTTGCTTCAATAATATATAAGAAACAAACACGTATAGAATATTAATCATTATTATTATTTACCTTGTTTTTTCTTATGATATTGCTTTTTTTTCTTTTTTTCTTTTTTGTCTTGTGTAATTAAATACAATTCTATGCCCTCCAATTTTGTACATTATCTCAACATCATTACACAATTGGTATACATATCTACAGCTACGTGAACGGCAAGGTTTTAAGTCTTAGAGCATCTCCGATGTAAAAGTGGTTTACATACCAATAATTATTGACATGACAACAATGTTAAGAGACTAGCTTCATATGTGGTATAAATATAGACTTGATAGACAATCAATTCAAATTTGGTCTCTAATGTTTCCGTATAAAACACAATTTTTTTAATTACGTGTTCATTCTTTTTATCCTGTTTTATTTTATATTTTATTTTCTTACCAAAAATATATAAAAAATTAATATGTTTGTTTAGTCAACCTAAAAAATAGTTGTACAACAGATCGTCTGAAAGTGAACGGTCATGTTAACAATGTATAATTTTTTTTTTTGCCACATCAGCTAGAGATTGAATATGCACGGCTGCATTGGAGACTCAATTATTAACATAATGTTTATTTATCCTACGTGTCATCTTTTTTTTTCACAAGCCACGCTTGGAGCATCTCCAATGCAACTACGGATGGTGAAAAAATTAGATGCCAACTAGGATGGATAAACATTGAGTTTAAATATACTTCTCCAATGTAACCATCACCATTCAATGTCAAGCTAATGTGGCAAAATAAATATTAGATATTGTTAACATGACTAGCACAACTATTTTTTCTATTAACTCATCAAATATTTAAATTTGACATTAATTTTTTATCTATTTTTGGTAAGGAAATAAAATATAAAAAAATTGAAAAAAAAAAAATTGACACGTCATTAAAAAAATGTGTTTTAAACAGAAATATTGAAGACCAATTTTTGAGTTAATTGTCTATCAAGTAAAGTCTATACTTAAGCCACGTAGGAAATAAGTCATTTACTATTGTTACCATATCAATAATTATTGATATGTAAGACACTTTTATATCGGAGATACTCTTATATATGTGTTTATCGAGAGTTTTTTTCTCGGTAAAATATCCCTCGATTAACTCATGTGTTGCTTAAACTCTACGTTTGTGAGATTCTTAACATAATCGGTTTCAGATAAAAAAAAAATAATAAATAAATAAATAAATAGTCAATTTTTACTAAGTATTTGATGGATTTTGAAATTAATCATATAATTAGTGGTTGGTGTGTAACTCACTAGCAATGACTAAAAACAAAAGTCATTCAACGTGTAATGATATTATTGTATTAATAGGTTAAAATGTACTTCAAAAAATAATAATAAATAAGTTAAAATGTGCCACTTGTCAAGATCGTAAGCAATCATAAATGACAGGTGTGTAACACTAACAATAATAGGTGGTGATGACGTGGTATAATAAAAAGTCAAATTTGGAACTTATATAGTTATATGACGTGGAGATTGGGAGAGACATTTATAGATTCTTGGGTCTGCATGACTCTCGAGAGAATGAGAAACACCGAATTTAGACAATTAACGGTTAAATCTGTTGCTGCAGTAATTACGTTTGAGTGAGTTAACGATTCTAGATAACAGATGTTGATAGCTGATTGGTTTTCGAGAGAGTTAACAATTCTAGATAACAGATGTTGATAGCTGATTGGTTTTTTAGTCTTTTGATAGGTGAGTGAGTGAGTGAGTGAGAGGATAGAAATAGAAAGAGAGAGAGTTTCTTTGTTTTTATGGTTGGTTTAGGTGGGTTAGGTGTAAATTCAATTGTATAAGTTCATTCATGTCACGCGATACGAAGATTTAAATATCGATAGATATTCTTCGTTAAGTCAAATTCTAAAAATCACATCAAATTTATATATCTAAATACATCGAATCAACTAAAAATCATATCTAATTTATATACCTAAACACATCGAATCAAATTCGTGGTTGAGTCATTTTTAAGAAAAGAAGAGCGATAATTATTGCGCAACTTGTTTGTTGTTCTCCCATGCCCCGTGGTATATTATGTGTAGAAAAAATAATGACAAAATAAATTCACTCATGTCACGTGATATGAAAATTTAAATATCGATGATATTCGTTATTTAGATTCATTGAGTCAAATTATAAAAATCATATTGAATTTATATACCTAAATACATCGAATCAACTAAAAATCACATCATATTTATATACCTAAATACACCGAATCAGATTCCTAGTTGAGTCATTTTTAAGAAAAGAAAAGAGCGAAGATTATTGCGTAATTTGTTTGTTGTTCTCCATGGTATATTACGTGTTGAAAAAATAATGATAAAATTATTTTGTCATCATACAAACTGTGAGTGGATTGATATTATTTGGAATTTGTCATCATACAGACCTTTTCCCAATATTATTGTGGTAAATACCCATATCGACTTCTAGACCGATCGATGTTAAAATAAAAAGGGAAAACAATTAGTAGATTTAGCATATATAATTTAATTAATGTTTTGTGATTTACATTGATCATATCTTAAGTGGCAATTGATTGGATGATTGATTCCAAAATCAAAGTCTCTTTCAATGGGTCCTATCCAAACCATACACATCAGAAATTTGAACATGACATCACATACTTCAATTTCCACTAAGAAAAGACACCGCACTTCCTATCCTTACCAACACCTCTTTTTTTTCAACTTTTTTTCTAATCTCTTTGTTTAAACCTTCTAATTATATAATTTTATTCATAAGTAAAAATTATTATTTGATATAGACATCTGAACGGAAAGGTAAGATTAAAACCTTAACATTTAACGTGACATTCATTATATAGAAAGCTTCAATTTTACAATTTTTTTTTTTTAATCTCTCCACTTCAAAATCCTAATCAAGTTTTTTTTTTTTTTTTTTTTTTTTTTTGAGTAAAAATTATCGAGACATTCAAACAAAATGTTAAGATCACAACCTAAACGGTCAAGGTAATAAATTCATTGTATATAGAGAGAACTTCCTTTACACATCCTTATCAAATTCTTTGGCAAATATTTGACTGTTAAATGTTGACATTTGAATGAACATAAAAGTGTGTATATTCACATAATGTTGACATTTTAATGAACATAAAAGTATGTATATTCACATTTCACGAGGGTCGTCATTTATCGAGTGGGACCTAATTTTTTTTTATAAAAATAAGTTATGAATGTGATATTGACCCTCATGAGTTTCAATTTTTAAGCATGACACTTGGACCTCTTGCCAATGTGGTTGGACCTTCTCTTGGGAGCCTTCACCACAAAGGTTCAAAGCCCGTTGTGTACATGTATATATTTCTATTATTTGTCCCCCTTGGCCTTTAATCCCAAGGGTGGGTGGTGTCTTACCAATTGTGGGTTCTCTCTCCTGTTTGTGGAAGCAGTAATCCGGACTACGTTTGTAGAGTTCAATCTCGCCGGGTCCCGGCAGTTGTTGTATTTTCAAAAAAAAAAAAAAAAAAAAAAAAAAATTTCAAGCATGAAATGAAGATTTAATATTGTCATATGTATTTAAATGTTATCTTTTGAATAGATTTGTAAGTTAAGTCAAAAGATTTTTTTTCATAAAATAATGTATGTAAACAAGACTAGTCGTGCATTCATATATCGAACTTCAAATATTTCGGTGCATTCATATATTATTTATTGCATTATGATTATTTAGTATATGTTAATTCGCTATTGGTAGGAAAATATTAATATTAAAATTGAAAATGATGCTAATATATAAGAACAGTATCGATGCCAAGATTTTCTTTCTGAAGATTCTATTGGTACTGTATTATCAAAATCTTTTATTTATTAATTTTTTATTTTTTGGAACCAATTGATTAAGTTACACTCGATCGAATGGACATTGACAGGTTCAGCTTCGATATTACTAATATTGGATCTGTAAGCAAGGACGTAACCAAAATTGAAGACTAGGGTAGGCTATAAATTATTTTTTATTGAACATCGACATCACCTAGTTAGAAGGACATAGTGAGACGTCCCCATAAAATATATATTCTAAATAAATACTTTACAAAATTTTATTTTATTTTTAAAAAATCAAATAAATTATAAGAGAAACATAAAACACAAATGGAAACACTGATTAAATTATACAATATTCTTACATTAGTTTGATTCATTCTAAATATACTAATATAATGTTCTGATAAATTTAATGAAATTCATTTAACAATATTGTTATTTTGTAAATTTAAAATTGGATTAAATAATAATTGGATTACTCTTAAAACCTCATTATCTATATTTAACAATAATCGTAAATTTTCAAAACAAAACAAAATAATTTTTTTAAAGTAACAAAATAAAATATTTAAAACCATAATATTTACTCAAACATATCTAAATGTTGATGTTGATAAATAGATTGAATCAAGTTTGAAGAAT
Organism: Acer campestre; assembly: GCA_954870605.1. Taxonomy (NCBI): domain Eukaryota; kingdom Viridiplantae; phylum Streptophyta; class Magnoliopsida; order Sapindales; family Sapindaceae; genus Acer; species Acer campestre. Next base: position 3,103,062 of record OX940808.1, on the reverse strand, counting down.
GGGGAGAAATAATTGTTATTATAAAAGAAGAAAAAGGAAAGAAATATTATATTTTTTAATCTGATTAGGAATTAAAATTAATTATTTAGTTAATTTAATTTATTTTTTTCTATACTATTTTTTTTTTTTTTAAGGGGGTCAAGGTAGGCTTGAGCCCACCCTAGCCCCCACACAGTTCCGTCTCTGTCTGTAAGGTAGCGTGATCCTAAAATTAATTATAAATAATTAAGCACACTCTACATAAAATTGGACGTTGCAATGCAGAATACAATTTTTCAATTTTATTTATTTTTTTTTTTTTGGGTAAAAGTAGAGATAGAAAAATTTTGTTAGAGAATTGATTCTTCTTTTCATGTTACATTTTATTTACAAATCTAATTCTATCTTCTTCTTTTTTTTCTTAATTTTTTCACTTTTAAATCAACATCAATATACGACAGCATTTTGTTTTTCTAATTATATAGATTATTAAATGTATATGTCTTAAACACGTATGGTTTGTAGATATTCCATTCAAACCAATAATTTATTTATGAAATTCATAAATTTTGTACGGAAATAATTGAATTTTATTATCTAATAATGCACATTAAAACACCCCCATGTGTTCACAAAATAGAATAATATTTTGTCGAATCACACGTAATACGACGCCGTATAATTTAAAAATGACTTAATAACAAATAAATCCAAAATTATTATATGATTATTATTTAGATTTTGAGCCCAAAAAAAAAATTATAAATAAATTACCTAATGCAAACCAGCTTTGATTAGGTCATATAAACAAGTTGGGATTTAAACAAAATAAATGAATAAAAAACAGAGAATATATTTGTTGTCTACGAATCAGATCCATCATCACAATTTATTTGTCCAATCACATGCTTCTTTTGGCATTAGTGAAATCCACTTTATGTTTAATAATACAAAATAAAATATGTGTTTTTAATGATTAATTTTGCCTTTTAGCTGTTGCCGTTAGTCAATTATTGTGGTCCACCAAGAGATTTATAATTAATTTATAATCGATAACAAACAAATTAAAAGTCTATAATGAAACCCAAATTGACGGTAAAAAGGTTTAATTCAATTTGATAATGTGTTAGGTTCAAATCGTTGTATCAGATGTACGGAATTTATCAAGTATTGAAACTAGAGTATAACATATGTGCTCTATTAATATATGTTGGAATTAATAAAGATAATAATAAAAAGTCGTATTTATTTTTCGAAAAACAAAAAATTTATATCAATATATAAAAAACAATAAATATGGATTTTTTTTAATTAAAATTTTAATCCTTTAATATTTTGTAACATATATAAGTGGACTAAGTAGATATTAACATAATTTACAGTATTTGATATTTTTTTTCATTTAATTTGTTGTGTCTATTTTTTTTTTTCTTTTGTTTAAAGAAAAAAAAAAAAAAAACATAAATTTGGGTTTTTTTTCTTTTTTAAGAGGGGAAGGACTTGAACCATGACCTCATGACGTAAATGTCAAGAATTTACCATCAAACCAACTTTCTTCTTTTTCATTTTTGTTCATAAGGAAAAATGACCTTTTTATTTATCTTAATTTATTTCATTTGTAATCAACACACATAAGTATGACTTTTTTTTTTTTTTTTAGAATATACAACAACTGTTGGGACCTGGTGAGATTGGACTCTACTAAAGCAGCCCGGACTACAACTCCTACAAGCCGGGAGAGAGCACCCACAATTGGTGGGATAACACCCACCCTTGGGATTAATGGCTAAGGGGGACAAATAATATAAATATATACATGTACACATTGGGCGTTGAACTGTGGTGGTAGAGGCTCCAGGAAAGGGTTCGACTACATTGGCAAGATACCCAGGTGTACATAAGCATGACTTGTAATCACCTAATTTGACTGTAATCATTTACTAGAAAAGAAAAACAAATGAAAATCATGTTTGAAACTCACAACCAACTAATTATGTTGTTGTTTGAGTCTCATCATTTGCTAAAAATGACCATAATTTGTCCATTTTTAATATAATTATTCTTCCCCACATGGGTCTCCCCTAATAACTTGCTTTACATATTTATGATATACAATCATAGAGTGTGTTTTAAGCTTCTTATTGTACTTTAATAAATTTGATGTAATTGAATAGGATATGTGATTATAAAATTATTATATGTTATTCAATTTGTAAAAGTAATTGAAGAAAAATCTTGTGATGTTAACTTGATGACTAAACATGAATGGAACAAATCATTTAAAAATTGCATGATGAATACTAGTATACAATCTTCTTGTTTTAATTAAACAATATCTCACTTGATATTCCAATTTAATTATATAAAATCGTACGCATTGACGTTAATAAGTAATCCAATCTAACTAGAGTAATGATACATCTGTCAATCAATATCTTAACATAGTATTACATATGATGTGTTATTCACGTTGTTAATGTTACCGTCGCGTCTCGGTCGTAACATTTATTTATTTATTTATTTTCTTTTTAACTCAATTAAATTAATAAGAATATGTGTGATAGTATCTATCATAGCAGGTGAGATGCCTCATGGTCTCCACACCTGCACAAACAATGGTATTTTTTTTCTTCTAGTTTTTCAATTTTATTTTTTATTTTTGCTTTAAAAAACTGTTTTCTTTTTAAATTTATGGTTTCTTTTAATTTATATATTTTCTAATTCAATTCAATTTTCAATTATTTAAAATTTTATTTGATCTCCACCATCTATGTTTGAGATGGATGGTGGAGATCCATTTATTTTTAAGAAAATGTTTTTTTTTTTTTTTTTTTTTTTTTTTTTTCCAGTTATTATCATTAGTCTCCTCTGAACTTTACACGAGTTTGTATTTTATCGCTTGAACTTTTTTTTAGGTATTAAACCCCTGAATTTTCATTTGTTGGCAAACCCTGACTATAGATACCACTTAAAATAGGCGTTCAGAGGGCAATAACCAATAAACCAAATTGTTTGTTAATAAATGAGAGTTCAGGGGTTTAATGTATAAAAAAAAAAATTCAAGGGGTAAAATGCAAACTTACGTAAAGTTCAGAGGGTACCGGTGCTAATAACCCTTTGTTTTTTTATTAATTTAATTTAGGAATTAGGGACAGTTTAGTCTTTTAAATGTACCAATTAGTCTACATTTAAGTTTAACATAACGGTAGGGGGGGTGGTTTGGGGTTGAAGTACAAGAGGCCAAACCTCATGGAGGTTTAGTGCAATTTGCTCTATATAAAATCGTACACAATGACGTTGATCAATAATCCAATCTAATTAGAGTAATAATACACTTGTCAACCAATATCTTAACGTTTTATTACATCTAATATGTTATTCACGTTGTTAACGTCACAGTTGCATCTCATATCGTAATGTTTATTTATTTTCAACTCAATTAAATTAACAAGCATGTGTGTGATAGTACCAATTCAACTATCATATCATTTTAAAATTATAATGTTGGACAAATAATTGAAAAATATAGAATTATTGATCTAATTATACCAAAACATACACTTTATAATTAATCAATAGTCTAATTATACACTTTATTTGTAAATGATAGAATTTCACGGTTGGATTATTGGTTTGATTTTGTTATATATAGTGGAGTAGGTAAATTCAAACTACTGGCAATTTAAATCATACAATTTGTCTTCAAATGAATCATTAAAATTGGGTATCTAGTATTGTTGTAAGACTAATAATGCACATTAATAATAGAAGACTAGAAACTTTTGTTTTAAAAACAATTATTATTAATTCGAAATTTGAGAGCAGAATAAAACTTTTTCATCTGGTTGTACCAACAACTTTATAGAACTCTTTTATTCAACATTTTTCATCATATATATATATATATATTTTTGACAATATCTATTAATCTGGGATCCGGTATTTTTTTTAAAGTTTTCCTAACTGTAAGATTTGAGCTGCTGACTTGGGAGTCATTTACCTAAGCCCTATGCTTGTTCATCTATCAGCTGAGCTACACCCCTGTTGGCAACATTTTTCAACATTTCATTTACCTAAAAATTATAATAAAATTAAATCCCAATTGCTTGAGAAGAGAAAACCTACAACTTGAAATGAAGCAAATAAATAAATAAACCCATCAATAAATTAAGTTGCCATGCTTTAATTTGATTATAATATGCAATAAAACATTGTTGGATTACAAGTTAGACAACTTTAAATCCGATTAAATTCAATCAAATGGATTAATCCAGTTCAAATAAATCAATTTGGCGAGTTTGAGAGTGATTTTGAAGGATTAATTCAACTAAATTCACATATTATTATAAACTAATTTATGACACATGAAAATTAATATAAAGAAGTGACCAATAGTGTTTTAAAAGATTAAGTAAAACAAATTGTGTATTGAATATTAATGTAATGTGTTAATGCAATAAATAGTACTTTATTTCATATTCTATTAGTTATTTTTGTAAATCTGACGCTAAACGATTCAAAAGTCTGTCGGAATCTGTCAAGATCAAACTTTATATGTCTGGTTCGAATATCTAATCCCATAATTAGGAGATATCTATTCATACGTATTTTTAAAACATGCATCATGAGACTCAAACCTCCCACCACTTGATCTCTAAATTTGATTAGATTGAATTTTATAAAATGCTATATAATTATCAGAGGAATTTGAGCTATATATAATTTAAGATTACGAGTACAATGTGGTCCTCTTTTGGGATTGGTGTGGCCATTTGTGATGATAAGGGCCTGGTCCTGGTTGCCCGTTCCTTTACCATGAGAGGCTGTTTTAGTGCAGAAATCAGGGGTGCCTTGGCTGTTAGGGAAGGTCTTTTTCTTGCAAGGTTCTATGGTCTTCAAATTGATTCTGTTGAATCCGATTTCCCTGGGATGGCCTCTATCTTTCCAGGTTCTGGTATCTCGTTTGGGGTCTCAAAACTCATTTTTAATGATATTAAGGCTCTTATGTTATGTGTTGGCTGTTGTAAATGCCTTGCGATTTCCAAATCTGGAAATTCCTTGGCTTTAAAGCTTGCGCTTTCTGCCTTCTCCTCTGCGAAGGAGTTTTTCTGGCTGGTTCCCAGCCCTGGTGTGTTTCCTTCTGTGTAATGGGTTTCTTCTTATCAAAAAAAAAAAAAAACAATATGGTCCCATGTGGAGCTAAAAAAACTATTAAATTAACTAATTGAGTTATTAAATAAAATAGTATGTACAATTAATTTAAAGCTTACTTTTTTTTTTTTTTTTTGAGAATTTTTAAAGCTTACTTAAATTAAAGAGATTGAGACGTTTTATCTCATAAATCTTATATTTCACTTCGAATATCTTGTTTCCGTATTTTTTTTTATTTTTTTTTTTTCATTTGCGGCGGAGTCATATATTCACATTATCACCCATTATCACAAGATTTGGTCTGGAAACTGAAGAATCAAGATGACCATAGTTTTTTTTATTTTTTTATTTTTTTATTTTTTTATTTTTATTTTTATCTTTCTTTCTTTCTTTCTTCTAATTTTATGTCATATTCATATATATATATATATATATTCTATTATCAGTTCGTTATGACAATAAATATATCAGGACGAAAAATATGGACCACTAGATTTACATACTTTGATTCAAAGTGTATGCACTTGTCAAAACTTTTCTATAATCTGTGGTCCACATTCTTCATCCTGATATATTTATTGTTAGGACGAACTAACAATAGAAATACTATATATATAATTTAACACTACATGGGTTAGAGGTTTGCCGGAACATATCGAAATCAAAAGCACTACATGCACCGACAAACACTTAAACTGTATAAGGGTTTATTGAATAACTACTTCTCCACACTACAAGTGTGGCTTAAATAACTAATAACAAACACTACAATTGCAGTTCGGATAATAAGGTTGAGACTCGAATCCCATTACCAATATTAAACGAAAAACTAGAAAACCAATCAATTAAGTGTTGATGACATGAAAATCAATTAAATTTGTTGATATTTAGATAATAGGATTAATTGAAATATATTAATATAAATCACAATTCTTAACTATTACAAACTAATAAAGTCCTAAAAATTGTAGTAGTAGTGATAGCCAAAACGAGAGAAAACCAAAACTAACTATTGGAATTATTAAACTTTTGTTAGTAACCACTTTTGAAACTTTAATTATTAATAACCATTTAAAAAAAAAAATCGGTGTATATCGATAAATTATCAGAGTACCCCTGAAAATAGTTTTTTTTTTTTAAAAAAAAAAAAAAAAAAACCTCGATGTAAACTTGAAATCACGATTAAATTGAAATATCAAAACTTGAAATCATGCCTAAATTGAAAATTTTCCCTTCTTCTTCTTCCTCTTCTTCTTCCTCAGATTAGGTATTTAAAAAAAAAAAAAAAAAATTTAGACCACATCGCTGGCGGAGGGGGGATCAATTCTGTCGCCCATCGCCATCCCGTCGTCGGCGAAGTAGAAGCACACGAACCATCACCATCCCATCGCACGAACCAACGCTATCCCGTCGCACGAACCAATCGCCGGACGTGGCCCAGACGCACGCTAGCTCTCGACAACGCCTTCGTCAGCACTCGGCGACCCTCAAACCATGCCAGCAAGAGAGAGAGAGAGAGAGAGAGAGAGAGAGAGAGAGAGAGAGAGAGAGAGAGAGAGAGAGAGAGAGAGAGAGAGAGAGAGAGCTGATTTGGGGTTGTTTTTATATGGGGGCGTTTTAATATGGGGGCATTTAAGTAATTTTATAAAAACATGGTTATTAACAATTAAAATTTCGTTTGTGGTTAAAAACAAATTTTAATATTGTATGTGGTCATTAAGAGAGGGAAAGAGAGAGAGCTGATTTGGGGTTGTTTTTATATGAGGGCGTTTTTATATGGGGGTATTTAAGTAATTTTATAAAAACATGGTTATTAACAATTAAAATTTCGTTTGTAGTTAAATTTTTTTTTTAATATTGTATGTGGTCATTTTTAGCAATTTCCACATCCAAAAAAGTGTTTTTTTTTTTTATCATCTTTGTTAGAAAAGTAAAGAAAAAAAAAAGTACCAAAAGTTCAAAATTCCAACAGCCCAATGTTTTTTGTTTTGTAAAGAAAATATTCGAATAATTCTATAAATGTTTAAGCAATAGTTTATGCTGTCTGGTTGGCACACTACAAGAAAAAGAAAAAGTAGTTTTTACTGCACATACTATACCGCAGATGGTCATATGTGGTAAATATTAAATAAAGAACACCGAAATAAAATAAAATTATATGTGCCACGGATGGTCAAGTGTGGTACATATAACACATGTTTGCTACGGGTATTGACCATGGGTCTACGGTAATTAGAAAAAAAAAAAACATTAATACAGCTAAAATCACTTTTTCTTTTTTTTTTACCAACTTTTATATATAACTATCGAGAATCATTGAAACATTTATCATTGACATATTAATATAATTCTTGACAATGAATAAACAATCTATCGACCTGAAAATACAAAATCTCAAAAGTACATAAACTAATAAACTATTAATTGCTGAATTTGTTGTTTGCATTTATTATATATCTAATTTTTACAAAAGAATTAGGCCTTGTCCTGTAGACCGTTTTTAGTATGTTTTCGTTTTTGTTTTCTAAAAATGATTTCGAATTCGCATTCGGTAACCGTTTTTCATTTTATTTTCAAAATATAAAAACAAAATCAAAAACAAAACTAGTGTTAAAAGTGGAAAATTTGAAAAAAAAAAAAAAAAAAAAAAAGAAGTTGTTTTTCTTGTATTTGTTTTTGTTTTCCATATGAAGTGTCCCATATCATTAATATGTATTTTATTTTAATAAAAAATATTTTTTTTTTCTCTTGAACCAGACCCCATCTTCATCTTATTTCTTCTTCATCTTCTTTCTCCTCCTTCATCTTCTCTCTTGAACCAGACAATGAACTGATGCCGCCAATCGTCGTTGCATGCCGCCGGTCGTCGCTACCTTCCGTCGCTCGCTGCCGCCATTGCCACCGTCTTCTTCTTCTTCTTCTTCCTCTTCCTCCTCCTCTTCCTCCTCCTCCGCTCGCTGCCGTCGATCGCCACTGTCTTCTTCTTCTTCTTCCTCTTCCTCCTTATCCGATCGCCGCCGATCTGATCTTCTTCTTCTTCTTCTTCTTCCTCTTCCTCCTCCACTCGCCGCCGATCTGCTCTGCTTTGCCTCTCGCCACTTGCCGTCATCAATCTGGTCTTCTTTTTCTTCTTCTTCATCTTCTTCATCTTCCTCTTTCTTCAACTGGTAACTTTTGTTTAAATTATTAATTACATTTAAAAAAAATTTGGTTAATTATTTAATCAATTTGTATATAATTGTTATAATATTAAACAAATGGTAAAAATTGATATTTCAATTTTTGAAAGTTTTCGGTTATCTAACCAGATGCGTTTTTTTCTTTTTTATTTTCAAAATACGGATTCCAGTAAATGCTACCAGACGCGTATTCGAAATTCAAAAATGAAACCAAAAATACTGTTTTTATTTTCATTTTTCTTTTCAAAAAACAAAAACAGAAAATGGCTTGCAGGACGGGCCCTTAGAGTCGTATTATCCTCTTCAAATCTTGAATTAATTATTTTGATTTTGCACGTATCGATTATGTTATCCTGATAAGATCTATTATCATTATAACAAGTGTTAGTGTGTGACTTTTGTAAATGCCAAAAGCGTTTTTTTTTTTTTTAATGCTAGAATCTGTTTTGAACTTTTTTTTTTTTTTTTTTTGGCAAAAATCAAAACAGCCTTTTTAATATATGAACTATCTCAATTACCCTTTATAAAAGCTATATTATATCTACTAGGCAAAGCCTAAAATTTGGGCTTTCCCCAAAAGTCTTTTTGAGTTTTTTTAAAACTTATGAATTGTTTCAACTACCCTTTATAAATTTTAGATATTCCACCATACTACTCTTTCATTATAAATACATTGTCAACACTTTTTTTGTAATTTACACAACCAAAAGCTATTTAAAAAAATAAATACATTGTCAACACCATTTTTGTAATTTATACAACCAAAAGTTTTTTTTTTGGTTGAAAGCTCAACTCAATAAAAGCTTCATTAGTAAACGATCTACTCTAGAAGCTCTATTTTAAAAGACATACCAAACATATCCTTAGACTCAAATCTAAACACTAGGACATGAATGGATTTTGTTATATTTATTGATGAATGAAGGACATGAATCATATTTTATTAGGTTTATTAAGTGCCCGTTTGTAAGAGCTTCTTTACTGGCTAAAAGAGCTTTTAAAAAAAAAAAATTAAAAAAAAACTCTTTTTAAATATTTTTGTGTCACTTGGTTGTCACTCACTAAAGTTTTTGGATGATTTAAAAAGTTATTTTATGTCTATGTGGAGAAGTTCAAATTTTAGGTTTTTCCAAACAGATCTTTTTGAGTTTTTTTAATAATACTAAAATGTCTAATATAATCCTATCATTTAAAATAGTTTTTGAATATTTTAGTAATCTTACCATTTAAAAAGGGGTTTTTTTTTTTTTTAATTGACAACCAAACGACCAACATATTCTCATTAAAAGCTTTACTTTAAAAAATCCACTCCAAAAAGATCTACTTGAATAAACTCTTTCAAACGGAGCCTAAATTGTAGGCATGTCACTTGTTTATTAAAAAAAGAAATAAATAAGTGAGACTGGTTTTTTTTGTTTTTATTTTTTTTTAATCTTGAACAGATAATTATTAAAATTCAAAACAAACAAAAATTCCCTAAAAAGATGTGGACTATTCATGTTCCTTGACCTCTCATTCATTAGAGTGTTTCCTTAACATTTACGATTTTAACACACACACGTATATATATATATATATAAAAAAAGCCCAAAAGATAATATGTGGAAAAGTAAATTAGCTTTAAAAAGTGCTAATTGTTTTTATTTTTGAATTGGTTCACTAATTTTGGTTTTGAAGGCATAAAGTTATGGAAATTGCTTGGGTACTGACCACACCAAACCACCCAATGGGGTGTTGTCACGTGGCAAAACTCTTTTGTTTTTTCCATTTTTCTCCTTGCTTTGAGTTACGTGACAAGCAATGAGTGGTGTGGTCAGCACCTTAGGTACTGACTGGTCAGTACCCAGTCAATACCCAAGCATTATCCTAAAGTTATTATTCTTGTTTTGAACTTTGAAGCAATCAAGTAACAGCATCACAATCAGTCAACAAACTGTCTGGGAATAAAATTGTGATTTTATGAGACAAAACCTGCTTTTTCTCTTTTTACATACGGCGAATAATAATTTTCGATTGTCTTTTACAGGATCATGATTCTCTCATTGTCTTGTTTTTCTTTGACTTTTATAATCTATTAACACTTGAGCAAAATAAAAAATACAAGATCAAGATTTGATCACTTTTTTCCTCTCATGCAACTTAGTGTTTTAATTACACTTGAAAAAAGCCAAGGAAAAACAAGGATCAAGGAGAGGATCCTGATTCCTTTTTACAATATTATATAGCTGATCAGGTTTTTTTATTTTTTATTTATTTTTATTTCCCGAATTGGTTCGGATCATTTCAGTCTTGTATAAATCATAACGATCGCTCTTGAATTTCTGAAATTAATAAGAAATAAAAAACCTCTTACAATTTGTGGAAAATATATTCTAAAAATTGGGCTTTGGACTTGACTAAGAACATTAATTGATGGGTTTGCTGGTTCAGGTTTCTATACTACTATTTTAGAATATTTTTTTAAAAACACATATCAATTTGATTTATTTATTTATTATTTTTTTTTAAAAAATAGCTTTTCTTGTGAAAGAATCTAACCCGGTGTCAATTGGAACCGCTGCTGATTGTTTTTAGTCGATTGGAACAGCTTTTCTGCTGATTGACAAGAAAGAATCTACAAGAAATAACTTTGACAAGAAAAGCTATTTCACAAGAATCTAACCCGGTGTCAATTGGAACCGCTGTTGATGCGCTGCTGAAAATGCGCTGCTGAAAATAACTTTGGCAGCGGTAGTGGCAGCGGTCCGCAGCGATTTGACACCGCTGCTGATTGTTTTTAGTCGGAAATAGTATTTTGATTGTTTTTGTCAAACAATCCATTGAACATCCAAAATTGCCCCTCATTTTTCCATTTTACATTATTATTATTTTTTTTTTGTTTTTTTTTCCTCTGAATAGTCTCTTCTATCTCTTCCTTATTTGAGAAAAACGACTTCACACCATCATTTGTTACTATCTTTGCTCTCTCCTCCTTTTGTGAGAACCACGACTCCACAGTTTTTTTGTTACTTATATTCTCCCTTCAATCTCCACGACTCCACCATTTCCTCTCTCTCTCTCTCTCTCTCTCTCTCTCTCTTCAATTTTCTATGTTCGTTCTCTATTTGGGCTTCGTTTTTCACGGATTTGGGCGTCGTATTTCACGGATTTGGCTTCGTATTTCATGATGATTCGAGATGATCCAGGTCCTTCTTTCAGTGGTATGTATTTGAAAACCTAATTTAATTTGTTCCATGATTTTAGGTTGAAGAAGATTGGTTGCAGTGGTGTGTTTAATTTTTGATTGTTTGGTGTATTTAATTTTTTTTTTTTTTTTCTGGTGTGTTTAATTCATCATGCCTAATGTGTTTAGTCGTTTTTGTCTGATGTGTTTAATTTCTACTTGTCTAGTGTGTATTTGCCAGAACAGACAAAAACGACTAAACACACCAAGCAAAAATGACTAAACACACCAGGCAAGTCAGATTAAACACTCTAGACAAAAATGACTAAACTCACAAGGCAAAAATGACTAAACACACCAGGCAAAAACGACTAAACACACCAGACAAGTTAGATTAAACACACTAGGCAAAAACGACTAAACACACCAGGTATGATGAATTAAACACACCAGACAAAAAGGACTAAACACACCGGGCTTGATGAATTAAACACACCAGACAAAATGGACTAAACACACCAAGCAAAAAAGACTAAACACACCAGACAAAAACGACTAAACACACCAAGCAAGTCAGATTAAACACACCAAGCAAAAAGGACTAAATACACCAGTGTTGCTCAATGAATTAAGCACACCATTGTAAATGAATTAAACACACAACTGTTGATTTCCTCTCTCTGCTGGTCGATTTCTTCACCAAATGCTGGTCGATTTCCTCTCCTTTTGGTCGATTTCTTCACCAAACGCCCGTTGATTTTCTTTGAATTCAAAATCCAGGTTTTCATTCTTCTCCCTCTTCTCTCTCTTCTTTCACAAACATAAAAAAAACAAATGAAGACAACTGTTCTCTCTCCTCTCCCCTTTTGTTTATTCTTTCGTTTTTGAATTCTTTTTTACTGAAGAGCGTTTTTGTCCAAAAAATGGATTCTTTTACAAATACAATCACTTTACTAATTCTAGCCAAAAACAATAAAGGCCCTTAATTTTTGTTTAAAAATGGGTATTTCCTCTAATAATAATAATAATTCTCCGATCATGATCAGACCTAAAATAATAATTTTTTTGTTAGAACGGATTATTCAAAACCAATCTTCTGTTACTGTTTATGATCATTTCAGTATTTATCAAAATTTCGAGCCGGGTTTTTACTTAATATGAATTGGTTCCGATCATTTCAGTCTTATATATAAAGGAATATAAATCAAAACGATCGATCTTAAATTTCTGAAATTCTTTAAAAACCTCTCTTACAATTCGTCAAAAACCTACTTACTAATTACTGATGGATTGACATTAATTGATGGATTTCCAGCAAAACCACTGACTCATAATAGTATTCGTTTCTTAAAAAAAATAAAAAAATAAAAAAATAAATCTAATCTAACCTTAAAACTAATAACCTAAAACTTATATCTCCAAACCAGACTAAAGGAGGCAGGGGTGGCGGTCTCCGCCGCCTTGACCACCGTCATTGTCACCTTGATTCTTGCCGCCTTGCTCACAAACGTTGTTGTCATCGCACACCATCGAGGTCCGCCTTGGCATTTTCCAAAACTTCATTTTATTCATCACTGACCTAATCAAGCCGCCACCACCACCACAAAGCCTCTTAAATACTGACCTGGAACGAATAGAACCACGGTCTCTGCCGCCTTCGTATTTGACACCTTCGACAGTACTGCCTGCGTCTTCAGCACCGCGGCATTGAGATATGATATGTTGGACCTCGGTGTTATTTTGAAGATCATGAGACGTTAAAATTTTGCCTAACATGATACCAAGATAGACATATCTCACTGATGCAGGAGGTAGTAAATCAGTGACAATACCAACACGTTCACTGCAGATTTCCATATTCATCTCTTCCATCTCTTCCAGAAAACAACACAGAAGATCAATTTCATCCATCGCAACTCACTTAGCTAGGTTAGGGTTTTTGTTTTTGTTTTATTTTATTGAAAACTTAGTTTCTTTGTGTAGGGTATGTATAGTTACGTGAAAGGGAGTCATTTCTTTTATTTATTTATTATTATTTTTTTAATTTTCTTATTGGATTGAAATTCAATTACTATAACCTAACCCAGTAACTAATCACTACCTGTATTCTAGTTGAACTCTTTATTATAAAATAAAATAAAACCAAAAACTCTTTTCAAAAATATCAAATCAACAACTCAAGCTCCATCCAATATGGTGCCCTAATCCAAATCCAACTCAATGTTGTTTTAAATCTAACATTTTAAATACTAATCAATCCAAAAATTTAACCTAAAAATCAATCTGTGATTTGTCATTGTCATATCATTCACCACATCACCCCATAATTTACGTCATTTATCACATCATTTGAGTTGAATTTTTGAGTTGTATAGTATTACTCTTTTCTACCTTAAAGAATTTGAAATCACACAAAACGCTCTGGAAAAAAAAACTCGTAAAGTACAGTCTTTTGTCCACTATTTTGTATTTCAATATGGAAATACTACTCTCAACCTCAATGTAGTACTAATCTAATATTGAAAATATTTATAGCTTAGAAAACACGCAAAACGCCAGAACATAAAAAAAAAAAAAAAAAAAAAAAAAAAAAAAACTCTTAATTGTCATTGTCCATTTTTTATGTATTACTACAGAAACACTATTCACATTCGACAATTTAAAAAGCCGTTGATAGTAAAAGCACTTTGGACCACTCTATATATTAAGATCGACTCAAGCTCCACCCTCTCAAACATTAAAAACACCAGTAGGGTTTTCTACCTTTTTTCGAATAGGGTTTTCAAAAATGCGATTCGATTGATGTAAATTTGGACCGCTCTATAAAACAGACCTAAAAAATCTCAGAGTTCCTGCACTAGAGGGGTGGATCGATGCATGTGTCGGTGTCAATGTAAATGAAGGTCACTCTCTGATTTGTAGACAGAAAGTTGTTTGACGGTAACAATTTTTTTTTCTACTTAATTGAGTAATGACCAAAATCTATGGCTTTTGTGTGTGCATTTATTTTACTTTCAGGGTATAAAAGCAACTGCTGCCTCACATTTATACACTTTTATCCATTCATTTTCAAAAGCTGATTGGAAGTAATTCAATTTGGTTTGTTCATAATTGAGAGTGTTTGATTGGATTGTGTGTGACTGTGAGGAGATTTCAGGCACGGGACTTCAGCATATTTTTTTCCATAGGAGATCAATTTTGTAATGTTACGTACAAAGCTAGTTCTGTAATGACTTGATCACTCTCCCAAAACTGTCGATACCACTCGGGAGAGTGACCTTCATTTATATTGACCTAAAATTCTCAGAGTTCCTGCACTAGAGGGGTGGATGAGTTTGATCGAAACAGGAAAATAATAATAATAATAATAATAATAATAATAAGAGAGTTATTTTCATGTTGTTCCATTCCACCATGAGTGGAAAGATTGTTGGTGTCAATTAGATTTGATTCATAATTGAAAGTGTTTGATTGGATTGTGTGTGTGACTGTGTGAGGAGATTTCAGGCGTGGGATTTCCGCTTTTTTTATTTTTTTTATTTCGTGGGAGATCAATTTTGTAATGTTACATACAAAGCTTGCTCTGTAATGATTTGATCACTCTCCCAAAACTGTCGATACCACTCGGGATTTCCACATATATTTTTTATCAGAAATCAATTTTGTAATGTTACATACAGTGCACACTATAATGATTTGATCACTCTCCTAAAAGTACCAATGCCACTTTGTAATATTATAAATTCAATACCATAAAATATATATATATATATCTAAAAGCCTGCAACCGATAATTATTACGTATTTTATACCGCGAATCAAATACTTTATTTAGAGAATAGTTATTAAACGGTGGTTGCTAATGTAATTAGTAGTAATCATATGCTAATGCTACGCTATACAAACTTTATTCCACCAATATATACCATTAAAAAAACATAAAAATAAAAAATCAAAGTTTTCACTGACAAAGTGACAAGCAAACAACAGACAGCAGGTCAGTGCAAAGAGAGCTTGAGAAAAAAGTTTACAGAAAATTATACGAGAACATGCATGAAACTTCAACCACAAATCAATGTGATTCAAATGCATCAATATTTTAGTTTTGAAAACTTATGGCACATTTCTCATCTCAAGTTCTGAAAGACATTAATTATAGGGCACACTGCACGCTTCGTGGTCCAATTTACTTCGTGGTCCAATTTAATTTCCTGCCTTTTTCCTAAATCCAAGAGTCCATGTTGGGATCTGCCGAAATTAAGTAAAAAAGAGAAGGATACCACGGTATCAACAAGGACAATATGAATACACATAACAGTATATTAGAAGCAATTGCATACAATGTGGCACATTATTCTTCAGCCACATATCAAATGCATCAATATTTTAGTTTTTGAAAACTTATGGTTAGAAATATATTTACGTTTCTCATCTCGAGTTCCGAAAATCCGAAAGACATTATAGGGCACCCTGCACACTTCGTGGTCCAATTTAATTTCCCTTTTCTCCTGAATCTAAGAGTCCATGCTGGGATCCGTCGAGATCAAGTAAAAAAGAGAAGGATACCACGTTCAATTGCTGTCAACAAGGACAATATCAGAAGCAATTGCATACAATGTGGCACATTATTGTTCATTAAAGATGCGCAGAGATTCAGTACATGGATTGTCATAAAATAACATTGGCTCCAGCAGATCAGAGAAAATTAAAGTCTAGATAGAAAGTACTTGATTTTACTCTAAAACATAATATAAAAAAATTGAGAAAAATCAATCTCATCGCTACTGCCAACCACATCATTTAACGGTACTGATAGTGCATGGGATATTGTGGTAGCCAAAAATGGCTCATAGGCCCAAAAGTGCAAAGCCCAGGCTAGTCTTGCTTTGGCCCAAGTTTGAAGAGCCCAACGAACCCAACGAGAACAGTAACAACATGACTTGGTCGTCTGAAAGACCAAGTCAGCCAGGTGTGTTAAATAGAGAGATTCTAGGGAGAAAATCTCTCCAAGAATCTCGTCCACGATCAAGCCCATGATCTTACCTATCTACTTCAAACGGTAGTCTAGAAGTTTGCTATAAATAGAAAAGCATTTCTTCAAAGAAGGGGATAGAAAAAACAAGCTTACTAAAGCGTACTAAAACTCTGCTTGCAAGAATCACGATCACCGGAATTCAACATTCACGATCATCACAACCGTTGCTCAGCCCAAGCATACCTAAGGCTATCGATCCAAACCACCTCTTTAATTTATTTCATTCATTGTTTATCTGTTCTTCAATTTTTGCAGGTTATCAATTCGGTCGACCAAGTTCAATTGCAGAACAATTCAGCAGACGACAACCGAATTCACACGATTCAACCCAAGTTGCGTTGGGCCTAACAACATACGATCCGATCCACATCGATTGTAGGTCCACACCCTACAGATATAAACCATTAAATTTACATACTTTGACTCAAAGTATATACACTTATCTAAACTTCTCTATAATTAGTGATCTACATATATTAGTACTGATATAATTACATCAGTACGCACTACCCAGACCAATTCATGTAATAAATACTTGCATCAAATACTAAAAGCATTTAAGTAAATTATTATTATTATTATTAGTATTATTATTATTATTATATTATGATTATATACACGAATATTTCTGATTCTCAACAACTTTCTCCATAGCAAATTTCAAAATGCATTCACATTCTGAACAAAAATAAATAAATAAAAAGCTAGAAACAAAACGGCAGAAATTGCCTAATTACAATTCCAAAAGTCACAACAGCTGCAGCCATACACATATACACAATTTGCAACAAAAACAGATCTACAACGTAAAGTAAAGAAAAGAAAAAACGAACTGCAAGAGGTGTGGTTATCAGTCTGTCCTTTCTTCCTTCGAATTCGAAAAATGGGCGTTGTCATCGTTCGAGAAACAATATTCGGACATAACATTTGAGTCCTCTGGAGACGGGTCCAACTTGTCGAGACTGTTGCATCCCATTATAACAGTGTTTCCGAAAGTCGAACTACTGGACAATGAGAGGAAAGCTATGCTGTTCCCAATAGCATCAACATCTCTGGTACCACTATAGAGACCGCGACTTCCAGCAACAAAAATACTTTGTTTCTCATCAGCACTGGTCAGAACAGCAGGGAGTACATTCATCAATGGAGGGTTACTCTGGCTTGAACTACTTATGAGCACCCGCAGAGTCTCTCTTGCATTCTTTTCGACCAAGGAATCACCTTCAGGAATCAACGGGTTCACAAGTTTCGAGTGCAATGGAGGAATAGTGGTTGAAATAGCAGGACCTGCACTCACCAGATAGCCTTGACCTGCAGAACAAACATTAATAACAGGGATGTGAACAACTGGGTCACACATCAGGGGAGTGAAAGTTGGGATCTGCTGAGAACTTGGAAGTTGCAAACGAACCAACGGATCTGGCAGGAATGCTGGGAAATCCAACGAGGGGATGTCAGAAAGACTGAGAGACGAAGTTGGTGTCAACAAACCAGAGGACCCATTGCCTGCTAATAAAGAAGAAAGTGGCGGTAGTAAAGGTAACTCGCTTGAAGAGGTAGGGAGTTGTGAAGTTTCCGAGGGGTACTGCATAGATGTTGCAGTTATGGGACACCAACAATAGTAAGGAGAGAAAATAGGTGAACCTATCGAAGAGGCTTGAGTTGCAGGACTCAAAGTTGTGGGGACGGCCAATTTGCCTAAGGACTCTAGAAAACTTGGAGAGAATTGGCAATTTTTGACTTCTGAATGATTGTTAATTTCAGGACTGGAACAAGATTCATCAGAAGTAACTGGTGAAGCAACAGTCAGGTTGTCGACAGCTGAAAGGTAGCCATCTCCACGGCGCCTTAACTTCTCCCTAGCGGTATTTTTCAAAGACAAGTTTCTGGCCAGTCCCTCTTTGAAGGAGCTTGATCTTGGACTGAGGCTACATTGGTAGAGGGAATTAGCCTTCGTTGCTAGACTGCCCGACTGCCGTGATCGCTGTGATCTTGATGACACGGATGAACATTGAGCACTCTGAGTTGAATCAGAAGGATTATATGTGGTATCAGAGTATGGGGCAGGTGAACTTGCTGCAGTTGCTCGTGTGTTGCTCAGAGACGACCCCACAAGATAGGCGCGAAGGTGAGTTGCTAAGTACCCAAGGCGTGACTCGCTGATTCCAGTTAATTCAGCAATTGAGGGTTTCCTCTTGATTAAATCGTTCATCTGTAAAGCAAAAAAGGAAATATTTACTCAAACCCATAACCATCTAAGCAATATGTAATCCACTTGAAAGAAAAAAGTTTCTACAATGAAACCACTCGTTTTATCAATAAATAGAAGCTTCTTGGGTGTGGATGCTCATTATTAAACAAGTCATATGTACCTTTGAAATCAATTCAATTCCCAAAAGATTCAACTTCTCTGAACACCAGAAGTACAAAACTCTGTCATCTGGGATCTTTACAAGAAAAGATCGGCCGGAATTGTCAGCTTGGATCTTCTCAATGACAATGGCAGAGCACTGAATTTTACTACTAAAGGTAAATAGTCTCTCTGTTTGTCCATCATCACCAATGAATGAGAGGCGCAAATCAGATGTTGGCAAGACCGAAAGACTTAAATTCCCCCTGAACCAAAAAGAAAAAGATACAAAAGGAATAGTTGAGAGGAGGCAAAAAAAAAAAAAAAAGAAGTACGAGTGGCAACAGACTCACATCAATGTATAAATTCACCAGTTAAGACTCAATGAAAAACAGACAATACTAATAAATAACCTAGAATAATATCAGATAAAATCATGAGTATGTATTTTAACAAGCTTCCGTTTTCAGATTAAGTAAAAAATTATGTTAGGTTAGGAACATACATCTTAATAGATTCAGTGCTCTTTGCAGCTAACCTCAGATTTAGAGAACCACTACATTACATTACGGATCTGATTTACGAGTTAAAGCTTACCAATCTAATTCTACAATGGCAACAACAAATCCAAAAAGCAATGAACCTTACTTAAATGCTGCAAAATAAACTAATAACTAGCCATAAAGCACTCAAAAAGAGTCCTATAATCCTATTGCATAGATTACTGTTACAGTGTAATTCCTCAATATCCTAGAAGATGGACCTGATCTCAATCTAATTTAACTACCATCAGCACATCTTTGTGGATCACAGTGGTAGCATCATCCTCAGTGAGTTGGATTTAAGAGATCTCAAATCTTATTATTGCATCTAATTTCTGTCTGTAAGCTACCCCATCAAAAGTAATAGAAAGGAGTTGTTTAACATTATTTGAAATAAAATTTAGGGCCAAAAAAAAAAAAACAAAAGAATTTTACTTGATGATAACAACTCATTCCACACAGTACATCTAAAGCATGTGAGAAATTTAATTTGACGATAACAGTGACTTTTCATGGAACCAATTTCATAACTTAAAAACAAAGAAGGTTAACTAAAACGTGGAACATCATCACAAAACTGAAAGATAGCAACAAGATGTAAATGATGAAAATGCAGGATATAAAATTTTGAAATCCAGCAAATTTCTTAATAGTGAAATACATTAATAAACATTAACTTGGAATCAAAAGCATATTTGAGACAAGGGCATTAACACTCAATTCTACTGCAACTAAAATGTTAACCTATATATAGAAAAAGCAGCATCAAACTATATAATACAGGAGATGAAACTACCTTTACTTTCCCTTAATTCAGAGATCATTATAGAAAACGCCCACTTTACCTACAAGTCAAAAGATATATTTATTTGGAAGCATGAACATTATCACTATTAATAAACTAAATATAGAATCCTAAAATTTCTACTAATCATCCACCACTATCTGACACAATTCCTAACAACATTATATATGGAATGGAAACTCATGGTCAAACTAGATGACACGGTTTGACAACAAAGTCCTCAATGAAACTCTAATATGGACCAATATTTAATTTGGAACAAAATCAGATTTCACTAAAACCATTATAATGACATCACATAAACCCCAAAAAACATTCCAGTGTCAAAATTCAAGCTTCAATTAAGTGTCATAAAAATACAGCAGAATAATAAACAAGAAAATATAGTGCAAGTGTGCAATAGGCGTTTGTGTTCATGAATTAAGTACTCAAGGATCAAAAGCTGACCAGACAAGGTTAATTTCACCCTAATATAGATAAGCCATACTGGCCCACAAGGCGAGTACCCATGCATCTGACATATTGCAATGCAAACTTACAAAAATAGTGACGTACTACGAAACATTAGAACATTTTAAATCATGTATAATTTAAACCAGCTGCTTGCATGGCATATTGGAAGCATCACTGCATATTATAGAGCAACCAATTACCATTTGATAGCTGCAAAAAGCACCACCACAATCGCTCATGCATAGAAACTCAGGTGGATAAAAATTTTATATAGAGAGAGAGAGAGACAGTTTGACATAACACCAAACTAAATACAATACAATCCTATAAAGAAATAAAAGTAAAACAGCTTCTGAGTCCTGTCCATGCCAATGGATTCTTACATTCCATAACAAAAACCATTCAGAAGACACAAGTATTAACACAGATTTGAAGAGAAAAACAATGCATCCACAAACATCTCAAACATAACGGTTAACAGTAAACTCAACAAAAATGATTAAAAACATAATTAATAAAAATCTTCCGGTAAGTCAAATTAGAATGAATTTACATACATTGTGCTTTTCTATTATTTTATAATAAGGATTAAATTAAAGACAACATGATACTGCATCAGATACTCAGATACACGGTCCTACATTTTTCAAGCATCAATGAATCTATCAATACAAACAAATGCGTGAAATCGACACTCAAATTTCAAGCACATACATCAACAGATACAAAACACCGATATCACCCATACATGTGTAATTCCAATTACCTTATAGCAGTAGGGCATAATAGAGGCCCTTGCTTGTCAATCTTCCCAACTCGGATCGAAACCAACGGTATGCAAAAGCACCTCGCTAGCATACACACTTCCGATGGCTCAAAGTACTGCAATTTTATCAAATAGGTTAATTGAAGACAAACAAAAACAAAGTAGTATGCTAATTCACAGATTGAATAAAAAAAATACCGCCATCGAAGAAGTTTTCGGGGTTACCTGACTCAGATGAGCCAACAACCGGTCTTCAGCGACGCCACTGGACGCATTGGACTTCAACAACGGCTTCAATCTCTCATCGGCGCGACAAGCTCCCATCACCTGCATATCCAGAGCTTGTAACCACTGCAAAACCCTATCCTCACGATCGCTCCGTTGAAGCAACAAGTCTCCATCTCCTTCCTCGACGAATACCTCGGTCAACCGCTCCGTCAGCCCGATCTCCCTCGATCCGACGGCGGACGTCTCAACACCACCGGAGGTGGAAGACATCGACATCGACATCGACGAGTCGTTACAATCCTCTCCGTTTGACTGATCTACACGATCGTCGATCATTTCTCGCTCGTTACGGTTCAACATGACAGGATTTCAATACAAAACGCAAACAAATTCAAATTCAAATTCGAAACCCTAGATTTCAATTCCTCCCGAGAAAATCGAGACCGAAACGACAAAGAAGTCTAAGAATCGGAGACGTGAAAATAATATAGAGAGAGAAAGAGAGAGAGTTCTTTTTCTGTAGAGAGAGAAAATATATCTTCCACACGAAAATTGTTTTTTGTTTTGGAGAATTATTGGTGTGTTAAAAACTGGTTAGTTTGATTGGTTGCAGAAATGGGAAAAGATAAGAGAGACGCAACATGGTTCCTTTTTTGTTATCAAATAAAAAATTTATTTATTTTACCTGGCGGATTCGAGAGGGCGGTTATCAAATTTGGTTTTTTGAGGTCAGTTTGGGGTCCATGACGTCACCAACTTGGGTGGGGTCCACTGTCAGTGTATTGCTGTTGGGGACTGTGCCACGTCAGCGTTGTCGAGATCTGGTTTGACAGTGGTGGAATTTTGGAGTTTGAGACGGATAGCTATGAGCTTGACACAAATCGGTCCGAATATTTACACTTACAATTAAAAAGAGATGTCTTTTCGTATTTATACTTTTCAAAGTAAAATGAGACTCAATTAATTCGATTCTAAATTGTTTAATTAGTGGACTACTAGTTATGAAAGTGACAGATCGACAAATCGTGAATTATGGAATCGCATAATTAAATGGCTAATTAGTACTGAGAGTCTCTAAACTTTTTCAAAATATGTCGCATATGCTTTTTTTTTTTTTTTTTTTCACCACTAAACTTCTTAAACTTTCGTCTTTTGACAAGCACTTAGGTTTATTGTCTCATGTGAGGAGGCATCTACAATCGGCTTTTATCAATTTATGAGAACTTAGAAGGTTTAGTGGTGAAAAAAAAGAAGTATATAGGGCATAATGCATATTTTGAAAGAGTTTAGAAACATTAGTGCCAGTTGGCCTAATTTAATTCTCAAAAAACTTCACTAAACATTGAAGGCTCGCTTGGCACACAGTATGTGAGAGGGCATCTACAGTTGGCTTTTAACAATTTGTGAGAACTTAGACGGTTTAATGACAAAAAGAAAAAAAAGGGTATATAGGGCATAATGCATATTTTGGAAGAGTTTAAGGACACCGGTGCTAATTAGCCTAATTTAATTCTTGAAAAACTTCACTGAACATTGAGGGTTCGTTTGACACACCGTATTAGATTGTATTGGACAGCATTAGATTGTATTGTATTATATCATATTAGGTTATTCCTAAATTATTCTACTGTATTTTATTACATTACAAAAATATAATATTTTTAAAAAATACTTAATAATTAATTTTAAATATCCTTACCATTAATAAATCAATAAATATTTTTATATAAAAAATCAATAAATATTTATTTTAATTAAAATAAAAAATTTAAATAAAATTTTCCTATGTATTTTCATATTAAAAAAAATTTAACGACATAATACATATTTTATCAATATTCTATATTTGAAAAAAAAAAAGTTTTTTTTTTTTTTTTGTTTATTGTATTAGGCAATTAAAATGTACTAAAATAATACAATACAGTATTTTATTTTAATACATTTTTATAAACACAGTAGACTATAGTCCCCAGAAACAGAGATAGAGAGACCACATATTGGTGGGATAACATCCACACTATTGGTGGGACTATGAAAACTTGCATATATTCATACATATCATGGGGTTTGAATCATGGTACTAAAGTCTCGTTTTGGAGAGTCACACCACGCAAAAGCACATTGGCTATTTTACTACATTTCTATTGCCATATTATGCCAAATAAACAAGGCCTGAAATTCACGGATTAGAGACCTTTAAGTTTGTTAGTAATGCGCGACAACCGAGGAACAGCCTTTGTTACAAAAATCTGGGGGTGGGTCCCACAGCAATAATTCAGTAGGACCCCTATTAATAGAACACAGAAACAACTGGACTTTGAAGGAAAAAAAAATAGTTATGAAAGTACGTAACGCATTAAAAAAAAGTTTTAAAGCGGGGTTTTGTTATGGTATAGTTAGAAGGATAGAAACTTGGGTGTGAGTGCACACATGCATCGTCACATGCCAAACCATATGATATGAGATCTAATTGCCAGGATACAAGCTAAGGTTCGGTTCACTTGACGTATAAGTCAAGATCAGTCAAATTATATCATGTGCTATGAATAATCAATTATATAATAAAAAAATATTATAATATAATACAAGTGGATTGCATGTATTGACGTTTTTCTCAGAAATGTTATTAGACGAACAATCACATACGTAACCAAGAAGTATACCATAATTGAGAAAACGGCCACATGTGATTGGTGAAACAATTGCATCCACATCACATGGTTTGATATATAAGTAGGTTTGGTGTATGTATCCTCAATTCGTCATCCATCCCATCCAAATCAAAGACCATTCAATTCACACATCATATACATTGGAAAATTTGTAAGAACACAAGATTACAAACCTGAACAATTAAAACTTTGAAAGGCATCCCTGGTGAAAAAAAAATCTGAAAACATCATTTGATATGATTTTGGAATTGACCACAAAAACTTGCAAACTTTCACCAACCAAAAATTATTGACTTCCACAGGGTAAAAGTAAATGGCAACTTTTAAAAAGGATTCTAGTAATTGTAGATACACATGTTAGGAAAAATCCAGATGAAGATTAGCAATGGTAGAAGACTATAAGGGGTTGTTTGTTTTTTTTATCTAAAATGTTATAAAACCTTAATTTGTTAGATATATAAATAAGTTTATAAATTAAAATATTATGATATATTTGTTTTTTCATTTTGAATGACTTATTACAAATGTAAATTTTTTATCTTTTTCCATTTATAACCTGTCAATATCCTCTGATATTTGTAACAAAATAATTTTTATTTTTTAAACTGATAATAAAAATTAAAAATTAAAAATTAAAAAATGAATGGGAAGATGGTGGTCGGCCTTCTCCAGTCCCAAGAGGCGACACGGCCATCACCTTAAGTTGGTTAGGTTGTGTTAGAATTTTTTCAAAATTGGGAATTCTTAGAAAATTGATTTTTAAGGCTTTATTATGTATGATTAAAATTATAAATGAATAAATTATTATAGGACATTTGAGAAAATTTACTAAAAAAAACTTTACTATAGCACTTTTTTAATAAGATAAAAGTCAAAAAAATTTACTTTTTTTAAAAGACATTTATATATCTATGTTAAAATAAGATATAAATTGAAAATATAAACAAACTGATTTATCTTAATTTAATCTTAACTTAAGATATAAAGGGCAATAAATCTTATAATGAAAAAATCAAACAACCCCTAAATCATAAAGCTCATTCAGATGTTCTAAGATCGTTCAGTCCCTAGAGGTGTATATAAAACCGATACACACCTAAGTTTCGAGAGGCAAAATATCTAATACTAGATTCAACCGAAAAGATGAACAATCTTCAATTCGAAAATAGCTATAGCTAGTATTAACACAATGCAAGCATAGGCTGAGTGAGAAGAGTGACCCCTAATCGACTTGAAGGGGATTTTCTTAAAAGAGTTGCCTTGAGTGCCCCTGCTTTAATAAATTCTTAGCACAAACATTGACGATAACGAACATATCAATAGATGTCAAATGTTTGAATCATCAGAGGGCCATTTTGACATCTGACTTAAGGTGTAAACTGTAGTCTACAGTCGACTCATTTGGCTTGGGTTCAAAATTTTCCAATGCAACAATCATAATTTATGAAAACATCTGATGTATCAAGTAAAAAATTGTCATTGGATCTCTCTGCCTAACCAGTAACCTATTCATGGGATGGTGCACAGCTTTTAGATTACTTCTTCTTCTTTGGCTCTTGTGCATATGCATCAATTACAGCGAGAACATCTTTCCAGAATAGGCCCTCCACCAAAATTCCATCCTTGGTGAACCTGTAACATTTTATGAGATCAGAGTAGTACAGTGATGTATCAAGTGTGTGCTCTATAAAACATCTGTGCCCTCAATGTAGGGTGTGTGTATGTGCGTACGAGAGAGAGAGAGAGAGAGACCACTGGGTGACGCTTTTGGTAAACTCTACTGGTTTGCCTGCAGAAATTGAATTCGGATCTGCGCTTGCTATGCTAAGTGTGTACAGATCAGAGAATCTTGGCAACTTGGAAGAAACCACCAGACCAGTGCTGGTGAAGGAACCCTGTCCAGCAAACTAGCTACTTAGACTTTAATCGAAAAAATATATTAAATTAAATATGTTCGATGCTTGAAAGAAGGAGCATTCTCACATTAACACAGACAGTTCTAAAGACGAACCAAAAGAAATGGAGAACAAAAATAATACACAAACACACACAAGCACATGAGCTTTAAACTTTGTTCCAGAAGACCAGACAACAAGCGGTCATGCATGCTCAGTCTCTGCATGAAACACCTACAAGAAACATGTTGTACCTGGAAGACGCTGGAAGTGAAAATGAAATACTTCCTACACAGATACTGGGTTTTCAATAACCAAGACTCCTACTAGAATATGCATTTAATGAATAAGACTAAATTATCCGAGAAAGATAGGCAGCACATAGTATGTAAAAATTATAACTTACACAACTCATTTAACATAGAGAAGAGAAATCCAAAAATTAGAATCAAGCCTAGCAGAGCCTACCTAGTAATATTAGCCTAAATGTCACAGTCACAGAGAATTGGAAATTGTAATGGGCGAAGCTCTGATCCATATGGGTTCTAGAAGTTGAAATTCATGATTAATTATCATTAAGTGCAAACTTGTCTCAAATACTTTGCTAACAGCTATCTTCCCACGCACCAACTGACCAAAGTAGAGAAAACAGCAGCAGCATCCAAAATGTCTCTGCTGTCTTTGCTCCTAGGTCTATCAACCACAAGTATCACTCACCTAAGTAAAACCAAATCTCAACCAAGTAGAAACAAGAACCTAAAGAATAAAGATCCCTTAATTCATTTATTCTAGTAAAAGTTGCAATGACACTTGGAACTTACACGTAGAACCTATCATCAACTAACCAAGTTATACACTATTTAAAACAACAAACCTAAAGCCTCATTCATATTCAGCACTCACAAGTACCATTATATAAAGAAATTCACTTATATTTGGCCTAAAAAGTATGTATAACTAAAACAAGGCTGCACTGTTGCCAAGAAAACTACTATATTCATAATTTTTTTCTACTCCAGTATTTTTCATCAACAGCCCATGAGATGATTATACATGTTCATATTTTTGAATTCAAAAAATACACAGTAATATAGCGATTTCCCATCTAAGCTTATGGAAATTCTCTTGCCTGACACCTCTTGTCCATGTCCAACCATGGCACTCTCATGTCCACGGATTTTAGTTTTTCACCCCTTTCATATAGTTACCCATATATATAATAACATTTAATTTCATCACATGCAAATATAATTACAGGTCAAAATTTCAATAAAAAGCAAAAGAAAGATTTTGTATAGAGATAAATAATGACACTCCAAATGAACCAACAACATAGCACAAGATAATAGATAGTGATATACTAACACACCAGCAAACACAAAAGTAAGAACTAACATGTTATATACCAATTTAGCTACCACAGTGAAATAACACACTCGGAATTCACACTTACCTCCGGAGGATAAGTAAACAGGATCGCGTTCTTCTCCTTTGTCTGTATGATTAGCTGCAATATTCCATTGAAGACTATATACTTGCCAGAGTCAAAGATTACACACACTTGAAAGTGAATCACAAGAAAATTAATTATTTCCCTTGAAATATATTATCCCGAAAATGCAAATTCAACAGACAAATATACATCTACGTTCAAATTCAATAGTGAATTCTCTAATTGTAGAATGTTTTGTTATTAAGGAACTATATAATGAATTAATGATGAATTAAACAGAAATACATTTTCTTTTTCATTTCGCCGGGGGGGGGGGGGGGGGGTTGCACATTTGTAAATCCCTAATTGTACTCATAATTTCTTGACAAAAATCTCAAACCAACCAAAACAGAATTCTAATCTCTTCAAATTTCCTCCATTTTTCTCATCAACCAAACAGAATTTTAACCACAATCAAAACAAAATCAACAAAGGATATAACACGATACAGCCGATCAAGAAATCGCGATTCTCAGGGAACTTCTTCTTGTAAAACTGAGCAAGTAGAGCAATAATGATGATAGCTGTCCCCATCAACAGCCTCACATTGCTCATTCTCACATCTTCCACATATCCACGGCTCGTAACAATCTAATTCACCAAAAATAGAATGAAATAAAATAATCACTCGAAAGAAAATGAATCTAATTGGAATTCAATCGACATGAAATTAACGGATCTAGGGTTAGTGGAAATTTTAAATTACCTCGGAGACGGACTCGTCGAGGATGTGTTTGATGGAGTGGTGATCCAAGAGATTGGCTTTCTTGGGGTTGTTTTTGTTTGCCATCTCTGGTTTCTTCTCTTGCATTTTTGCGATGTTTTTGTCTGAAAAACTGAGTTGTGTTTTGATCGGAGCAGTTTTGAGTCACAAAAGCTGTGTATTGAGATACGGTAGTCAATTCGTGCGTTTTGTTGTTTCTGTGTTGACCTGTAGTCTGTAGATGGTAGTTTTCTTAAACGGCGTCGTTTTTATTACTTTTCATTTTATGGCACGTGGAAAAGATATAAATATTTGAATAAAATCTAAAAATTATATTTATATTTGAAAAACGTTGCATTATACTATGCTGGCTTATATTTGTGTTGCGAGTATTCAAATATATATATATATATATTTTTTTTTTCACAATTTAAGTTATTAATTACTAAAAAAATAAGTTAGCACATCACCTCTCGGTAGAGCTGGTAGTACACTTCTCTTCCACATAAGTGCTGAGAGATTCAAATCCGACCATGCACATTTTATAAGCATGTGTCGGGAGTTTTTTTCCCGGGTTGTTGAAGTAGTTATCTCCCGTTATGGAAGTAGATATCCGAACTGCACATGTATTGTTTGATTTCGGTAGGTCCCAACAATCATATTGTAATAGTTCTTGTAACACTTCATAAAAAATAAAAAATAAAAATGGTTATTGGCATTAGTCCCCCTGAACTTTACGTGAGTTTGCATTTTACCCCTATGACTTTTTTTTTAGGTGTTAAACCCCCTTGAACTCTCATTAATTGGCAAATAGTTTAGTTTATTGCCCCCATAACGACTGCTTGATGGGGCATCTATAGTCAGGTTTTATCAATAAATGAAAGTTCATGAGGTAAAATACAAACTCACATAGAGAAAAAATGGTTATTGGCACTAGTCCCCCTGAACTTTACGTGAATTTGCATTTTACCCCTATGACTTTTTTTTTAGGTGTTAAACCCCATTGAACTCTCATTAATTGGCAAATAGTTTAGTTTATTGCCCCCAGAACGGCTGCTTGATGGGGCATCTATAGTCATGTTTTATCAATAAATGAAAGTTCATGGGGTAAAATACAAACTCACATAAAGTTTAGGGGGGACTAATGCCAATAAATGTAAAATACAAACTCACATAAAGTCCCCCCCCCCCCCCCCCCCCCCCCACACACACACACACACACAAAAACGGTTTCGGGTTACGTGTTAAATCAGCGAATTTGTTTGGGTTTATATTTTCAAACCTAATAAGCTAACGAGTGGATTTGGATTGAATGAAATTTGACTTGACTCATTTACCATTCGACACGTATTCGATTCGATTCGATCTATTGCTAGAGGTCTACTTAATTCATCATTCAATAAAAGATTTGAAGAGCAACGTTTTGGATGCATGAAAGAAAAGGAAAATACGACTAAGTTGTATTCCAAACAATGCTTATAAAGATTAATCTTGTCACATCTTGGTAACACTCTCGACCCACAGTGGTTGAGGTCTGAGGATAGAGTACGGGAAAGGACTTTAATGTTTTGTATTAGGTCTAGCCTTGTATATTGGGCTTGGACTTTTAGGCATCCTTTCAGCCCAGAAATAAATAAATAAATAAATAAAAAGGTATCAAAAAAACTCTTTGACGAATAGAGAACCCATCATATCAAACAAACTTTAACATAAATAGATTTGTAAATAATATAAACATATAACATTCTAGAAATATACAAATATAATATAAGAAGAATTCTCTACGTTTTGTTTATATGTATAATTAGGATTCACTAGGTAAAAGCAATTACTGAAAAGTGGACAATCATAGACTTATATTATATATAAAGTTGTCAACAAAGATGATAATACATGAATTGAGAATTAAAGACTAAGGAAAAAAGTATTACCATAAATAAACAATTTGAGGTTATATATATAGATAGATTTTTTATTGTCAGTTCGTTCTAACAATAAATATATCATGACGAAAAATGTGAACCACTGAATTTACATGCTTTGACTCAAAGTGTATATGCACTTATCAGAACTTCTCCATAATTTATGATCTACATTTTTCGTACTGATATATTTATTGTTAGGACGAACTGACAATAGAAAAACTGTATATATATATCACTTTTTACCACTTGAAATGATGATTTTTATTATTGTTATTATTATTTTATTTATATATATCTAAATTTAGAATTTATGCATGAATCTTGTCTTGCATTTGAATATATTTTTAAAATCTCAACAACAAAAAATAATAAAACAATGTCAACATTCTCTAAATATACAAATATAATATAATAAGAATTCTCTGGCTATGTTTGGTAGGAGAGATGGAGAGTATGAGGGATGGATGAATTAAGAGGGAGAGAGAGTAGGAGGGATGGAGAGGTTAATATCAATCCTCCATGTTGTTTGGTATTGAAAGGAGGGTTGGATTGATGGATTGATATTTAATTTGTAAAATTACAATATTATCCTTTAAAAAATTGGAGGGTAGTATAAAAAGGGAGGGCATTTTTGTCCTTGCGCCCCCCCCCCCCCCCCCGCCCCCCCCGCCGCCCATCACTCTCCCTCCTTTCTCTCATCCGCCCAAATTGGCAGGATTCATTTTTCTGGGCCCAGAGGGCGAAGCTCTCCCTCCTCTCCTCCTCTCCCTTCACTTCTCCCTCCAACCAAACAAGGGATTTGCTCTCCCTCCCTTCTCCTCTCCCTCCAAACCTCTCCATCCCTCCATCTTTCTCTCATACCAAACACAGTGTAAGTGTTGTTACTTGTGTGTGTATATATATAATTCTGGAAATATACTATTTTAATAATAAGAAGAATTACCTACGTTTTGTTCATATATATATATATAATTAGGATTCACTAATAATAGACTCATAGTAAATATAAAGTTGTCAAAAAGATGATAACAAATCATGTCTCATTCTATCTTAAGAGATCGATAACAAAAACACATATAAATAATTACCAAATCCAATAATTAATTGATAACATTATCGATTTAATTATAAGTTGTGGTTGATTTCCATCACTAGTTTTTTAAATATATAAATATAACAATTTGAGATTATATATATATCACTTGTAACTTTGTAAGTAAAGCACTTTTTTTTTTGATAATGTAAGTAAAGCACTTGAATACGATGATTTTATTTTTATTTTTATGTATACATCCAAATTCATCTCTGCATTTGAATTAAGCTTACATTATTTGGATAATGACAAGTAATTAATTTAACTTGCATTTACAAACAACGTATAGTCATACTATTTTCATTAATTGATATCATGGTCATTTTTGGCATATTTGAGGTTCTCAACTTCTTATGTACGTGTTCAGACTTCAGATATGAAAAGAATTAGTGTTGGCAAAACGGGTCAGGCCCTGATGGGCCTCCCGACTTTGCCTGTTTCGGTCGCAGGCCTAGCACGCTGGCTTAACAGGTCAAGCCCAAGCTTGTTAAGCCGGCGTGCCGTGTTGGGCCTAGGTGGCGCTGCTAGGTTTGTGGGTCTAATTTTTTTTTTTTTTTATAATAAAAATGAATTATAGCGGGACCTAACAAGCCAGCACACAGGTCGACCTAAATTCAAAATTTCAATTCATTTTTTAAAAAATAAAATTCAAAGCCCGTTGGGCCCAACCCGCCCTGGGCACGGCCTGGCACGCCCTCGCATAGCTCACGTGCCCAGGCCGGGCGCACCCTCTCCCCAAACAGGCCGGCCCGGGATGGCATGTCACCCTAACAAGCTGTGCCTAGCATGGTTCGGCCTGTTTTGACACCACTAATATATATATATATATAAAGATATTGCAACAGAGACAATATAGATATGAGAGGGGTTAACATGAAATATTTTTAGTATTTTATTTTTCAAGCTACATACAAATATACAAAATCAGATTTATAAGTTGCTTACAAAAATATACATAATTAAATTTCTAAACTATTTAATTACAAAAATGTATATATTCAAATTTATAAGTTAGCCAAATTATAAAATATAAGAAATTATACAAATATACACGCTATTGAATTTCATAAGTTTTATATACGTATATATTTCTATATTCGGTTTTTCTTTTTTTCCTATATAAACCCTTTCGATTTTTTTATTTTATTTTTTAAAATTTTCAATTCTCATCTCTCATTTTCATTAGTATTTCAATGGGTTTTTTCAAAATTTTTGTTTTGATCGTGGTTTTGTTGTCTTTTTTAAATTTCATTTTTTCTAATCAAAGTCCTGATATTACAGTAGCTCAAGATGACAGGTGACGTCTGTTCCATCGTAGAAGCTGTTCAAGCTGCAACAAACAACAACTTCATTTTTACGAAGGGAATGTATCATGAAAACATCCGCAAAAGTTCCATGTATATTTTTAATTATTTTATAACCTATTAATATAGTTTTTTTTTTTTTTGTTTTTTTTTTTTCAAATAATAAAAGAAATGATATATTCAGTGTAAAAAAGTAGAAGGGTATAATTATAATGAGCAATGCTACATACAACTGGGGTTGCGGTATCGCTGCAGTACCGCAATGGAAAAACACATGGGATCTGCGTAATAAACACATGAATAAACACATGGGTCCCATGTGTTTATTTACTCTTTTCCATTGAGGTGCCACGGCAGTACCGCAACCCCGGTTGTATATATATTTACTACAATTATAATATGTAGGGTGTATTTATAAAGCAAGTAATGTTATTTTGTCCAAATTTTATGTTCAAATGATATGGTATCAGTAAAATCCAATCATTTCAATCATACAAATCTAATACAAATAAATCAAAGACGAATAATGATGCTACATCATTTGGACACCAGATTTAAACATTAAATTCGGACAAAGTAACATTACTCTTATAAATTATAATATTTTAAAAAATTAATACAGAATGAGTGCACTTACATATATTTTTTTTAAAGGTTCAAATATGGATTCTTTGTGAAATGTGAACATAACCCCATTGACATCTTCGAGCCTCATTTTTGCTGTATTTATTTATTTTAATACAGAATGAGTGCACTTACATGCTTTACGATTCAGAAAAGGAAGGAAGAAAAAAAAAAAAAACGTCGTGTCGAGAATCAAATCATTGTTTTATTAATAAGAAAGCATCGCATACTTGATCAAGAAGACAGCATGTCCATGAAATGCATCATATCTACACTAAAATTATACAAAGTTTCAACCTCTTTGCTAAAAAATTGTGAACCCAAATCTTGACAACTACTAGCAGATGAAGCACACGAATACAAATCTTGGTTTGCATCTTTATAATCTCCACTTTCAAAATGTGGAATGACCCATTCTTCAATAATATAATATCCCTTACCGAAGACTTTAATACAAGATTCGATCTTTCGCTTCAAAACGATATCGGTCACATTTTTTTCAGCTTTCGCAAAAAGTGAAATTGTTTCATTGATTTTTTCACGTAAAATATCAATCGAAATCCTACTTAAGCTTTTTAGATCTGTTGCAGCTTTGCTTCGAGGATCTGCCTCTAGAATTGATATACAAATGTCTGGAATTTCTGTACCACTACAAGATTTAGTAATAGGATCAGTTACCTCATTAGTATAATCTGTTGCTGATGCTGAATCTTGATTGACAATAAACAGAAGATGGATGGCAATAGAAAATACAAAGAGAGAAAGATGAGAACCATCTATATTCATTTTGATTTACTGATCGATTATAATTAAGTTGTAATAACCCTAATCGAATTGTATATTATATACTGGTTGAAAAATCCAATTTGAAAAAAATATTTAACAAATCTGTGTACTTCAATTACAATTAATTATATGTCAAAGAAAAAATTTACAATTAATGAGAATCAATAAATATTTCCTAATAATAGTTTTTGACTTTTTGTCTTTTGGTATTTTAGAAGGATTTGATCCCAGATTTGTTAGATAAATTTGGAAAATATTTACTATATATGACAAAATCTATTTAATAGTTGGATCCAATGAAATGTGTTGCCTTGTTTTGTGTTGTTTGTTCGACCGAATATCATGCAAACAAAAATATAATTACTGTATTGTATAGGATATTATTTGATAGTATTGAATTAAATTTTATACCCAATAATTCGGGTTTTTTTTTTTTTTTTTGAACGAGGACTTGAACACACAACTTTGTGATGTAGGTGTGAATGGTATATCACCAGACCAACCTCATCTCATCAATTTAATACCCAACATTGTTTGATATTTGATAGTATTGGACTGTACTAGTTTGACTAATATAATTTTTTTATATAAATTAAACACTTATAAATATAAATTAAAATATTATTATAAATATTTAATTAATAAATAAATAATTTTTTAAAAAGCAATCCAAACTCTCTCCTTCTATTGATATCCGATCTTCTCATCTCAATATGTAAGTATGGAGGTGTTGGCATCCTTCACGAAGGAGGTCGTGCCTCCTCTTTTGTTCATTGAAGAGGCCACGCCTCCTTCACGACAGAGGAGGTGTGGTCTCCTCTTTTGCAACAAAGGAACCTCCTTCAAAAGTGATAGCTATCGGCATCCTCAATAAAGGGCACCGTCGGCATCCACAATGGAGGAGGCTCGCCTCCTATTCAATAGAGAAGGGCGTTGTCTCCTCCTTAGAACAAAGGCCATTTTAGAGAGGATGTTGGCCCCTTGAGGTTGAGGATGAGAGTTAGCCTCCACGATAAAGACTGTCTGACCTCTCATATATATATATATATAATAATTTATATAATTATGAATTTGTTTTTCAAGTCTAAGATGGTTGTGATTTGTGAAGCTTCTCTCCCAACAATATAACTTAGAGGGGTGTATTCAATTAGGATTTTTAAGGACATTTAAAGACATTTTTTAAGTGACGGATTTTCATGGATATTTACGGATTTTTACGGACATTTACAAATCCACATGGATTTTCATTGATTTGTTTAGACATCGATCTCAGACTTTTATGGATTTGTTTAGACATCTATCTCAGATTGTTATGGATTTGTTTAAACATCTATGGACTTTCATGGATTTGTTATCTCTGACTTCTATTATAAATAGAGAAGAGAAACGATATTTGCACCCCTTAAAAGCTGTATGTACACCCCTTTGGTAAGTCCAATCAACTTTATTATTATTTAAAATTTTGTTATTGAATTTATTGTTTTCAAAAAAAAAAAAAAAAAATCTAACCCTTAAATACATAAATTACATCAAGATGAGTTGAGGTTTAAGCTAATTTTATTTTAAAGTAGTATATTAAAATAATAAAAGAAGATAAAAAAAATAAAATAAATAAAGATAAGTTAAATGCATAGAACCTGTATAAAAGGCAAAACACAGACAAATAAAAAAAAAACTAAAAAAAAAAATCAACGTTTTTGCTTGTATGTGTTGCCACTTACCGGTGTGTGTAACTCATAGGGAAAAAAAAAAGGACGCTAATCGTGGTAGTGGAATGTGCTTTGGCTTTTTTTTTTTTTTTTTTTTTTTTTTTTTTTTTTTGTGTTGTTGGGTAAAAGATTGCAGTCAAAAAAATCGGCAAGGGAAGATCATCGATCATAATTATTTGAGTAGAGAATAAGTGAGAAGAAGCAACACGTTTCTGTTTTAAGAGAGAGAGAGAGAGAGAGAGAGAGAGAGAGAGAGCAAAGTCCACCAAAATCTTTGGGGAGAAGGCTGGACATGTTATTACATTTGATATTTATGTTTCCCACTATCAAGTCCACTAAAATCCACCAAAATCCATCAAAATCCATGACTTAAGAAAATCCTTTAAAATCCAGTCCTAATTGAATACACCTTGATTCTTGTAGACATTTTTAAAGTCTCAATTCAATACACCTAGATTTGGAAGGATTCTTTAAAAGTCCATAGAAATCCTAATTGAATACCACTGGATTAATATAGACTCTTTTAAAGTCTTTAAATGTCCTAATTGAATACACCAGGATTTATAATGTCTTTAAATGTCCTAAAGAATCCTAATTGAATACACCCCCCTTAATACAATTTGGACAATATAAAATCAGTACAACTTTGTACAACTATAAAATGTTACAAAATGTTGTACAATAGTTAGTCTCTACTAGTTATAAAAAAATAAAATAAATAAATAAATAAATAAATAAAAACAAAAAAAAAACAAAACCTCTTTTTAAAATTTTTTTGTATTGTTTGGTACTTGGGTTGTCACTCGGTAGCGCTTTTAGATGATCTAAAAAGTTGTTTTATATCTATTTGGAGAAACTCAAATTTTAGGCTTTTTCAAGTAGAACTTTTTAAACTTTTTTAGTAACATTAAAATATAACCCTATCATTTAAAATAGTTATTGAATATTTTGATAACCCTACTATTTAAAAAAGCTTTTTCTAAATAAAAACCAAACAATTAAAACTTTTCTTTAAAAGAACTATTTGAAGAAGCTATTCCAAATGGAGCTTTATGAAATCCATATACAGACCAATCATATCATTTCTCATCCCATAATGTAAGAGAGAAAAGATCTGCACATCCACTCTCGATGGAGGGGAGTAATTGTGATGGGTTTAAGACCCAGTTTATTCATAACAAATAGCGTTTGATAACGACAAATTCTATTGCAATAAATCAATAGATTCCTGATCCAGTCTCGTTGCAAACATGCGATACACAATACACATGCAGCAAACCGAAACCGAGGACTACATGACATTTTACTTCCATAAAAATATCCTTTTACTACGAATCATGTCCCAAAAGAATGTGTACACTAATTGTGTGACTATTTCTATGCAAATCCTTCTATATCTGTTATTTCAAGCACGAATTATTGATGATGACATCCAATTTGACAAATCTTTTCGACTAGCAACATTCTGCAAGTGTCAGTGGGCATAAATGTTTGAGGGAGAATCAGGACGCAAGAGATAAGGCCCCGGTCAAGGAGGCTTCGACCTTGATGTTAGCAATGACCGAGCACCCTTGACGAGCTCTTCCTTAATCATAAACAAAACAGCTGCTGCAAGAACACTTTGCACGATCTTTGTGCTCATACCTTTGTAAAAGCCGTAGAACCCTTCATGTTGGATCATCTTCAGGATTGCGTCTAACGTGCCTACATTAAAAGGAGGTGAAGACGGTGAGCATCACACAAATAGACTTAGAAAATTAGATTAGATTTCTTGGGCACATTAACTATGTGTTTTGTTGGGATGTTCTGTTCTTTTCACTTGGTGGATATGCAGCGACGTTAGATAGTTTTCCAAGATAAACCCAACAAATCCAAACAGTTTTCCTTGAAAAATAATCCGATACGAAGATCTTAATATCAGATTAGTGACGTTCAAGTCAACAATTGTATAATTCATAGAATGAGAAATTTCATCACCAAAATACAAACCTTCGTAGTTGTGTCTTTTATCTTCACTTGTAACTTGTTTTGCTTGAAGCCTCGCCTATAAAGACAAGAAAATTAGCAGAGAACAAAAAGTATTTGAAATAGATCTCCGCAGATTTAAAATTTTTACTTTCATGTTAGTAAATAATAAGGTATTATAACCAAATCTAACAAGATTCAGGGTCAATAATCTGTCTTCATCAAAGATTTTGGCAGCATTTTCTGTAACAATCTTGACCATAGCGACATTTTTACACCCTAGGATTCAAGGAATACATATTTCTCAGCCTGTTATATTTTCACAAGAAAATTTTCATTCTGGTGGGGAAGGGGAAAACAGAAAGAAATGTGAAGTCCAAAACCATGGCGGGACAAGGTGCTTCAAAGGAATTGATATATCCATATAAGCATATTGGAGTAAGAAACCGAAAAAATGCATTCTCTTTTTGTAAGTTCAGTTTCAGTCCATTCAGGTCATGACTTAAATCTAATTTGCTTTCTCATAATCTCATCAAATAAGATTACACCTTCTTCAAGCTCATTTTACTTACCTTAACAACAAGAAGTGGATATGTTACAACAGTAGCTCCAAGTTTTGCCAAAGCTCCAAGAAGAAATACCTAGCAAAATCAAGCAGTTTATTCAGCTTCAAATATTAGTGCAATTTTTATTTTATTTTTTTGGAAAGGGGGAGGGGGTGTTGAAACAACATGTGAGAAACAAAATATAGAAGTTTAAGACTGAGATTTGAACGAAGTGAAAGCTAACCTCAAACGCAGTTACTCCGTTATCCTTCTTACTCGAGGCACGTCTCTTCTTCAGCTTCTTTAACATTGTTTCGTAAAGCATAAATTGCATCGAAGGATTGCTCACCTGTGAGCAATAGTAGGAATAGTTAGCAACACCTCTTCGTCACATTGTTAGTGACACTTCTTCGTCACATTGTTATCGACACTTAACGATTTCTCACGTACCATGATCAATGTTGGGATTACACCTCTCCAAAATCCCAAAACTCCACCTTCGCCGTAAAGTTCTTGAATCTGTTAAATTCCACATCTTCCACATCAAAAAATGTAACTAAGGAAAATTTATTTGCCAAACTAACATTAACAAGATACACAACAAACTACAGAAAAATACATCTACTAAGAGCTATGGCAATACAGTTCTCAACTAATACATAAACATCACAAATCTGACAAGAACCAAATTACTTGCAGCATTCTGATGTTAAAATCTATCTTCCAGAAGTCAGAATTTGCAAACAATTTGATTTCAGATTCAAACATTGACATTCAGATTCAGCTGTTTTAAGTCTCAACGGTTTAACTATTAAACCAGTATCACCCTTTAGACAGCAGCCAGATTAGGTCAATTATTTAATTGAATCATCAACCCGTATTAAGATCTTGAACCAAAACAATAATGATGAAGAAATAACATGCACTGTCCCATACTTTCAGCCAATCATAATTATGAGAATATATTGACTACAGCAACAAGACCATCCCACAACGACAGCATGATATACCATTTTGTTGGGAGATAGATGAGAAATGAAGCATTACTATTATACATCAGACAGATCTAAGTTATGTTAGCCAACTAATATCTTGAATGTGAATTGAATCTTCATACTGGTGCCACAGGAGGGGGCAGTATTTGAGCTCCAGTGTCATTAGTACATAAAGAAGTAAAGAACTACGCTGAACAAGTGATTGTACCCACCGCATGGCTAGTTCCAAAGGGAGGAGGGTCAATTGCAGCAGGAATTACTTCATCTGGAGCAATTAACTTCGAGTGAATAGACTCAGACTTCTTTGATGCTTTTGTATGAGTCTGCAGTGCAACAATAGCTTGATATGAGAAACCAAGAAGTGCAAGTACATGTAAACTCAAATGAGGTGAGATGATTAATACTAATCTTCCACTTTATATAAATTAGTTATTAACATGCAAAGTCATATTGTACTATCCACTTTAGTTTAAAAGAACTACAGAATAAAAAGGATATGGATTAGGAATATAGTTTTAATACAAAAACTAAGATCAAATATCCTATATCCTATATTAACTAGTCTAGGGCGAATTCATACCACCGAATAAGTAGGTACTAGCTTCATTCATTCTTTTGTATAAGAAGTACAACTTAATACTTGTGTGTCAATTCAGGAAATTACAAATTAGGCCAAAAGGTAGGATTTCGATGTGCTGCTCAAACAACAATTATCACTAAGGTACTTAAAGGCAGACTATTATTTCATAAGTCATGTAGGAAGAACTTTGCATATGCTCAAACAACTTCCAGTTAACTCTTTAGTAAAAATTATTATGAACATAAGAAAAAACAAAAGGTTCCTTAAATTCAAAGGGACATTTCAAAACCAACAATTCTCTTCATTGACTAGGTTGAGCATAAAAACTGAAATCTCAACTTTTTTTGCACTTCCATGTTTAGAACATCATAAAAATTAGTTAATTACCTGCATGCGAGTAACAACTACCCAAAAAGGGTTTGTCAACAACACATTCACACACCTACACAAAGAAAGCACCAAGCATACTTTTGAGTATCAAATGACATCAATGGACAATATTTACTGATTAGAGGTATACAGTGAACCAAATCCACTAGAACTTCATATCAATTACCCAGCCAAAGCAGCCACCACAAGGGATGAAAACATCCCAACAGATCCATCACCAATCCCATTCTTCTTATGTGCAAGTGCTGTAGCTTCAGCTTTATTCCTGAATATTTGATAGAAATAATAGTAAACACCCTGTATCATAAAGATGGTGAGTATATAAGAAATCAGAAAATTAAACAAATTGATGCAAATCACCACAACAGAAAAAACCAAAATCTCTTCATCTAAGCCAAAAGCAACTAACCATTTCCTTAGAAGTGGAACAACATATATAGCTTTGTGTTAGTAGACATCTTAACAAATTCCATTTCGAAAAGAGGGCCCTGGGGGAAGAATAGGCAAAGAGATTTAAATTATTACTACTGTACTACATATCATCTTCACTTCACCTAGGCTTTTTAGTTGATACATTCACACTCTTTACATTTTAATTGATCTTCAAAGGCAATCTGTGTACTAATTTGAATTCAGATATATAATTAAACTTTTACCTTCAGGAGATATGAGTGGTTAATTCCAAATATAAGTCTATGTTCACTACTTAGGCAGACAACATATCTGTGAAAACTGAGAAAGCTACAAAAATCAGGGTTGGTTACCGGTATTCACCGTCATCATGAGAAGAACCACAACAAAGAAAAGGGGTACAGATAACATGCCACATACTTGAATGCAATAAGGACGCTGCTTTCACCATCATGGGACCACATATCCATTTACATTGGAAGTAACAAGTAACAACACATTTATGTGAAGCCTGTTGCGCTCTGGCTCTCAGCAACTATGCACTAGCAACTTCTTTAAGTGATTTCACATTCAGCACTCTTATGCTAAAATTTAGAAATATCTGTTACGAGCTAATTTTCTCCGGTTTGAAAATAAATCTAAACTAAATCACACCCCAATAGCTAACCCAAATTCTGTTTGGTCTTCCCCTGTGTTCTCGAAATCTCAATCAACAACCAGACAAAATATCAACAATTCAAACATCTCATACGTTTTCAACACAAGCAAATAAAAAGCTATAAGCGGATTTCCCTATCACCAAATTGAATTCAACTCTTGAAATAAAGCTTCAAATCAATTTTTTTAAGAAAAAAAAAAATGCAGTCTCACCTGAGAAGCAGCTGTGCCCATTAGAGATGGTGCCAAAC
The DNA here is from genome assembly GCA_954870605.1 of Acer campestre. Classification (NCBI taxonomy): domain Eukaryota; kingdom Viridiplantae; phylum Streptophyta; class Magnoliopsida; order Sapindales; family Sapindaceae; genus Acer; species Acer campestre. The sequence goes on along the minus strand of OX940808.1, from coordinate 3,061,414 downwards.
CTCCGTACAACTGTCCCCATCCCTCTTGTTTTACAACCTTCACAAACCAATCCAAAAAAAAATATTCCAAACTCAATTTCAAGCTTTCATTTCTCAATAATTATAATCTATTAGGTCCTATTAATATCAGTTTTTAAGATTTTATTCAATTAAAAAAAACAAAACAACATCAGAATTATAAATTTTAGTTTGTTTTATTTCCTCTGTTTACACATAAGCAATAAAAAATAAAAGCAAATTATAAAATTAAATTAAATTAAAGACCTGACACATTTGTTCAATGGTTCCAAGTTTCCTCTTCTCTTTCTTCAAATCACGCTCGGTTTGTTGCCGTGTATTTACCTACAACAGATCAATCATTCAAAACAAACGAAAAATCAAAAACAAAACCAAAACAAATCAAAATGGAAAAAAACAAAACAAAACAAAAAGAAGATCGTGAACAGTACAGTTTGAAGAGGATACGTGAGGAGCTGAGCGATGATCCCTCCACCAGCTCCAGCCAGTCCATTGATCAAAGCGTCCGACATACTCAACTCCAATTTTCTCGGAAGAAAGAAAAAAAAAAACTCTCCCTCCGCTATTTTTATTTTCTCGGTAAAATTTGGACTACTAACCGAAAACAATTAAACAAAAAATAGATCTAATTCTAAATTTGTAGAGATAGAGAGAGAGAGAGCACTATCTCTGACTTTGGCTCTATTGCAGGAGTTGCAGTAATGAGGAAATGCTTGTTGTTGCGTCCGCTTTCATCAGAGTTTCCATACTTTATTTTTATTTTTTTTATTTTTTGGAATTTTTGGCTCGGTTGTTCCGTTCAAGAAAAGATCAAGTAACAACAACGCTGGTTGTCTACGCTTTCTACTTTTCTAGTATTTGATAATGATATGACCATTTTGTCCTCTACCCGGTTTAATTCGACTTGTTTGTTTGTGCTCGTTGAAATCGCGTTTGTTTGTTTATTTTGGGTACTTTCTGATTTTTATAAAGGGGTATTATCACTAAAGTTCCTATTTTTTTCATGAATTGTCACCTATTTAAACGTCTTTGTCATATTAATCACTTTAGTTCCTTATTTTTTTTTTTTTGGTTTACACCATCCGGTTTCCGGGTGGGGCGGATCCACCATACAGTGCAATCAGCCCAAACCACACCCTGACTAATCCGGACTCGCACCGGGTCGGCCCACTAAGGGGTAAAGTGCTCCCAATATGTGTAGCTCCGTTCACAATGGGAGTTGAACCCACGACCTTGCTTAAGGGATGAGAGTGCCGAACCACTCACACCAACACATGATTGGTAGTTCCTTATTTTTTAAAACACATCACTTTAGTCTATTTGACTAAAAAAACTAACAGTCAACTATAACAGAATGTGTAAAAAAAAAACAATTTTACCATTTATTGTTATTTTTTAATTTTTTCTTTTAGTTCGAAAAAAATTAAAACGCCTCCATCAGAAATCAAACTTTCAACCTTAAGGTTAAAAGTCACAAGTTTTAACTAGTTGAGCTACTCTAACTCATTGTTGAAGGTTTGTTGATTTAAATGTATATATAGTTATATAATTTGTTTAAACTAATTTAAATATGTTCATATAATTTGAAATAAACTCATAATAATATATAAAAACATATCTATGAAAATGAAAAAGAAAATAACAAAACAAAAGGAAATGCACAAAATCTAGAAAATCAAAGCCCATAATTTTTTATTTATTTATTTTTTTTTGTATTTTTTTTCTTTTCAAAAAATATATTATTTCAATTTGATAAAAAAAACCCTCAAAAAATCAAACCCCATAAATTGAAAATTTCCTTTTTTTTTTTTTTTCCTTTTGTTTTGTTATTTTCTTTTTCATTCTCATAAATATGTTTTTATATATTATTATTATATATTAGTTTATTAAATTATATAAATATGAGTTTATTTTAAATTATGTTTATATATATATGTTTTTTTTTTCCCTTTTCAATTTAAGGGCTTTGATTTTATGGGTTTTTTTTTTTTAATCAAATTGAAATAATATATATTTTTAAATGAAAAAAATTCCAAAAAAAGAAAGAAAGAAAAAATTACGGGTTTTGATTTTAAATTATATAAATAGATTTAAATTAGTTTAAACAAATTATATAACTATATATATACATTTAAATCATCAAACCTTCAACAATGAGCTAGAGTTAAAGTTGACCACGGTTCGGTTAAACCGTCGGTTTTGTCCGCGGTTTAAACGGAACCGGAACCGAAACCGCCGGTTTGGAAACCGGTGGTTTCGGTTCCGGTTTCGGTTTGGGATTCCTCCAAACCGTCCGAAACCGGCGGTTTAACCGCCCAAAACCGGCGGTTTAAATCGCCGGTTTATTAAAAAATTAAAAATTAAAAAAATCAACCAATCAAAAGTTGCCACGTGGCACTTTTTTTTTTTTTTTTTTTTTGAAAAACCGCCCAGAACCGTGCCCAAACCGTTGGTTTTGAAACCGGAACCGCCAAACCAGTGGTTTGAAACCGGTTTTTCCAGTTTTGGTTTCGGTTTCGATTTTAGGTGGCCTCAAAACCGAAACCGGCGATTTGGAACCGAAACCGGAACCAAACCGAACCGGGGTCACCTTTAGCTAGAGTAGCTAAGTTGGTTAAAGCTTGTGGTTTTTAACATTACGATTGAAGGTTTGATCCCTGATAGAGGCGTTTTAATTTTTTTCAGAGGTTGACCAGCTATTATTGAAGCTAGAGGGACTAAAAGAAAAAAATAAAAAGAAAAAAACAATAAAAGGTAAAATTGTATTTTTACTCATTTTGTTATAGTTGACCGTTAGTTTTTTGGTCAAATGGACTAAAGTGATGTATTTTGAAAAAACAAGAGACTAAAGTGACTAATATGGCAAAGACGTTTAAATATATGACAATTCATGAAAAAGTAGGGACTTTAGTGATAATACCCCTCTTATAAATCAACGAACTTTTGTTGAGCTGGTTTTTGAATATTATATTAATTTGAGGTTTTTTATTTTTATTTTTTTATGGAATAAGAATTCAAACCTGTAATCTCGTAACGTGAGAAGTTTATCCCAAAACAAACCTCGTCTCATCTCGTCTCTTATGTGATGGTATGTGTTAAGTAAAAAAAATTACTTTATTATTTTTCAAATACAGCATCTTAGGTTCCGGTTCAGTTCCGGTTTCGGTTCCGAACCGGCGGTTCCGGTTCCTCGAAGGGGTGGAACCGGAACCGGCGGTTCTGAACCGGTTTTTTTTTTTTTTTTTTTTTTTTTGTTAATAAAAAATAATAATTTAAACTTGTATAAATGTATATGTATAGACTATAGACCGACGTAATCGTATAGTTGTATTGTAAGTTGTAGTTGTAAATAAAATATTAAAATAAAAATAAACAAAATGACAAATTACAAAATTAAATTAAAATAAAAATAAACAAAATGACAAATTACAATATTAAATAAAAATAAAAATAAGCAAAATTATAAATTATAAATTACATTTCATTGGGTATTTGGGAATTAAGTCACCCGAAATTCGATAATAAATAAATGACAAATTACAAAATTAAATTAAAATAAAACTAAAAATAAATGTAAAGTTATTAGCCTTGCACTTAATTTTTACCACAATTAAGTTGCCTACGTATCCTCTTGGGGGATTTAGAGGAATCAAAGGCCATGTAGTTCTTTTACCTTCTATTGCATGTTTGGCGCCATCTATATTCTGTAGTGTGTACTGTAAGTCTGTAAATCTGCTATTCTGGCTCCGCTGCATTAGGTTCGTCGTCTTTGAAGAAGTCGTATGTTGGGTCTTGTTGAAGTTCTTGTTGTCTGTATTGTGCTTTTGTCCAATCATCTATACAAACTTGCATTTGTAGTGATTTTGGAGTTAAGCAAGAACGCTGTTCATCTAGAATATTTCCTCCAGGGCTGAACTCTTGTTCCACTGCCACTGTAGAAACTGGTGTTGAAAAAATATTTTTGGCTATCATAGCCATGATTGGATAGTACACTGCGTTCTCTTTCCAATATTGTAAGATTTCAAATGTTTTCCCTGACCCATCGTCTACAAACTCATAAGAAGTATTTAGATAAGATTCCAGCTCGGAATACTTATCGGTGTTTGATGAAGAAGCACATCTAGGTTTTTTGGATTTTTTGGATAACATACTATACCCTAACCCTATAAATCCGGAGGAGGAGGATTTTGGGGCCTGAGATGTAGTTTGTGTATGTGTAACATTTAAGTTTAGTGACGATCCATAAACTATAAGATATTCATCATATAAATCATACAATAATTTCTTAACTCTAGCACAACATGCATCAATATCATATTCCATTTTTAAACCATCGACCCCATAATAACCATTTAGATAATAAGACACACTCTCTAATTTACAACGTGGATCAAAAATCATGGCAATCAAATAAATATTTGGAATCTCCGTATAATAATCCAACCATTTTTTCTTCATAGCATGAACGGCTTCCCCTATTGATATGTCGGATTCACAATGACGAAATGCACCAGCAATATTAATACTTTCAAAAATAAATAAATGAGTTGTAGGATAATAAACACCAGATAAATTTTGTGTAACATTATTAAAGATGGATAACAAATTGAAAACGTTGTAACAAGCATCCCAATGTGATTGATAAAGTTGAATGTGGGTAACATGAAATTGAATAAAAGAAACTAATAAATCTCTATATGCATAACTTTGAGCAAGCAATTTATAAGTAGAATTCCAACGTGTTGGAACATCACGAGGAAATCTAACGACACGTCTACCATTTTGTTTACAATATTTTACCCATTCATTCATTGTAGAAGAATGTTTCCACAAATACATTAGAGCTTTTTTAATAGGTAAAATAAAATGTTCAAGAGTTTCTAATCCTTTTTGAACACATAAATTTAAAACATGGCATGCACATCTTTGATGAAAAAATGTACCACCCAGATAAGGTTTGCATAATTCAAGTAAAGATGGAATAGCAGCAGTATTGGCAGAAGCATTATCAAAACCAATTGCAAAAATTTTGCTTTCAATATTATACTCTGCAAAAATAACTCTAAGCTGTCTAAAAATATTATGAGCAGTGTGTGCATCATCAAAAACTCTAAATGCAAGAATTCTTTTTTGAATAGTCCATGTATCATCCATAAAATGGCAAGTGACACCCAAGTATGAATGAGATTTCCAATGGTCAGTCCATATGTCGGCACATACGGAAACACGACCGATATGTTTATCAAAAAATTTTACTAACTTAGTTTTTTCTTTGTTGTAAATCTTTTCAAGTGTTGCTGTGAGCGTGCTTCTAGGAACACGGCATGCAGCAGGGTTTAATGCTCTTCGACAATAATTAACAAAACCAACCCTTTCACCAAAACTGAATGATAGGTGTTCTACTGCTACCATTTTTGCTAATTCTTCTCTATTTTGCTCATCAGTATAACGAAATAATTGTTGGTTAGGAGTAGCGTACCTGGGAATTTGTGTTTGTGACCTCGATCTAGTCTCTGCTTCTGGATGTTTAGTTAAAAGATGCTTCCGATAACTGCCATGTCCTCCAGATTTATGCCACTTATATACTTTGTTGCAGTAATTGCAAGCCACTGTAATGCTCCCATCTTCTTGCCTAATTTTCTTAAAATGTTTTACGAAGAGATCAGATTTGCTTTGCTGCCTCTGTATCAGATCATCTTCCTGCTCTCCTGGTTCCTGTGGATCAAATCTAAAATCTGTAGGTGTATCAATATAAGGCATATTATCTGACTGGCTTGTCAAATTGGGGGGGGGGGGGGGGGGGGGGGGGGGGGTGTCATCGGGATTGGGTTCTGAAATTATTAGAGGGGGAGTAGGAGAGTTTAGACCTAGGTCTTCAGCATAGGCCTGGCGTTGCAAATACTCGTGATAGGCGGTGTCGTCACGACCGAGATTATCGATCATAGGACCCTTACCTCTCATCGAAATTGAACGCCTAGGACCATCACGGCCGTGACCCCTTCCACTTCCACTTGCCATTTAAAAATTGAATTGTAAAATAAATTGGAAATAAAATTAATTGCAAATAAAATAAATTGGAGAATAGAGAGAGAAATTAGAAATTTAGAATTGGAAGTAAAATTAATTGGAAATAAAATTAATTGCAAATAAAATATATCGGAAATAAAATAAATTGGAAATAAAATATATTGCAAATGAAGTAAATATTAAAAACTTAGTAATTGACAATATTAAATATTTGGAAACTTGGAGAGTTGGAGAATAGAAAGAGAAATTAGAAATTTAGAATTGGCAATAAAATAAATTGGAAATAAAATTAATTACAAATAAAATATATCGGAAATAAAATAAATTGGAAATAAAATATATTGCAAATGAAATAAATATTAAAAACTTACTAATTGACAATATTAAATATTTGGAAACTTGGAGAGTTGGAGAATAGAAAGAGAAATTAGAAATTTAGAATTAGCAATAAAATAAATTGAAAATAAAATTAATTACAAATAAAATATATCGGAAATAAAATAAATTGGAAATAAAATATATTGCAAATGAAATAAATATTAAAAACTTACTAATTGAGTAATTGCCAATATTAAATATTTGGAAACTTGGAGACTTGGAGACTTGGAGAATTGAGAGAGAAATTAGAATTAGAGAGAATTGAGAGGAAATAATTGTGAGGAAAAATGAAAGGGGGGGGGGGGGGGGGGGTATTTATAATAAACAAAAAAGAAAAAGAAAAAGAAAAAAAAAAAAAATCAACCGTTGGGGGCAACGGTCGGCTGACGTCAGCCGATCGTTGGGCTCCAACGGTAATTTAAAAAAAAAAAACAAAAAAAAGAGGAACCGGCCGGTTCAGAACCGGAACCGGCCGGTTCCGGTTTTCCCGGTTCCGGTTCCGGCCGGTTCCTCCGGTTAGAACCAGAACCGCGCCAGGTCTACATCTTATCATCAATTAAATGAGCTCTATTAATATCGATCAAGTAGAAGGGCAATCTTATATATTTAAGTGCAATGTTCTATCTACAATTGTCTCGTCTCAATATAAAGGTTAGTTCAATAGAGAATCTCAATCCTTCGTTTATACAAGAGTACAAGTCGATGCTCTATATGTAGTGTTCGAAAAAACGGTCTAGGCGGCCGCCTAGACGTTGTACGAAGTTTGGCCGTCCCGAGTTGGTCAAAATTGGTGAAAAAAATCGGTCAAACTGAAAGTCAACAGTCAACGCAAAAAAATCGAGCTACTCACCAAAAAATCGGATGATTAATTGGGTCCAGCGGAGTCAAAGCCGTTGACTCCCCATAGACCGATTTAAAAAAAAAAAAAAAAAACTGGATTTAAATCACAAAAAGCAAACTGTCAAACAAAAAAAATATATATTTTTGATTAATTTTTTGTTGTTTAATTAGGTTCGAGAAGGACAAAGAGATGAAGTTAGTGGCACATACAAGTGCTGTGTTGAGATTCTCAAGTGAGCCAACTGATATGCCACACTGATATGTTGAGAAAAGAGAGTCAAATGATGGAGCATTCGAGGAAAAATCTAGAAATCAAGGCCAAATTGCGAGAGAAGACCCATAAGAAGGCAATTGATTCAGAACTTCTGTTGAAATAATTGGGTCATTGGTAGAGAGAAGGCAGAGCAAAAGTAGAGAGAGAAAGAGTTGTTTGTGTTTGAAATGAAAAAAATGAAAGCTACGGTCAAACTTCAAATGAGAAGAGAGGATTTTATAAAAAGTGACTTTGAGCAGTGAACCCTAACTTAACTCAGTCAAAGATGGGCTTAGTGGGCTTGTTGGCAAGTGGGTCAGCTGCCTATTGGGTAAATTGGGCCAAATAACAATTATCAAATAGTTAATTGGGTCTGCAATATATATATTGGTTGTTGTATAAATAAAATACGAAGCAAAAAAAACGGCTGCCTAAAAATCCGCCTAGGCACCAACTAGGCTGTCTAGGCGTTGGTCCACCGTCCAACTAGCGCCTAGCGTTTACTAGAACAATGCTTATATGTAACTGAACCAACTAATGTTTCCTCGTTAAATGGTATAAAACTTTTTTTTTTTTTTTTTAAAGAACACCAGTACAGATTTATGAATCGGCCGGTCAAGATCAACTATTAGATCGGTCCATTAAGAATGGTCTCATCTCTCAATTAGAGGTGGATGGAGGGGCCAAAGGGGCCATAGGCAATAGCCCCCTTCCTACAAAAAGATTAAAATCACTAGAAAAATAAATAAAATTACAAATTTATCACTAAATTTTATCATTTTTTACTATAGTACCCCCTAAAACTTTTATTTAAACATAAATACATAATGGTCTCTCAAGATAGAGTTTTACGACTTTGCCCCTAGTCCGAATAACTAATCACTCAAGAGTGGATCTTTTTATTTATTTATTTATTTATTATTATTATTATTATTTTAAGAATATTAATGAAAGAATAAAGTGTGAACAGAATCAACTAATAAATATTGTACGTGTATATATTGAACTATTACATATTTAGATGTTGAGAAAAAATATATGACTTCACACTGGACTTGCATACTTCAATTACACAAACTATAATTTAAACTGAATACGTTTATAAGATCAATTCGAGGGTAATTTGCATTATGGTTCCCTGCCACAACCCTTTTATACATAATTTTTCATCGGACCAATCTTATCTCGTCCCTAATTACTTTCGATCAAGATAAATATTTGCAAGACATCATATAAATATTACACATTAGTAGCTTTTGAAACAATGCATTCATCCAATATAGATTTTTTCAGAACATCATACATTGGATATTCTTACTAAATAATGATGATTATAATAGTATAACAACATTTATAACGAACATTACCTTTCTTCTTTCTTTCGAAATATGTTATTTTCTAATTAATCATATTCGATCGATATAGAATTTGTAACGATATGAGGTTGGTCTGGTGGTAAACCCGTTACACCTGCACCATGAGGTTGCGGGTTTGAGTCTTCCATCTTCCTAAAATATGGTAGTGCACATCCCTTCCACATCTAGTGGTCAAGGGTCTGGACCGTATATATATTGTTTGATTTTAGCAGGTTCTATTATAATAGTTGTAAATGTAATACTTCAAATATATATATATATAAATTATTGATAAATTATATGAATAAATAATCAAGTATTTTTCTATACAAATTTCTCAAACCCATCTAGAGATGCACGTTTGGGGAATGGGGATGGATATAGGTCCCCCCATCCCCATCCCCACTACCTAGACCCTTTCCCCATCCCTCCCCATTTCCCCATTTGGGGAAAATGGGGATGGGGAATTTTGGGGGGACCTATATCCATCCCCATCCCCAATTCCCCATTTTCTCCGTTTTTCCCTGTTTCCATGTTCCTCTGTTTCCCCCGTTCCCCCGTTTCCCCATTTGAATAAAAATTAAACTGAAAAATCAAACATTCCATTGCAAATATAAAATAAAATTCATTAGTGCATTACAAATACAAAATAAAGTGTTTTAAAATTCACAAGTTCATTACAATAACAACTAATTGTTGAGAAAATGAGAGCAACTTTAGGTTTTAAGTTTTAGGTCTTGAAGTTAAAATGAGTAAAATTGTATATATACTTAGGGTTAGGGAGTTAGGTTTTCAAAGAATAAAAAAAATAAAATATATATATATTATAATTATATTTATATTATTATATATAATTGGGGGAAATGGGGAAATGGGGATGGGGGACCTCCCCCCCATCCCCATCCCCATCCCCATTTCAACATAATTGTGGGGAAAATGGGGAAATGGGGATGGGGAGGGGTCCCCCCATCCCCATCCCCATTTCAATTTGGGGATAATTTTCATCCCCATCCCCATCCCCACCCATTTCCCCATTTTTCCCCCCAAAAAAATCCCCAAATGGGGATGGGGACGGGGAAAATTGGGGCCCCGGGAGAAAATGTGCATCTCTAAACCCATCATAGATAGATAACATTATACAAATTTACGCAAGTATAAAAAAATATTTTGTGCTTTCAATAGATTCGTTAAGATTCTCTAATTACTCAAGTACATATGAACTTGTTTATTTTAAGTAAATCATAAATATATATATATATATATTAAAAATCATAAATATAATTACCTTTTTGGAATAAGTTTTTTTAGAAAAAATATATATTTCAAATTATGACTCATCCATTCTTACATATATATATATATTTCTCTAAAAAGTCAAAACGAATATTTGCTGGTTTATTTGAAGTCAACAAGGTTACTGCCACTTCACTATTTATCAACACTAAGAGCAAAGCATAAAATTAATTATTAACAAAAAAAAAAAAAAAAAAAAACCCATTTTTTGCTCCAAAAAAATAAAAACCCCAATTTTTGTATGTGAAATTATTTTTTGAAAAATAAAATTAAATCCAGTTAAGTTTTTTTCCATTTTTTTTTTCTTTTTTGAAACAAAATCTAATTAAAATAAATGAACAAGAATTTCCATTTTCATTAAATTCTACAATTCTATATTAAATAACTTTCTATATCAACCAAAAATATACAATACAGTGTATATAAAACACTGCTAACTCATGCCAATTAAAATACCTCATATCACATCTTCTGCTTTCTCACCAACACAACCATGTTGATGATCGAAAAGAATACGAATGGCAAGGCAAGTTCATTTTTTTCCCAGTTTTTTGTTTTTTGTTTTCAGTCCCTATATACTCAAGATTCCATTCGGAAAAATCGATTTTCTGAGAATGGTTTTATAATCGAGTTTCAAGAAGGTAGTAGTATGATGAATCGAGATTTGTTAACATATAAAATCGTATTTGAATCGGTGAAAACATGTTTAGTATTCTTTTTAGTAAAGGAGAAGAAGAGGCTTTTCATTTTTTACTCGATTATATGAAATATCTTTGAATCGATTTGAGTTTACTGGCGTTACAAGGTCTTGTATCAATTTGTGTTTTCTCTTTACCATGTAGAATCTTGTCGATAATTGTGATTCAAGAACACGTTTGATAGTGTATTTCGACAATAATAATCATAAACTTACATCCTTTTTAGGTTTAATATTAGTTTCTCGATCATGATTTTATCATTATAATCGCTTTTTTCAGAGCCAAAAAATTGTACCAAACATGGCTGGATTTATTTATTTTTCTTTATATATTTCAATTATTTGTATGCAGTTCTTTTCTTTTCTTTTCTTTATATGCAGATTGGTCACTATTTTTTTATTTTTATTTTCTATATTTAATTCAATTCTTTTTAAACAGGTACCACGACGACGGTATAACATGAACGGTTACAATTTAAGAGCAATAAAAACTAAGACAATCGACAGCAACTATGATCTAGCGCTGTGTTTTACAGTGCACTATGCGGACGACATAGAAAGCCCTAAATGTTACCCTTCGATTTTGGTAGATAATAGGGTTTATTATGTGGCATGTTCAATTGCGCCTGGGGCTGGAATACAGTTCAACACTGATCCAGTGAAGGGATTGCCCAATCCTGCTTGGAAACAGAATTTCAGGATATGGTTAGACGACCTCCTGCATAACTACACATTCATATACGTGGAAGTGATTAGGCTCTATTCCACATCGAACACTGGAACCTCGAAGGGCAAGGAGGTAGTAGGCCGGGCCAAAATCCCTATGCCGAATAAGGTGTCAAGGAAGAAAGAAGGGCGGTTCGGGCTGATGAGGTCGGACGAGAAGGGAGGTTGGAGGCCTGAGGGACACATTGCGGTCTCCATGGAGATTGTGAGGATTGATAATTAACATAATTGTGGTTTGTTTGCATTTATCTTAGGTGGACAATTCTAATATGAATTGACTTTTTATTTTTATTTTATATATTTTTTATTATTATTTTAAGTCTTTTGTTTGTTTTTAGTTTCTACACATAACTAGGGTCAAGGTTTATCCATGTATTAGAATTTGAATGCTTAATATATACATGCAATATATAATAGAATTGCAAGTATTGGTTTTGAGATTGTTTTCGATTTACCGCTTGCGATACGGCAACTCAAATCTAGAATAGTAAACTTAGTTTGGCATTGCTTCCTGAGATGCTTTTCGAAGAAGTTACAAAATGTAGCTATGTAGCTTCTCTGAAAAACACCTCAGGAAGCAATGCCAAACTGAACCGCAATTTTAGTTTTATAAATTTTGTTTGTCTGGTTTAAACCCAAAAGTATTTATACAAAGGTTTGAAAAACCCATTACTAATTTATGCATAATTCAAGGAGGAATTTCAAAACCAATCAACATAATAAATTAATAATAAACAAATTCATTCCTTATATATTGTGTACATATATTTCGCTAAAATAATATTTTCACAAAATTCTATAAACAAGCTAATTTTTCTTCTTCGTGAAATTAAATATTATAACTCTATAAGCTAACTCTATTCTTCTGATATTGAATTACAAATTTATAGCTACTCCACCTTGCATATATATATATAGAGTCTTTATACGGTTAGTTCGTCCTGATATAAAATATATCCTGACGAAGAATATGAACGACGGATTATGGAGAAATTTTGACAAATGCATACACTTTGAGTCAAAGCATGTAAATTTAATGGTCCACATTATTCGTCCTGATATATTTTATATCAGGATGGACTAACAATAGAAATATATATATATATATATATTGTTATCGTTAAAATACTTTGTGATTATGAGAGTCTATATACTCTTTTTTTTTTTTTTTTTTTGTTATTGTTTTAAAAAAAAATTTAGGTGATGATTTCACTGAAATCTACCTATGAACAAAATTTGAGAATTTTTCGAGTACTATAACTATATATTTATCCAGATTTTGTTAAATATGAAAACATCGGAAAATTCAAGAAAAATAGTTATAGTATTCGAAAAATTCTCAAATTTTGTTTATAGGTAGATTTCAATGAACTTGTCATCTACAAAAAAAATTCAGATCAAAATTCCTTAAAATCGATGTATTTTCATCAAGGTCCTTACCGAAATTAAAATAAGTGATTTCTCATGAGAGACTCAATATATATATATAAATATATATAACAATTGTTATTGTTAAAATACCTTGTGATTATGAGAGTCGTTTCCGGGATTACACTTGTTGCACGTTTACTAATCAAGAATTCTAACAAGGGAAAGAGAAATTAATTAAATGATTTGTGATTATTGTGTTTACTAAACTCAATCGGGAATCAAATTATGTGGATCTCACATTCAAACCAGAAATTAAATTCCCATTGGAAAGGGAACTTAATTCCCCTAACCCACCTAAGGAATCGAGTTCCCTTTCCCAGATTCCCTTTCATTTAATTATTGATTAGTAAACACACTATTATAGTAATTGATTTAAGAGAAACAAGTATGAGAAACTCTAATTGACTGTGAGTGTCAATATCCGAATTGCACTTGTAATGATTGATTTGGGCAAGTCCCAATAGAAATCCGGCTAGCTAGATATCCGGTTTGCTAGCCCGATAGAATTCCCAAGCTAGATATTCGAATAGCACTTGCAGTGATTGATTTAGATAAACCCTAATAGAATTCGACTATATTGTAAAAGAATTTAGCTAACCCAATACAATCCGATATTTGGATTGTTAGCCTAATAGAATCCGCCTAGCTAGATATCCGGATTGTACTTGTAGTAATTGATTTAGACAATTCCTAATAGAACCCCTATGATCGTAAAGGTTGGTGTGGGCAAGTCCCAATAGAGCCCTGACTCAAACTAGCTTCTAATGGTTGATTTCAATTCAACTCAAACTCAATCTCGTTTGTAGTGGTGGTTGATTTAGTCGAATCCATACCTTATAGAGGTTGATTAAGACAGATTTCGATAGACTCCAAACTCCACATTGGCTTTCAAAAAAAAAAAAAAATTATAACTACCCAAATATTGTTTGTGCATAGTGACATTCAGGCCCAAGTCCATCGGAAAACCATTCAATTTAGTTTTCCACGAAAGGACAAACTCGTCATTTCCACTTTCCCCGCGTTTTCCTTTCTCTCTGGTTTTTTTTTTTTTTTTTTTTTTTTTAAACGAAAGACAAAATTTTCCATTTTTTCTTTTCTTCAACAAATCATTAAAACAATCCAGTCCCGCGATTCCGCGAATGGCCTCTCCACGACCTCCATCACCGAAACCGTTAGATCTCGACCTCGTGATCGTCTCCGCTAAACACCTCAAGAATGTTAACTGGAAAAATGGCGACCTCAAACCCTACTGCGTCTTCTGGGTCGACCCGGACCGCCGCGTCGCCTCAGGATCAGACGATTCAGGGTCGACCCGACCCATATGGAACGATCGCTTCACGCTGCCATTGACCTTCCCGCTCCAAGAATCGATCCTCGCATTGGATATCTTCCACTCCAAACCGTCTGAGACCCCGAAACCGCTTGTGGCCACGCTCCGGATCCCGCTCTTCGACCTGTCCGACCCGGATGACTTGAACCGGATTCGAACGTTTGAGCTGACCCGCCCCTCGGGACGTCCTCAGGGTAAGATCCGCCTGAAGATCGGAATCCGCGAACGTCCGCTGCCGGATAATTCCCATTACGCCCCTTCGGCGAGCTATTATTACAACTCTGCCCCTCCGCCACCACCACCGCCATCATCTCACCAAACACGTGAATTCAGAGGATTCTCCCCCTCTCCATTCTCTACATTTCCTCCGCCTCCGTCGCCACCGTCGTCATTGCCGCCTTATACCTCTTATCACGACTCGTACGCGCCGTTTTCCTCACCGTATTATTACTCCTCCGCTCCGCCTCCGCCACCGCCTCCTCGACCGTTCCTCGACAGGCTAGCTAACTACCGCGGGCCCTCCGCTCCGGTGGATTACTCGCCATACAATCAGAACACAAAAATTAGCGGGAAAATGGCGTCGGGGGCAAGATTTGGTGCCGGCGCGGCAGCTGGGGCTCTTGGTGGACTCGCATTGGATGATGGATTGAAATACGAAGAGCAAAAAATCCCGCAGAGGGCTGAGAAGGACCTGGTGGCTCGTGACGAGTACATCATTTATCGCTCCGAGTGCTAAAGGTTACTTTGTTACTCTTCTCTTATTTGTTTTTAGTTTTATAGAATTTTTAGTATATATTTTGTGATGAATTTGGTTTCAGATGATTTGTGATTATTATGATTTACATAAGTTTCTTGGATGAGAAGCTAACAAATAAATCCGGTTGTATTGTTTTCATTGTTTGATTTGTAAATTAAATGGAAGCTTATACTATATATACATGGAAAATTTTGTGTTAATCATGACCAATGATGTACTTTTTGCATATATTTGTGTCTGTTAAATTGACTGAGAATTGTATATGCGGAAATTGTTTGCGTTTGTGTTTGTGTGTGTGACGGTATTCTGATGTTGGGCAAAAATGTTGACCGTATTGAATTGAAGTCAGAAAGGAAGGGGGTGGAATGGAGAGTGATAATTGCCGAAGAATTGGAAAAGTCAGGAGGATGGCACTTTTCCTTTGTGTGATACAATGGAAAAGAGAGACAAATGTTGGAGAATGGTATTATTATTGACCGTGTTGAATCCAAGTGTGATGGTATAATAATTTTTCTGAAGAGTGGAAACAAGGATATGGGTAGGTGAGGCCGAGAGGGTAAGTAGATGGTGTTTTTCTGTAATGCAGTCGAGAAGGTAGAAAAATATAGTAGTGGGAGGGACACAATTTCCATCCCGTTGATTTTTTTCTTCGAATCCTTTCTACAAAGCTTGTTGAATGTTTATCCTTCCTCTTATTCTCGCTATTTTCTGCCTTTCAATACCTCTAATATTTCCTTACTCTTACTAGTATAGGTATGACTACTATAAACATCTTTCTCATTTCTTGTGGGAGAGTGAGGGAAATGTGCTTCATGCTGAATTTGCATTTCCTTAGACAACTTTGATTGAATTGTTACGTTTTTTTTTTTTTTTTGGATAACCTAGAAATTCCCCAAACCTACTTAGCGAACCTGAATTCCAAAATGGTTCCCCTGCCGAACCTTACAACCAACAAGGACTATTGCCTTTGGCCATGTTGGTACCCATGAGGGAATTTGAACCACGGAACTTGTGGGATCAAATCACAGGCTTGAACCATTGTGCTAACCCCTAAACTTTTTTATGATCATTTCATGTGATTGTTAGTCTAATAGATGGAATAAGGTTTTTTTAAAGCTCTTTCTTCAGAGTCTAATTTGTGTTTTGCTTAGACCTTCGCTTGCCTCTTTTCTTCACAAAGCAGCCTTGAATTCAGTATATGCTAAAGTGCACTTGACAAATAGAGTATACTGTTAATTGGTAGTTCTACGTGAACCGGTTTATGAGTTGCTTGTATTTCCTCATGCTCTATTTCAGTTTTCCGCAAAGAGGAAGTCTAGTTAGTTACTATTAAGAATAATAGGAATAGAAGACTGACCGAAAACAAGGATCATTTCCCTCCATCATTGTTTAGCATGAAGACACTCTTTTGCTTGCTCGACATTTGCTTTTCGACTGTTATTTGATTTTCGATATGGATAGTAATCAGCATCACTGTCTTTACCTTTGAACCGTGTAGCATTCTGCTGATTCATCAGGTTGCAGTAAGTAGATTGATATGAACTGATCTAGGTTCATGATTTTAATTGAATCTCTACAAAATTTTAACCACACTGACACAAGTCTCCAGAGAGTTCAATTAATGACAAAACAAATTATTGTGAAACTTTATAAAGTACAAATTGGTGTTGACTGTTGAATTATACTGTCATAAAAAATTTAACTTCACTGAATAAAACATAGATAACGTAACAATCACGAGACTATAGCTTTGCCACGCTCATATATTATTTTATGAGCAATTGGATTAAAAAGTTGGAAGATGACATAAGATGGTAACCCATATTACTTCAATCTACAGTTGGATTTTTGAAACTACATGACTGAATTCAGAGTATGTGTTAGTTGGGACATGCATGAGCCATTTGTTTACTAATAATAATAATTTCTCAGCCCTTCTTGGCCTTGCTGGGTTCATTTCATCATCATTGTTGAACAAGTGTTCATGGAGGTCCCTGTCATACAAATTCAATAGGATGGGCAGAAGAATCAATTGGATTTTATTCTAATAAATTTATATATCCAATCTCGTCGATACAAGTTTTTGTCTTGTTTGTTTTGTTGGCTTGCATAGATAGATGTGGAATGTGGACTATGATCGATTTGTTTTTATGATTTATATATCTAATCTCACGTTCCACACTATTAGTTGAAGGTTCGAGTCGAACCTTACGTATTTTACTCGTATTTGTGATGAGTTTTCACTTCGGAATGTAGTGTTTGATTTTAATAAGTCTCTTATCGAGAGTATTCTGCTTTGAAAATAAGTCATATTCATTTAGTTCTTTTGTCTTTATCCAAATAGTTTAATGTGATGACTAATGAGTGATGACCAAAAAAAACCTACAATTTTTATTTTTATTTTTTGTAATATCTTACACTATGTAGAAGTCAACTTCTTGTCTTCTTCCTTATCCAACATTATTTTCTTCACTAGAAAACTTGAAAAATAATAAATAAACAAAACTACCACTTTTCAAATGCTAAGTTTTTCCACTTAAATTTTAATGGTATAAATTAAACTCATTATTATTTTGTTTGTTTTTTTTTAAGTGATCAAACAATTTTAAAAAAATAAAAATAAATAAACAACCGAAAACAAAAGATAAGAAATCATGACTTTTAATTTAATTTCAAATCACTGATTTTGGTGCATATGATCTAGGAAACTAAAAAAATAAAAATGATTTCCTCAATTATATATACGGGAAACATGGACAGCATGTAAAATTGAACTTGATTTATTTTTATTTTTTACAATAAATTGAATTTAAACTTTGTTTACAGAACAAGTAAAATTATATTATTTGATGAATTTTTTATTTTGTTAAATTGAACTTTATTTATAGAAGAACATGTAAGATCTTATAAAGAATGATGCAAGTTAAATTACTTATTTTAATTAATATGAGTATAATTGTAAAATGATTTATTTCAGACAATTTTATTTTTTAAAAACAAATATGTTGACAATATATTCAGACGTAAGAAAAACACAAACAAACAAACTATTCAGGTTTAGATTTTCCTTGTTCATTTTAATTTTCATACAAAAAGAAATAAACGACCCTAGGCCTTGACGGAGCAACAAAAACTCAAATACTTTAGGGGTGAATTCAAAAAGAGCCAAAAAATTTATGGACTTATTGTTTTTAGTCACAAGTTTATTTTTTATTGTTTTCGTCACTTTTTACCACTTTTGGACAAAAATGTCCTTAAATTTGAAATTTTTTTTTAAAAAAAAAAAAAAAAAAAAAGCTGTCAGGGTGGAACCCACCCATCAGTAAAGCAATTTGCAACTTGGATTGATATTCCCGAAGCTTTAATGAATACGACTTCGGATTATACTGGCATGTAACTTAAAATTATACTGGCATATAACTTAAAAATAAACTGGCATCTAACTTCAAATTTAACTGGCATGTAACTTGGTAACAGACAATGGCAGGTTATGAGCAATGAGATATACAAAGCACCAGATGATAGAGTAGTAGTAAATGCTTTGTACTAAACCCTCACTTCACTATCAGTGTGAAAATGCTTCTTAGGAAGATGTATAATTAGCATAGTGCAATTTTCATGTTACTCATGAGAGTATGTTGAATGTTGGACAAGTATTCTATGTCTAATTTTATTGATACTATGATCAATAATAGTAAAGTTTGTGTTTGGTTTCAATCGATTTGTATAGTTACTGACATGCTAGTTGTATTCCAAGTTACAAGCCAAGTGAATTTAGTTGTTTGTACTAGCATGTAAGCTATGTATTGGCATGCAACTCTGGCATGTAACTTGAAAATAAACTGGCATGTAAGTTAAGAAAATTATGAAAGTTATAAGTGTTTTTCAATTAGGGAAATAAAAAATAAACTGACATGTAACTTGAAAATAAACTGGCATGTAACTTAAGAATCAACTGGCATATAACTTAAAAATATACTGGCATGTACTTGGAACACGAAGAACATGTAACTTGAAACAAACTTCATGTAACTTCAATTTGATAGTGATATATAAGCTCGAATACAACTGACATATAACTTGAAACACAACAAGTATGTAACTTGAAAGGCATGTAACTCCGAATAGTTGGTACTCAACTCACATGTAACTTGAAATTAAACTAGCATGTAACTTAAAAATCAACTAGCACATGACTTAAAAATCGACTGACATGTAACATAAAAATCAACTAGCATGTAACTTCACAACCAACTGGCAAGTAACTTAAAATTAAACTGGTATGTAATATAAAATTCAACTGGCATGTAACTTACAATTAAAATGGCATGTAACAATACTAAAATTTAATCACTAAAATAAATCTAGCTACAGAGGTGTTACACTGTTACAAACTCTAGGAATATGAACAAGTTTTACATCGCAAAAGCTATGCAACAACAAAACAATATCATGTATGATATTACACAAATTTACAACCCCCAAAGCATTTGATTCTATACACAAAGGAAGTCGCCCCAATCTGACAGCCATAACAAACCCTTCGAATATGGTCTTCGCTTCTACTATCTCCATCGAGACCACTCCCTGAAAAACCATAGCAGCTGCCTCAACCACAATCCCATGCTCAGTTTCAATGGATCATTCCTGTCAAAGAAGCAGTGTTTCCATAGCTCAAGTGTTGTTGATGAATCAAGATGATGATGATGTGATTGAAGAGGAAGGATCTCCTTGTGATCATGCATGATCTTCGAAACAGTCATCAGCTGATGACTTTGTCAAGTCTAGCAATAAAAGAAAGATTATGCATTGTGTTATGAATCCTGTTGCAATGAAGCTCAATAGTCTAGTAACTCAATAGTCTACTGTCTACACAAGCACAAATATGGTAACTAGACATATGGATGTCTAGTAACAATGTACAGACACAAACAATTCGACAAGTTTCAATCAACATCCAGGGAATTCATTTGTTGGTCATAAGAGTATCAGTTACATAGAAAACTCAGCAAAGACAGTGGCAGAATGGAGGTGAGGCAATTGTTGTAAGTAAGAAAGATATACAAGGAAGAGATGGACATGAATTGGTTGTGAATCTTGTGATAGTCTAAGTTGAAAAAAAAAATGTTGATTATATTGAAATATGGTATTGGAACCTCTTGAAAATTTGGGAGAGACAAAAGCTACCATAACTCAATCAAGTTCACCCATGATGCTAATGTTAATAGATAGAAAAACTAAACGATGCAGACATTATTAAATACAGACCAACAACAAAATTTGCCTACCTAAGTTTTCTTGCATCTTTTGAATGTAAATAACAACATCGGCAATGCACAACACATTGTGTCGAGCCAGGCACCTACGAGAAACTCAATCACACCAAAGATATCTTTACAAACTCTCTCATTCCTTCAACATGTATAGTATATATCACTCTCACAAACATTCATATATAATCAATCATATATAATTTCAATCTCCATTTTGCAAACATTCATACTCAACATATACATACATACATACATACATATATAACACAACAAACCAAATAAAGCAACAAGAACAAGAAAAAAAAAAAAAGGAATAATAGGAAAAACACAGAGACCATATACTAAACACTTATATTCAAGAGGTGGCATTAAGCCAATAATAGCATCCACATATTGGAAAAATCACATGGAGTGCCTACTGTCTACTGTCTACACAAGCACAAATTAAATGAAACATACAATTGAAAGTTAAAAATAAACAAGAAACCAAAGAAGCTAAAACTGATAACTGCAGATGAGCAACCAAGCAATAACACTAGCAATATCACAATCTATAAAATTACACACATATATAAAGATAGTCATCATTATCTTAAAAGGGTATCAAGTATCTGGAAAAATAAAACGACAAAAGTTTACTAGAGTAGTAGTAGAATTACCAACTTTGAAATGGGTTTGTCTTAGACTCTTAGCTAGAGTAGTAGAATTACCAACATTTTGAGCAATTCGAAACATACTTGGCTTTTAATAACATCAGGGATCGTATTGAATGACGGTATTCATTGGGTTACCTTTCATAGTGGCTATGATTTTGGATACCTACTCAAGTTGTTGACTTGTCGGAGTTTGCCCGACACACAAGCAGGGTTCTTTGACTTGATCTATATGTATTTTCCTATGCTTTATGATATCAAGCATTTGATGAAGTTTTGCAACAGCCTTCATGGTGGGTTGATCAAGCTTGCAGAGTTGTTGGAGATAGAAAGGTTCAGTGTGTGTCATCAAGCAGGTTCGGATAGTTTGCTCACTTCCTGCACATTTAGGAAGTTGAGGGATAACTTCTTCAACAGCTGCACTGAAAAATATGCAGGTGTATTGTATGGTCTTGGTGTCAATAATGACAAAGAGTACTAATTGAAAGAAAATAATTGAAAAAAAGATTGATGGATATTTGTAGATTACCGAGTGTGAAACTTTGTTTTCTCTTTGTATACTTTGGCAAAAAGATTGTTGTTTTAGTTGTGACTTCGCTCTTTGTTTCCTTGTAACCGAAACCTTGACTGGTTTTTTAGTTTCAGTTTCCTGTAAATTATTGCAGTTAGTGTTTCAATAATAATCTTAATGATTACCAAAAAAAAAAACATTAAGTTATAAAACTATCCCACACTTGTAATGTTAGAAAACCATGACAGCAACCATAGTGTAATGTTCCTGCAATGTAATGTAGCAACAACTTTCAAAATTGAAGTCAATAACAATTGTAAAAAGATGATGCTTTACTATGACCCTTTGTGAGAATAATAATCAATCATCAAAAAAAGTAAAAAACCAACCAAAGAGCAGCACTTGAACCAGATAAAGTTTCAATTTTGGCCTAATAAATGATGGATTTAGTTTATCGGTTAAAAGGGTTGGTTAGGTGGAGCAGACACAGCTAGCCACTAATACATTATTATGATCCAACACCTAAACAAAAAAAGAATAACTTTCCTGTATATAAACTTTTCTCAAAAGTTAATCTAATCAAAAGCTCAAATCTTCTTCTTCTTTTCACATATTTTATATGCTGTGTTTTTTTATTCACATGCTATCAGGAAAAATAAGTTTATCATGTCCAAGATTTTACCTTTCTTCTTCTTCTTCTTCTTCTTTTGAAGCCAGAGATTGAGAAGGACGCCCAATTATCCAAAATTGTGAACTAAAAGCCTAAAACCCTGTTTTCAATCAACACCAAACAAAATTTTCGCATAAAATCAACACTTAATAATTCTCAAATTGATAACAAAAAGCCCCAGTTAGTTCAACCAATAATCATGAAAATACAAACTTTTTAGTTTGCAGCATATCAGATTTAATGGTTTATAAAAGAAGATCGTTTGTACTATATTTTCAAAAGCCATTATAGGGAAATGAGTCAACAACATTACAACTGAATAAAACTGTAATTTCAAAAGCAATCAATTCACTGGTTTCATCAAAATCTCAACTCATTCCTGTCCACCCTGAGGAGCTGGAGTGCCTGAAATTTTAGGAGATGCCAACTTCGCTGGAGACCCATTAAAAATACGGGAACAATCTGTGTATGCCGATCCAATTCCCACTCCAGCACCAAAAGCTACAGATGCCCAGTGAGTAGCAGGACTGCGGAAGAAGAGGAGACCGGTAAAAGCGCCGGCCAAGGAAGAGTAAGTGAAGCGACGGACCGTCAGATCGATACACGTGTCCCACTTCGCGTTCACGTCGTACTTCGGCGGCACGATTCCGCTGGTTTTTTCCTCTGCCATTTTTTCCTTTTCTTTTTCTCTATTTGTTTGGTTCAAAACTTTAAACCCAAAATTTAAAATTTAAACTAGAAAACAAACAACAATCAAGATTCAACCTTTACAAAAACCCAAATCCCGCAACCAATCAGAGCCAAAATTAAGAAAACAAAACTTAAAAAAAAAAAAAAAAAAAATACTCACAGTAGCAAAATTGAAATTGGACGATAGTTGATGAAAAGATAAAACCCACCTTGATCTTGGGTTCCCAGAGATACAGTGAAGAGCAAAGTCACCAAAAGGAGACAATCTCTTGAACAAGAGGGACGTGATCCAGAACCAGCTTCCATGCCAACAACCATCCTGTACAAAATTGCAAACCATTTTTTTTTTTTTCAAAAATAAAAAAAAATTAAATAATCTAGGGAAATCATAGTTCATGAAGAGAGAAGATTGAATGTTTTACCATAGATGTAGATGAACCGGAAGACTCGGTAGGAGCTTCCTTATCGGTCAAATTCACCGATTTATTGGACCCGAAGCCATCGGATCCGGGTATTTGGGCTCGAACAGAGAGGAGTCTCAGATTCGGAGCTTCGTTGAAGAAATGGAATGGGATGGAATTGATGAGTTGGAGGTCGACCAAAAGAGAGAAACGAAATGGGTTTCTGGGTTTAGTTTGCTTTTGTTATCAGGTTGTGTGTGTGTGTGTGTGTGTGTGTGTGAGAGAGAGAGAGAAATATTTTGATTTTGAAAAATTTGGTACAGCAAGATAGAACATATCGGGTGAAGAGAGAGCAAAATTTTGGGAGAGAAAATTTTGGCAAGCGAAACAACATTTAGGGTAATTTTGGTAATTCAAGGTTAAAGATGACAAAAATAATAAAAAATAAACATATGGCTAAAAACAATAAGTCCATAAATTTTTTGATCATTTCATGCAATTTCCTCAATACTTTAATTAACAAAAACAATAAAACTACTTAATTCACAAAATAGGCACACACCCAAAAAAAAAAAAAAAAAAGACACATCCTTCTTCCCTCCCTCATCTTCCTACACATAATCACAACCGTCCACCCCATACCCTTTTCCCTTAAAATACAAAATCCAACGATCCACATTGCATCACGTAGAAAATACTACATTATCATCCTCATAATTTTCCGTGAGTTTGGAATCTCATACAGAATCTTATCTACTATGTAACCTTACATAACATAATAATATCCGAGATCCCATACATACCCATATAATTAATGATCATTTAAAATTATTTTTATTTTTAAAATGACGTAACATATTGCATGAACTCAAGATCAGATTCAATCCCAGCCATTGTTTCTGGCGCCAAAACCACCTCTAGATCAACACTGCCACCGCCTTCTCTTCCGGGAAAAGCGGAGATCTTACCGTCAAATTTATTAGCGTTGCCGCTCCTGATCGCCAGCGGCCGTCCCCACCCAAAATCGTTGTCGTACATCGGGAATCTCGGCGAACTCCCCATCGTGATCGACGCGCCGTCGGAGTTCCCTAGCGGAAACACCCTCGGGTTGCTCTCCCAATCCTCCACGAACCGCCGCACCGTCGTGTCGTCGTGCGCGTTCACGTTCTTATTCAGCTGCTCCGCGCACCACCGTAGACCCCTAGACAACACGTCACCGGCCGCCGCGTACGTCGGTATGCTTTGAATCGCGTTCCCGAAATAAAACGAATCAAGTTTCGGGTTCAATCTGTGACGGCAATTCACCGCCATCCTAAACGTCGTCGTTTTATTACCTTGTAACTTCCTCGCACGTGTCACTGCTCTCCATAAAAGTGCACTAAGTGACTGAAAAGACGAAATCTCAACGACGACGTTTGACTCCGTTTTCTTCAACCAGGTTTTCATGTACGTGTCGTTGCTCTGTTTGCCGAGTATTTCGACGGCGTCAATGTCGCCGTTATCGTTCCATTTTTTGTTGTTCACTTTCGCTTTGATCTTCAAAATCGATTCTCTGCTGAAACTAAAGATTCTCTCACTCAACGGTGCGTACTCGTCGAAAGTGACTTTAAGTCCATCGGCGGGGACAAGAAGCACCGCCGGTGATATCAGCACCGATTCACGGCTGAAGTCCGGCTGTTTCGTCACCATTTTCATCCCTCTGGAGAATTCAGCGAACGTGTTGAAGAAATTCCAGAACGACGTGCCGTCAGTGACGGAGTGATTAACGGAGCACCCAATAAACACACCGTCGGAAAGCTCCGTCACCTGCACCGTCAGCAACGGTTCCCGGTGACCATCGTAGCTGACGGTACGGTCAAGAGCGAAGAAGCTCTTGACGAACCCAGGGACGTGTATGGGACTTAAAACGTCACGAATCGACCAAACGGTGCCGTTTTTGTGCACAAACCCTACTCCTTCGTCGTTGCAAGCGATATATATGTAACCGTCATCGTCGGTCCTGAAACGACCGGCGAGAGGCGGAAAACGACAAAGGGTCTGAGAGAGAGCCCTTTTCAGGAGAGACACGAGAGAGTTGACGGACATTTGTGGTCTAGTAAAGAGACCACCCTTTTGAATGTAGTGACACGAAAGCATAGGGAGGTCGGAGACCGACAACTTTAGGTCTCCGAGACTGGATTTCTGGTCTGGAAAAACGGTGCACTTTGACACCAGAAATGGAGACGACAACGAAGGCGATGAAGAAGCCACCATTTTCGTATTTTTTTTTAAAAAAAAGAAAGATTTTCTGATGTACAAAATCTCTCTGTCTTTGTTTTTTCTAAGTGAGTGTGAAGAGAAATTGAAGAACTTGGTGAGGTATTTATAAGAGGAGATGTTGTGGCTCGGTTCATGAACTTGAATTATTTATTTATTTAACTTGAATTATTTATTTTTTAACCTAATTGGCTAATTTAGTGTGATGTAAATTGTAATAGAATGAAAAATATAAAGCTATGATTGGGAACCACGTGTGCATGTTCCTTTTTTTTTTTTTTTTTTTATTATTTATTTTCCAATTAAGTCACGCACACATACCATATCAAATTATCAAATCCAAACACTAAGCTCTATATTTAGTCAACTAGTTAAGTGCTAATTTATTGTCTAATTAAATTTATTTTTAATTGTTTTTAAAATTATGATTTTACAATTCATTATGTAGAGCCGGCCTTGGCTCTTGAGTGGGTTGTATACTTGTATTGAAATTTTATTTTGCCTTTTGACTTTTTATTTTTTATTTATTTTTTATTTATCAACTAACACTCCTATGTGGGGTATCGACACGTGTCCTTTCATAATTACATTAAGAATTTAAGATTTATTTATTTTCATTATCTTTAAATACAATTTATTATCTTCAACTGATTTAGACCGGTACAAGAGAAAATCTAAATCCGATATAGGTTGTGAGAGCATTTGAAAATCCCAAGTTGGATTGGAAATTAACAAGAAAATCCTAAGAGATTTTCGCTTGAAATCACAGGCAAATCAACCATTATGTGTCTATCTATCTTGAATTACTCAAAAGCCCCAAATATGCGAGATATGCATGGTTTGAGATCATCAAGTTCTCAGCAGAATCCCATTAATTATAGGCAGAAGCAGATCTGCCATCTGGGGCTGACTGATAATTTAGATACGTGTCACTCATGCATGCGATATTTACTGTCCCCCGTGGCCTCGATCTAGAGGTTTTGTCTTGTCTGACGTGGCAAACATGCAGTGCATGTACTGAATTAGAGAGACTCAGCTGATTGAGAAAATCTTGCATGGGACTGTCACGTGGTGAGACCGTGAGACCGTGAGACTGTCCAATGAAATTGCACCATTTATCTTGGGAACATAAAAATGAATTATAAAATTCTAATTTGACACAATATCATTGAACGGTTTCACGGTCTCACCACGTGGCAATCTCATGTATGATTTTCTCTAGCCGATGATCATTAAATGGTTTCTTGTCAATAGAGAGTAGTTGTTGCGTCTGTGAATTCTCTATGTGGTTTGATCTCTCTTTCGATTACTTATCCGATTTTTGTTTTGGAAAGCAATTTTTGCACTTGTTCATCAGCCATTATTCATGATTTGGAGAGAACGGATACAGTGGATTTGGAAATGAAATAATTGGTGGAAGTGTTAGGTTTTGACTTGCATTCCTAAGTGAACCAAATAAAAGTGAACCAAATAAGACTCAACTGATGTGGAGCTTTCTAGAGACGTGGGATACGTTTGGAAGTTGAATGGTGGTGTTTGAGGGAGGTTGAAGACTAGAAGAACGGAAGAATGAAGCAAACCGTTGTGGGTTGCGTTGTGGCTTTGACAACGGTTCCCACAGTGGTATAGCACTGTGATGTACGCTGTGGATTTTGACAGAGGTAATGAGAGCGGTCGAAGATCAGTGGAGAGTGTCGCGAGTGACGCTATGAAAGCCACAACGGTGGCAAGAGCGGTCAGGAGCAGAATTGTTTCGTGGTATTGGAAGTGGGGTGCACACCGTGACCAATGCGGCGGAGACGATGTATTGCTGAGATCATGAATGTTGCGCAGATTATGAAAATGTATTCTTCTGGAAGTTTTTATGCTTGAAGGAAAATGATTTACTCCTTATAAGAAGATTTGTCATAAAAGGAAATAGTATTTATGTGGAACAAGTAAGTCTTGTACGTTTAGGAGTAGGATTTTCTTTTATCTTAAACTCCATGTAACTAGTATAAATAGAACCTTATAATTAGGTTGAAGTGTGAGTTGAACACCATGTAACATCAAAGAGTGTGAGTGAGATCCGGGGAGACCCAATGGGAATATCCAGGAGGGATCCAAGGGAATACCGGTGAATCAAGTTAGAGATCCGTGGGTAATATTTAGGGGAGACCTAGAGGATATTGATGGGTTCTTGGTGAGGATCTTCTGAGCGTGGTTTGGGGTTTGGTGTGAGAGAGAAACCTAGAGCATATGGTTGTAACAGTTTATCATATAGTGGAACTTTCTCTGTCGTCCTGACGGCCTGTGGTTTTTTACCCGTTTTGGGTTTTTCACGTATATCTTGTGTTGTGATTGTTTATTCTCTCTCATCTATTTTTCTACTTATTAACGTTATTAATTGTTATGAGTTATGGGCATATATTAGGCACGACGTTTCCGCGTTCATCGGTTTTAGGATTATCCCCGACAGGAAGTTGTGACTTCTAAGTCCGAACTAACAATCTTTATCACTCGTGATTGAATTTCGTATGAAAAATCGTTATTTGTTATCATATAAGATCTGTATAATTATCATAGATAATTTTTATCTATATATATTTTAATTTTTTTTTTCTCCAATGAGATGTTACTTGATCTACAATAAGTATTATAAGCATTTTGCATTTGATTTGGTAATTGACATATATATGATCAATATTGTATTAGAAAATAATCATGTAAACAATGTATTAGTCAAAATTAAAGTGTAAATTTTAAAAATCATGTCTAATAAAATAAGAATTATGTACTTTTAACAATCTTTTTAGTTTCAAAAATGATTTTTCAACACATGGTCATTATCATTAATTTATCACCAAAATCATGTAATTTATTATACACCTTTCTTCAAATTTAATATATATATATATATGTGTGTGTTCAACAATTAATCAATGTCTCAATAATTTTTTTTAAAAAAAATATCATAAAATTGTTTTTATACAGCCATTTTATAACATAAGGCAAGAAATATATTGTACAAAACAATCTTCGTCTTACACATTTTACGATAAGTGAATAGTTTTTTTTTAGAAAAAATAAAAAAATATCCTCCCAGTTGCTAAATCACAAATGGCAATATACAAATACAAATGTCAAGTTGAGACCATAATCTATTAAAAATGTTGCTTAATTAAACAGCATTGCATGAGTCGATAAAAATACAAATAAATAAATTAAAAAGTAGTTTCAATGAAGATTCTGTGACCTAATCCATAACTCTCTAATGCAAAAATATAATTAAATCGACTAACTATATCATAATCTTTAAAATAAATATATGATTAATTGGATTAGTACTAATAAATTTATATTAAAAAAAAACAAAAATATAAGTTGCATGCGCCGACTATTTACATTCTGGATGTTGCCTGTCATTCTCTCAATCCCGAGAATGGTCGGCTCTAATTAGAATCTTAATTGTTTAAGCTAATTTTTATTTTATTTTATTTTTAATTATGGCTACTTGGGACATTTTTTTTTTATAATTTATTTAATTAATTATCAAACTTGTGTCTGAGATTACACACTACAGGTCGGTTAATTAAGTTATGATCATAAGAAAAACTCAGAAGAAGAATCTCCTAAAACTGCCATTTCTGATTTGTCGGTTTCTGCTTATTATTTTAAATATTTATTAAATATGGGTTTGTTTAATTTAATTAATTAATTTTGATTAATAAATTATTTGACTTGTTTAGTTCGATTGTTGCAGCGTACATTGATGACAGCTGCCACGTGTATGACAGTTCAAGACCAACCATGAAAGTTTTTTTATTGTTTAATAATTAGTTAATTAATTAATTAATTAATTAATTTGTAAGAGATTAAATATTTGTGTCTAAGTACTAGGACTCCAATTAGGACAGTGAACCTTGGCATCTGCGAAACTAATTGGTTGTGTTGTGTCTGTTACAGTTCAAGACCAGCCATGCATGCATGCATGCAAGCTCTCAGTTTTGATTAATTTAACTATAATTTTTTAATTAAGGATTCACAGAAACTAAATGTATTAATTTTTCTTTAAAAAAAAAGAAAAGAAGAGAAATTAAAACAAAATTTGATCCCTAATATAGTTATCGATTAACTAACTTTTAGCTAAGCCTATTAACTATTTTTTTGAGTAAATTTGTTATTACATGTATATATAGATAAATATATGGATAGAAATTATTGAGTATAAGCTCTCATGGTGCACGCGTACACTCGTATACAAATTGATTAAATTTCGAATGTACACGATGAGAAAAATGAATTATATTTTAAAAAGATTATCGATCTTCGTTATCTATAAAATTCTTGTTATATTCTACACAAACTTATCCTTCTAACTACGAATTTAGTTGAAAACCCGCCATACATTAAGGTTTTTGGTATGTAATCACTAGGTTATTACGAATACAATAAGGGGATTTACATATAAATTCGAAATTAGAGAGTTGTTTTTGAAAAATAATCAAACCTCAAGGAGATTTTTGCAAATCTCCCAATTAACTATAAAGATGTTAATTTTAGTATATATAGATAATGTTATAAATATTATGCAATTATATATATGAATGAATGTCCTTCAATATAAAGAAGTGACTTCCATCCTTATATCTTCCCATTAGTCCCATTAGTTCATAATGTTTTGATTTATGTACACTTAATATATTGTGTGGTTATGACTTGCGAGGCTATATAAATGAGCTCTTACTATTGTATTTTATGGATGTAAGAATGTACTTGAAGGAATAAAGATTCATATTTTCTTTTGGGCTACCATTTTCCTCTACTCTTATTTTGTGTTTATGTTATTATGTTATTATTTTATTGTTCATTCTTAATCAATTTGTAACATATAATAGATTGATGTATACTTTTCATTATTCAAAGATTCTTTTCAAATTCCACAAAAATTTCGTTCAATTAACATACCAAATATAAGTTTCTATCTCTAATGGGACCCTAACAAAACACTTGTGATTATACAATCTTCTTGGATGGTCATGTTAAAAGATCGACCAATCAATTTTCTATTTCTCAAGACAATAATTCCACATATTCCAGAACAATTATTATGATTCACATGATCACAATTAGCTTCCACACAAAAACATTGAACATAATATTTACAGTCAAACTCATTCAACATAACAAGATGATGTTACAAAACTTCTTTACCTCTTAAACTTAAATAAGGAGTAAATAAATCCATTGGTTTAAATCATGTATGTACACGGTACACCTTCCTTTTTATGTTTATAGTAAGGGTTTAAGTTCCACCATATGCATTTAGTAATATATGTAGACACAATTTGTTCGGTGTTACGTGAATAGATATTGAGTCACATATGTAGTATTATTTGATTTCGGTAGATATCTGACTATAAGATTTTTTTTTATAAATAAAAAAGAAACAGGAGAAATATATATTACAAATTGAAGTTTTTAGAGATAATTCAAATCAACAAACTCATTGACTCGTTTGTAAAAACTTTACTACTGGATAATTCGTACCTTGTGCAAGTGTTGAGTCCGATTAATTCCAATAATTGAGAAATGACAACAACAAAAAAAAAAAAAAAAAAAAAATGATCTCATCATTCACAGCACCTAACAGCCAACAGGTAGGTGACGTTAACATTAAAGACTATTGATTATTAATTATTGAAGAACCTCCTTTTTGTATGACTGTTTAGTCTTTATTGTTGAAGTCAAAGCTTATTGACACCCAATAATCAAATAATAAAATTAAAATTAGGGCATTCATGCATGATGCATGTACCTGAATTCTGCATGGATTCCTCTCTTTTTTACGTTCGTTGAATTAGGGTAGGGCTCTAGGCCGGCCAGTTCTTCTTCTTTCTTCCTAGTTCCTACTACCATATGATAGGTTCAGGCCACCAGAACCTCAACAACATACATTAACATGAATCAACATACATTAATAATAGCTGGTAGCTAATACAATAAATCATATGACTATATGATTTAAATAATTATTGTATATATACCGTTATTACGTGATATTACTGATTCATCACAAATGAATAGAACAATTAAATTAATATGAGTGTTTACTAATCACGAATCTTAAAAAAGGGAAAAAGAACTTAATTTATAATTTGTGATTACAATGTTTATTAAAATCAGTTGGAATCAAATTATGTGAGTTTTACATGTAAATTATATATGAATTAAGTTATTGTTGGAGATCGAAAGGGAACTTAATCCCCCTACCCACCTAAGGAATCAAGTTCAATTTCCCATAGAATTTAATCCATTTTCATTTTATTCCCGATTAGAAAACGCCTCTTAAAATGAAAAATACAAATCTTTCACTTATAAAACATTACGGTATATATAACTCCATATTGGTCCTCTCTCAAAGACATCATTTCTTCAATCAATTGAATTATTGAAATAATGGTAATTTTAATTTTGATCATAGTGATACAGTTAGTTTATATATCTATCCAGTAGGCTACTTGGGTCTTAGGGTCAGTTTGATATTGGTTTTGAAAAGTTAAAGTCAGATTATTTTATAATTTTGACATAAAATGATGTTTCGTAAAACTTCAAAGAGTGATTTTTTTTTTAACAGCATAAATTTTATTAGGCCACAAGCCACAACCAAGCGGAAAACCCACAGCAACAGAAGCCAACAAAACAAAGAGGAAAAAACGCAACAGAAACAGAAACAGACAACAAACAACAACGCAGCACAGAAGCAACCAAACCCAAAGCAACAACAACGCAGCACAGAAGCAAACAAACCCAAAGCAGGGCAGCAAAAACACCAGCAAAAAAAACCCCAGAAAAACATAGGAAAACGCCCCCACAGCGCAGCACCAAACACCACTACACACCAACCCCCCAATCCACCAATTCCCCATCCATGAAACAGCCCCTCTTGTCCAAACTATCAGCTAAAGAGTTGGACTCTCTAAGAATATTTATGACAGTAGTATTACTTAAGACACTAAGCATGGAGCGAATGTCATAGGGTCATAAGACCAGTTCTTATGGATTTTTTTTTCTAATTTAAATATTGATTTAATAAATATAATTAATGAAAAAAATGAAATAGGGTCATAAAATCATGTATATTTTAGTCATTATAACTAATTATCTTAGCACTTTTGCAATAAAATTATCAAATATATGTATATTGTTTTTTAGTTAAACATTTGATTAACTTCACAACTGATTATTCCTTTAGCACGGCTAACAATGATTATTATGAAAGTTACAATAATACCAAACTGACCCTTAGACTATATTTGGTAGGAAGGAGGGAGGGTATGAGGGATGAATGAATTAAGAGGGAGAGAGAGTATGAGAGATGGAGAGGATAATATCAATCCTCCATGTTGTTTGGTATTGAAAGGAGGGTTGGATGGATGGATTGATATTTAATTTATAAAATTACAATATTACCCTTTAAAAAATTGGAGGATAGTATAAAAAGGGAGGGCATTTTTGTCTTTGCCCTCCCATCACTCTCCCTCCTTTCTCTCATCCGGCCAAATTGAGGGGATTCATTTTTGTGGGCCCAGAGGGAGAAGCTCTCCCTCCTTCTCTCCCTTCACTTCTAACTCCAGCCAAACAAGAGATTTGCTCTCTCTCCCTTCTCCTCTCCCTCAAACCCTCTCACTCCCTCTATTTTTCCCTCATACCAAACACAGCGTTACTGTTAGTTGTATACTTGCATTGTAGTCGGAATAGTAGATTGATATACTTAATTATGATATCTAATGTTGATTATCAATCTATATGAATTAATATTTTGAAATACATTTGTTTAAAAAATAAATAAATTGAACATTATAAAATAGATTATAAAAATAATTTCATTTATCAATTTGAAGCATTTGTTATCAAGTCATCGGCAGCATTGATGATTTTGTATTTTATTAACTTATACATATTATCCCCAAAAAAAAAAAAAAAAAAAAAAAAAAAAAAAAAAACCTTATACATATTATTATAACATTATTCACCTAAAAAAAATAATAATCGAAATCTATAAATTAGTAGGTATAAATTGTATTATTCTTGTCGATAATAAGTGACACACATAGTATATACTATTTAAATAAATAAATAAACATATATATATATGTAAAGTAGATTGTTTTCTTAAGTTTTTTTTTTTCGGAATCCGACTCCATAAATCAAATCTGTAATATTACAAAGAATATGACATTAAAGAGTTCATATATATTTCACATGAAAAAATTGTACATAATCACACACGTGATTATTTATAATCATAAGTATATCAAATATCACAAATCACAATTCATGCAGGTTAAACGTTGATATAGATGGACGGTTAAAGACCATTTTTTTTTTTTTTTTTTTTTTTTCTGAC
Source organism: Acer campestre (assembly GCA_954870605.1). Lineage (NCBI taxonomy): Eukaryota > Viridiplantae > Streptophyta > Magnoliopsida > Sapindales > Sapindaceae > Acer > Acer campestre. Next base: position 3,027,466 of record OX940808.1, on the reverse strand, counting down.
TCAACGTTTTCAACGAAATTGAGGAATTTAATTATTCTTCGAGAGAATCGAAAGCAAAGTGATGAAGCTGCTGTGGTGTCTGTATATGACTACATGGTCGTTTTCAGTCAACAACTGCAGCGCCCGTCAGCGGCTTATTAAAAAAAAAAGGCGTCTTGGAGCAGAGAATCCCCATCACCATCCCCAGCACAAAAACACACCCAAAAAAACAGTCCAATTAATGCCAAAAACCAAAATTAAGAAATATAATAAACTCTACAGCATCCAAAATTAAACAAGCAAGTTAATTTAGGGCTCGTTTGGTGCGCCGCACTGTATTGTATTAGGAGTTTAAAATGTATTAGAATAATACAATACAATGTTTGGTTTATTTTACACTGTTTACTGTATTGTATTAGCTAATACATTTTAATTGGTCTAATACAGTGGATATCGTATTATCTAATACAGAATATAAGGTTGTATTAGTTAATACAGCATAATACAATCTAATACAAAATATCACCAAACACATGATTGTATAAGAATAATACAATCCAATACAATACAATCCAATTCAATACAGTCCAATACAATCCAATACAATACAATACAGCATACCAAACGAGCCCTTAGTGGACCAAAAGTAAGCAAACCAAACAATATATATATAAATGTAAGAGGAGGAATAATTTGTTTTTATACTGGGGAACAATTATATTATTCATTGAGTTATAATTATATATATATTTTTAAATCCGAAACCTTTTATTAATAAAAAAAAAAAGAAAAAGCAAAATAGAGCAGAGGGGCGCGTAGATCCTAAAACATAAATCTTAAAAGGTACGCAGGCCTCAACAGCAGACAAAGAAACATGAACATAATTAACCACACCCGAAATCATTCCCTTATGTATCAACCCGTGCGGCCCAATTACCGACAAGGGATATATATTCAAACTCATATACATATGTATTTTATGTTAGTAAAATAAGGGGTTGTTTGTTTTTTCCACTTAAAACTTAATGAGTATGAATTAAACTCATTAAGTTGTTTTGTTTATTTATTTTTAAATGTTCAAATAACTTAAAAATATCAAAAAACAACTTTAAAAAAAAAGAAGTAAAAAATCATAACTTTTAACTTAATTCCAAATTACTGAATTATAATTAAAATATTTTCTTTCAAGTCTATCCTCCAAAAAAATATATATTTATAAATTTATCATAAATTCATAATCTGATATGGTGTAAAATTATTTCTTTTAACGTATTTCTCATTTTAAACGGCTTTTAGAAAGAAAGAAAGAAAAAACCCTAATCACTTCTCATATTGAAATCTTTTTGAGATTGAACAATTGAATTTCTTTCCTACCAAATCCTGATAAGAACTCTTTAATTTATTTTTTCATCTACATGTAGTGGTGAATAAACTTGTCTATCATATTATGGTGTTTGTTATCATTATTTTATTATGGTATTATGAAGAGTTGATGCACCGTGGCCGTGGGTGATTAAAAAATAATATTTTAAATTTGGGGTTTTTTTTTTTTTTGAAACTGCAAATATTATTAAGCCAAGAGGCAAAAAGGAACAGCAAAGCACAGCAAGAAACAAGCCAGCAAAAGCGCCAGGCCAAAGAGAAGGCCACCCCACGGGAGGACAAATTTGGGGTTTTAGTTTCCATATAGTGTGGAATTTGGGTCAATTGTCTTATAAATTACATTGTTATGAAACTAACCTCAAACCACATATAAATGGTCAAGAATACTCATGATAGTGAGATATTCAAGAAGAGTAGAAGACTCGTGGTAGTGAGATATGAAATTTACCTTAATTTTCAATTTTTCATGCATGCTAGTAGTCATCCAATTGCAACAAATTATCATTCTAAAATCTTATAAAGAGTGTTGCATGTTAAATTACTTCTTTTAATTAGTATGAGTATAGATGTAAAATTACTTATTTTCAAACAATTTTATTTTAAAAAAATAAACATGTTGATAATATATTCAGATGTGAGAAAAAAACAAACAAACATGTTATTCAGATTCAGGTTTCAGTCACTATTCAGTCTTCAGTAAATTTTAGGACTATTCAGTCTTTAGACAAGAAAACAAACTACCCCTAAGTTTTTATGAGTGTATGCATATATCACTTCTCAAGTCAGCTTACCGCATCATCTTGGGCTACTGAATTGAACAAACCATTTCAGACGGACTACTGTGTGAAATAAAAATGTAATACTCGATTTGATTTTTATTTTTAACATGTATTGTTTGAGTGGAAGATAATAATTAGGTGCTAAATACATTGAATATATAATGTAGTAAAATTGATCACCAATAATCAAAATTGCCATTTGAATCAAAAGTCTAAGTTATATATATTATATTATATATATATATATATAGATTAGGAGGAGAGACTTAAAAGAAATGTTGCATGCTTCAAATATAAAGAAACAAAGATGATAAAGCACAATGACCAAGAAGAGCTGCTAATTATTGACCATCGATAAGAGATTGAGCAATAAAACTAGTTCATGAATCAAAAATCAAAGCAAACAATTCCACCAAATGCAAGGTAACTTCAAAATTATTGACTATCAATAAAAGATATATTGAGCAAATTATTGCCGTTTAGGCTTTTAGTTTGAAATTAAGTGTGTATATATATATGCAAGCATGTATTTCATTAATTATCACTTTATTTGAAAATGTATGATACCTTTTACATATGAGATTTCAATTTACGTATGAGACTTCACATATTGAAATTCATAAGTAGAAAATCTAGCATTCACCCGATACAATGTATCTGAACTTTACGGGTTAAAATTCTCTGCATGCACCCCATGTAATGCATCCGGTCTATGCATGCCCCATGACAGAGAGAACTGAATGAGAAAGATGATCATATTAATTAGTGGACAATCTTACGACCCATTTCATGTACAACCCGGCCATACCCTCTATTCACAAGCTATACAACAAAAAATCAAAATAAAACATGTTTTACGCATAATCTAGAGTCTAAATTTGATAGAACCCTAGAGAGAGGTACAATATATGTTTGTTATCTGAATTTAGTAGTAAAACTGTCACATTTGGGTGTTTGCAACAATTGATGGGCATTAGCTCCATCCATCATCATTTTTTTATGGAAAAGATATATAAAAGTTCCAAGAATGCATGTAGGCTCAAGATCTTGGAAAATCTTTAGCCATAGCTAGGGTTTCTGCATATCTATCTTCAAGATTTGAAAGTAATGGATGGCTGTAAAACCTTCTTGTATTTTTCTTCAAATTCATGATTTAATTTGTTCTATGATTTTGACTAGGTGTAGGAGTAGGAGTGTAGGACGACTTAGAAGTGTCTGAAATTAAGAAAGAAAATTACCACCACAGTCACTTTTAAGAAAGTAGTTGTACACTTTTTTTTTAAGATGTAAGACACATATTCAAATCTCATATTTATCCATTATTGTAAAAATGTGGAAGATCTCTCATATACGGTGGGAGTTACATTCTATACTCATTGCATGCGGTTGATTTTGTCAAATCTATGGATTTCTAATCCGTTCAAATCAATGTCAGAAAGAGAAGGGACAACTAAAAAATAGGTTGAGATGTAAACCAATTAAAAACGAAAAAGAATGGGTGAGGTGAGCCCATATTGTGATGTCACAATTTTTGTATGATTGTGATGAGATTATTTTCATCATAATTCATGCTTGCATGATTGTCTGATGATATTCTGTCATTTAGTTCACACCCGTTCTAAGAAATATAGATTCTGGTTTGTAATAATTTCTTACAATGCATTTTTAAATTATAACATATATATTGCTACTTTGTTGGAAGATTCAATCTCAATAATGTTATTGAAATTTAATTATAAGATTCTTTCAATACTTGATAAACATGTAACAGTTAAACACTTTAAAAATGATGAAGTAACTGGTTATAACCAGTTAACCAATTACTTTTAAGCTATTTTATATTATATTTTTTAAAATCTATTTTAAAATATAATAATCTAATTTAATTTAATATTATAAAAAAATAAATGATAATTAGATAAGGATTATAAATATCTTCAAAATATTATTATGTGATTTAAATAAATATATGATATTTTTTATTATTTTAATTTGTATTTAATTTAGTTAAATATTTTTAATATAATAGATTTAAAATAGTTAAATTTAATTTTTTTTATTTTATATTTATTATTTTCAGAAAATAAAATATATATTTATTTATTTAATTTTTATAATATTTTTGATGTAATAAATTTTGAAATTAATATTGATTTGATTTAATTTAATAAAATGTTTGTAACATAATAATTTTTGAATTAAAATTTTGTTTTAAATGTTTATAATTATTTTTATTATTTTTTATGTGATAAACTACATGTAGCATAATTTTTGTACAATGTAACAAATTTTAAATAAAAAGTTATAATTAAGATGTGTATAGTAACAATTTCAATTTTGTAACAAATTTTAAGTGATGTTTAACAATAAAATTATAGCTCGTAACAACTTTATTGTAGTATGAAACAACTTGGTTTATATGGGTAAAAAAAAAAAAAATGTTTTGTAACAAGTTTCATGTAAAAAGTAAAAATAAAACGTTTGTAGTAACAATTCACGTTGATGTAATGTGTAACGAAAAAGTTGTAGGTCGTAACAACGATATCGTATTATATAATAACTCATTTTATATGGGTAACAAAATATCCGTACTATATAACAAGTTTTACATAAAAAAAAAAAAAAAATTAATTAATTAAGATGTATGTATATGATAACGATTTAATGTTGTAACAAATTTGACATGATGTGTAATAATAAGATCGTAACTCGTAACAACTTGATTTATATATAAGTAACAAAATATATGTGTTTTGTAACAAGTTTCACGTAGAAAGTTGTAATTAAAATGTTTGTAGTAACAATTTCACGTTGGTATGATGTGTAACAATAAATATGTAGGTTGTAATAATGTTATCGTTACATATAATAACTCATTTTATATGGGTAACAAAATATTCGTACTATGTAACAAGTTTTACATTAAAAAATTGTAATTTAGATGTATGTAATAATGATTTAACGTTTTGATAAATTTTATATGAAATGTAACGATTGAAATATACATTGTAACAACTTTGTGGTGTACAATGAAACAACTCATTTTATTTATAAAATAAAATAAAATATTCGTACTATGTAAAAAGTTTACATATAAAGCTGTAAATATATTATTTATGGTAATAATTTCACTTGTATAAAATAATGCTGTTTTTTTTTTTTTTTTTTTTTTTTTTTTTTTTTTTTTTAAGAATAGCAAAACAATATTACTGTATTTAAGCTTATAATTAAATTATAAATTTATAATGTAAGTTTCTTTGTTTTTATTTAACAATTCATTTTTTTTAGAGTACTAACAAAATCATTTATTTACTTTGTCAAATTATATCCAATATAAACATATATATATATATACAACTTGTTGAAAATGTTTCAAGTTTGCATCGTAATAAAAGACATTAATTTCAAATTTTAATAATATCCATTAGATTTGCTTTCATTTAATCTATTTGTAGTTATTAAGTCCAATAACATTATTATTCTAATAAGGTAGTATGACCCATAGTTTTTTATCAAACTATTTAAGAAGTTAATTTTGCATTTTTTTTAGTGTTGATACCGGGGTTAGGGTTCCAAGTTTCTAACGAGAGATCTATATAGATCAATTACTTTACTTATGAGCTTAGTTTGAATATTACTACCCACAAATGAGAATTTTTTTTTGATCAACCTGAATCCCGTCTGATTAAGATGGTTGGGGGATATGTATAACCAACTCAACAAAGAATTAATTGAATAAGACGTTCTATGGAAGGTACATTATTCTAAGTACTTAATAATGGTAGATATACTTCACAATATAAAACACAGTATTATTGATTTAGGTTTGAACCAATTTTCAAAATCACATTTTAAATCTTGTTTAGAAAACACTCAAACCTATTTTTATTTTATTTAAAAAAAAAATTACAAGTTGTATTAATTAATATAAATTGTTAGGCCCTAATCATGTTATAAATATATAGTATAGCCGAAACCCAATAAGATCTAAAGTAAAAATGTAATTAAAATAAAAATATATTGCAATATGAGTGCTTGAGTGGGAGGATTATTGTGGATTTTTGGAGATTTCACTTTCAATATCAATTACATGAAAGACTACAATGAGAGCCATCCATCAAGTACTCCCATTCATTGAGAAGTACTAAATGAACCAAGAAATTTAAACACAATATCGTAATGAAATTATTCATTTTTTTTGGTGTTTAAGTGTGTGATCGACTAGTTAATTAATTTAGCTTAATTAATCCATTTTCAAGCTCTTTGACTTGGCAACTCGATCATTCATTGTTTCCAAACACTTCTTGCCTTCTAATAAAATTACAAAATTTATGAAATATATATGTATAACGAACACCACAAAGTTTTGTCTTTTTCTCTTGAATCAATAAACACATGTTAATTATCTAAAGCATAGAATGCACATGTTCTCTCTTATCATGTAATTTAGACGGATGATCTACAATAAAAGATGAATATAAAGAAAAACGAAAATTTAGACTTTTAAAATATATTTCACCTCGATTGAAAGAATCATATATTGTGCTCAAGATTATTAGCAACTTTAATTATATATACGTGTGTGTGGAATACTCAATCAAATCTCAATCAAATTGTGCTAAATTAAAGACAATATTTGTTAAATAAATATATATACAGTGTAAGAATTAGAATCATTTCCCATCCTACAATAAAGTGGATAGGCCTAGACCAACTTTAATGGCAATTATTTATGCTTCTCATATATTGGATATTTGTACAACCAACTCATATCTTCACTTATTGAAGGATCCATACTCTGATTTCGGTAAGGATTTTAATGAAATCACATCGATTTTTATGAATTTTGATTTGAATATTTTTATGGATGATAAGCTTAATGAAAGCTATATATAAATAAAATTTGAGAATTTTTCAAGCATTAGAACTATTTATCCCGATTTAATTAAATATAAGGGCCTCAAAAAAATAGAAGAAATATAGGAAAATTCAAAAAAAAAATAGTTATAATATTTGAAAATTTCTCATTTTATTCATAAGTAGATTTCAATGAACTTATCATTCACAAAAAAATTCAGATCAAAATTCATCCTTAACGAAATTAAAGTAAGGGATCTCTCACATGAAAGTTACCATATATGATAATTCCCCTCACAAAAAGAAAAAAAAAAAGAAAAAAAAAAGAAGAGAGATTTGACCTTTATGTGACTGAAGGATCGAATATTGAAACACAAAGACTACATTTGATACACTGAATTTAGATTAAATTGAAATGAACTATTAATATTAAAGATGATTGAATTGTAAATGATGGGATAGGATTTACCTTCTCATTGTATTTCCCTTTCATATATTGGAGATTTGTCCAACCAACTCATATCATCTAACATCACATATATGAGAATTCCTTTATAAAAAAAAATAAAAAAAAAATAAAAAAAAAAAGAATAAAAAAAGAGAGATATGACCTTTATGTGATAGAGGAGATCGGATATTGAAGCGTTTTCGTAGTTTCTACGTATGATACATAGAATTTAGATTGGATTGAACATCGAATTTAGATTGGATTTACCTTAACCCACTCCCAATAAAAAAATAAAAAAAATTATAAGATAAGTACAGCGTTTAGCCTTTAAGACATTAGGTTAGAATTTCTTAAAAATAAATTTAAAAAAAAAAACAAAAAAAATTAGGTTAGATTAATGGCAGAGTCACATACTGGCTAGAAGTCATGCATGACCCCCCCAACCCAATAAAAGAATCTGGCTTTGTCACTGATTGAAATTATCACCATTAATAATTTGATCAATTCAGTCTAGTCTTTGCTATCCACTGTACATGGCTAATGGCTTGAGGATCTTGATTCTATAAAATAATAAATAAATAAATAAAATCCACTTTCTTTGTACAAGTACATTGGACATAATCATTTGTGCTTCCAACAAGAACTTGTTTATTGGAAGAAAAAAACAAAGAGAACACAAGAATACAAAATAATGGTGATCATGCAAGCACAAACACAAAGGACACATGATCTAAGATATGTACAAATGATGTGAAATCCACTACTGTTTTTTCTTGAACGATATTATGTTCCATTTGGTCAAAAGAATTCTCATTGCAAAACCCCTATTTGTCCTCTTTGTTTTTTTTTTTTCCTTTTTTTTTTCTCTTTCCAAAAAAAAACATGTGGGACATTTTTTTTCCAAATATTACTGCTCATTGGTAGTGGAAAATTCTTGAAGATATGTTCTGATAAATTATGTCTTTGATGATAGATCTTATTGTTATTGGGTTGTCATCTCAACACGTTGGATAATAAAATTAAATATTAAGAAAAAAAAAATCCCATTAGAAATCACCAATTTGTCATTATTTTTTTTTAATGTTTTGTGCAAGAACATATGGGACGACATTTGTCTTATTATTACTAGCTAGGGATAGTAAAGGCACATACAAATTTAATAAAACAAAATTTATTTGTTGTAACATACATTTTATCATTTATATTTTGATTATTTCAAACGTGACTATATAACAAGAAAATCAATAACAAAATATCATGATTCCTAAGACCAATCGAAGGTATACATACGTCCACTTAGGGTGTGTTTGGTAGGGAGGAAAATGGAGAGGAAAGAAAAAGGTGGAGGGAAAATGAAGAAGAGAATAGGGAAATATATGTTTGGTATGGAGAGAAAAGTGGAAGGAAGGGAAAAATGGGAGGAAAGATTTGTGGGTGTGACCCACCAATTTTAATCCTCCCAAAAGTGGGAGGAAATGGGAGAGAAATGATGGAATTTTTTTACTTTTACTTAAAATTACCAATTTGTTCATTTTTTTTTTAATATATAAAGGGAAAATATCATTTTCGTCCCTATGGTTTACCATATTATTTATTTTGGTCCCCATCGTTCCAGTATTGACCAATTTAGTCCTTATGTGACATTTTCCGTGAAAATCTGACAACATGACATGTGCAGAAGGTCAAATGACCGTTATGCCCCTAATAACGATTTAAAAATAATAAATTTATAATTAATTAAATTTTAAAATAAAACTAATTAAATTTTAAAATAAAACTAAATAAATTAAAAAATAAAACTAATTGAGCTATTAAAAAAATGGAAAAAAAATCTCCAAATAAAAAAATAAAATAAAATAAAATTGAACTTTCAGACTTTGATCATATCATTCAAACAACCCAGAAATCATCAAAATCAAACCCAAACCAAAGCCAGGTTCAACAACATCATCATCTATCAACCACAACCACCAAAATAAAACCCAAACCCAACCAACATCCACTGTCAAACACAACCACCAACACTCATGGCTACACCCACACCAACATCCCTGTTGATCTTGCTGGTGAATAGGATATTCTCCATCAACGTCAATTTTCCAGAATTTCCTTCCAATTTTTTTTTTTACCAGATTTATTAAAATCAAAATCACTTTTGATTTTTTACCATTTTTAATCACCAAAATCGAAACCAATAACTTGAAACCTCTGATTTTTAATTCCATTCACCTGAAACAAAACAAGAAATAGAGATCATTTTTTTTTCCTCAAATGATTCCATCAATCGGAAACTGGAAATCAATTGAAAAAAAAAGAAAGGATTTCAACACCTGAACGGCTGAACCCAAACTCATCCATCACCCACCACCATTCATGTCAATCACCAAAATCTAACCCTCAAATCCAAATCCAAAAACCCATCAACCACACCATCACTGGCTCAAATCCAACCAAACCCATCGACCACAACCACACCTGCCGCCGTGGCCGTGAAATGCCCATCCTTTCACCTTTACGGCGGTGCCAGCCACCCCTCAGTCAAAGGAAAAGGAGAGGGAAAAGAGAGATATGAAGAAAGAGAAGGGATCCGCGACAAGAGGAAATCGAGCAACGGGAAGGAGGAGATTGGCGCTATAAGGTTACGATTTGTGTGATTTCGGTGGGTTTGGTGTTAGAGTGGTGGCTAGGGTTTGGGCTTGTGTGTTAGGTTCGAAAAGGCGGCGGCGATGAAGTTAGGTTGGTCAGTGATGGGTGGTAGTGGTCTTGGAGATCGAAGAAATAGAAAGAGATTGGTGTTGGATCTGTGTTGATGATGATGATGGGTTTGGCTAAATGGTGGTGGTGTGAAGGTGATGTTGGTGGTAATGCTGATGTTGGGTTTGGCTAAAGTTATCACTGATAGTTTATTATATAAAAAAGATATAATAATATTCATTAATGATTATTAACCAAGTTATTCTAAGGTTCGTCGGAGGACATTATAACGATTATGCTCAATCTTAATAATACTATTCATTAATGATTATTATTTTTTTAAAATTGTTTTTATTATTATTTTTGTTAATATTTTTATTTATTTATTTTATTTTAAAATTATTTTTATATTTTATTATTTAATTTAATTATATTTATTAAATATCAAATTGATTAAATATTATTATTTTAACTTAATAAATATTTAATAATATTATTTTAATATTACTTTTTAATTATTTTTAATATTAATCTTTTATTAAAATATTTTAATTCGTATTTTAATTTTAATTATTTAATTTAATTATATTTATTAATTTGATTAAATGATTAACAATCCATTTACTAATATACCCTCACTTGTTTAATAGAACCCTAACAGAATCTGACGGTGGGGACCAAAAAAACAATTAATAGTGAACGTTTGGACCTGCATGGCCAATACTGGAACAATAGGGACAAAAACAGATAATACGGTAAACCATAGGGACGAAAATGATATTTTCCCATATATAAACTATAATGCAAGGGTAAATTAGTAAAATTGGTAAAGAAGATCCCTTATTTCCTTTCTGTTTACCAAACAACTAAAGGGAAAATCATTTTTCTTCTTTTCCATCATGTTTTCTATCCCTCTACATCTTTCTAATCTTCTTATTTTCTTTCCTACCTACCAAACACACTCTTATAGTTCAAGTGGTTATACACTTCTTCTTTACATATGTGATGGGTCTATAAAATTATAAAATGTGGGGAAACCTCTCTTTACCGTGGGAGTTACTTTCTGGTTCCTTTATGGTTCGTGTTTATAATCCTTGATCTTGTCATATAATAGATATCATCAAGTCTCAATATACTCCTAATCCGATTGGTGTCAAACTTAAAAAAGAATTAAACAAAATTAGGAAGAATAACAAGATATATTTTTATATTAAATTTATGAGTTAATGTGATCAATTTCTAATACTAGAAATTTGTCACAAAAAAGAAAAGAAAAGAAAATACCACTAATAAATAAAAATTCTATCATTGTGGCACTTGTATTGATCGTTACTCAATACACCCAGTCAGTTTCTAAGTACACTCATTTCAATTTTCAAAGTACACTCTTTTAAATCTCTTAAAGGTTGTTTGAAATTAGAAAACAAATATACAAATTTGGGCTAGGCCCAAATGTTTTAATTTTAATTGTATTCTATTTTCATTTCCAGATGTATCCTCCCAGATTAGGCTCGTTCACATCGAAACCCTAACCCTAACCCTAAGTTAAAAAATGTTTCAAATCTCAGTTTGTACTCTAATCAATTGATTTTTCGGGTAATTCGATCGAGAAATTGACAGGCGAAGAGGCAAATTTCTTTCAACAATGACGTTTCTGCTTTTAAAGTGATATCAAAAATTCTCTTTTGAGGTAACTTAGTTGATTCTAGAAATGCTTCTGATCTGTTTGTTCTTTTATAGTTTTTCTCTTTTAGGTTTTGATTTTTCTCTGTTTGGTTACTGGGAAAGCCAAGGATTTTGAAAATGTTGGTGAAAGTATTAAATTCTTAAGTTCTGTTGATTTAGATTTAACTTTATCAAAATTCAGCTACAAATGGAAGAACAAGAAGAAAAAAAATAAAATACCCAAAATGTGTTATTTTAGTTTATTTTTATTTTCTCATTTATAGCAGTTTAATACAGATGGGTTGTTGTATTCATTACTCTTGTGCCTTTGAATTTAGGGTATGCTAGATAGTTTGGAAACTAGTTCTTGAGAATCTAAAGTAAGTGAACATGGACTGCTCTTTTGTGATCTTTTAAGTCTCAACATAATTTACCGTCTTTGGATTGGAATGTAAATGTACCAACATGTGTTCATGAAGGCCAAAGAATAGTTGTGTTTTGTGAGATTCTCGATTAGGACTGGAAGCATTCGGACTATGATTTGTTGATTAACGATTTGAGTAGTAGACTTTATTGGATAATTGTATCGGTATTGGCACGAGTATTTGTTTTTAATGAATGATGAAAAGTGATCTATTTATTTTGTGATGATCCTTGATTTCAGAAATTGGCAGATCAATTTCTGAGTTTGTCTTTCGAAGATCAAGTGCAAACTTTGCCGTTGGGGCTGTTGTGGTATCGAAGGCTTGGAGTTCGGATGGTGATTTTGCTTATTTGTATGGATTCAAAGATGTGTGAGCAAATGGAGGTGTTTCCAGACCAGCATACCTCCACAGGTTGGCTAAATTGTATCTGCGGATTCTGATATTCGGGTTTAAAGATTAACTACAGTTTACAGAGTCGTCAGAGAAGATGAAGAGAAGCTATATTTTAAAGAATTCGATCTTTCTTGTATTTGTGGTGGTGTCTGTTTGTTGTTTATTGGTTCTGGTTTTTTCAATGCATAGGCTTCCAGAGATATCACTGCAAAGGCCTTACCGTACCATGATAAATAGAAAAGTTTCGACAAATGAGTTGGGGAAATTTGCAGAGATGATGCTTGAAATGTTGCCCGAGGATCTCGCTTTTACTGTGTTTGTTCCTTCAGCGAAAGCGTTTGAGCGCGATCTCAGGCTACAAGTAAACAACAGTCTTGTAGGTGACAAGATGAACAATACAGATGCTATAATTTCTCGAGTACTGGGGTTTTCGGCTGTTCCACGGACTCTTTCTTCGGTATCAGTACCTTACGGTGAAGAGATCTCTTACGATTCATTATCCGGTTTTACGTTATACATTTCGAAAGGTTTAGATGGAATGCTGGTTGTTAACAGAGTTAGATCAGAAAGGGTAGATGTCAATAAAGGAAAACTACTTGTACATATAATGGATGGTGTTATTATGGATGCTGAATTTGAACAATCAGTTCAACTTGATTTCAATGAAGGAGATTGAGCCAAACTCAACATATATTGAAATATTCTTTATTAATTTTAGATAATATTTATAATATATATCAACCTAATTTTAGAAAACTTTTGTAATTGCACGATTACGTGATATATTTTTCTTATCGAATAATTTTTCATGGTATGTTATGTAATGGCGCAATGCTTTTTGGGGTGGAGAAGAACCTGAACCCATAACCTCGTGTGCATAATTAGGGTATATCACAAGACCAACCTCATTTTAAACTTTATGCGACATTGAAGAATAAATACCTAAAATCACAAGTTTGAAAATTTGAAAAATATTAAAAAAAATAAAGAAAATATTTTTCTCATGACTACCCATTAACAATTGTAGTTGATTTAGTTTACACATTCAATTATTACAGTAAAAAAAAATATGAATTTTTTTTATTAAAATGGAAGTTGTATTGAATGGTGGAGAGTTAAATGTTAAATCTAATTTTACATATTTATTTAACTTCAAAAGGCCAAAAATAAAACAAACAAAATCCACCAATGAAAGAGGAAGCATCTTAAATTGCAACAGGAATATTCATCAAGTATCCAAGAATGAGCATACAATTTAACATCAAGCTAACATTTCTAGGCATAATTGTGAAGAAAAAAATTAAGACATGTTAGCATAATATAAAATCATAAGCAATACAAATCAGAGGGTCCGGAGAACTGGTAAATACTTCTGTAGATCACCAAACATATTCCTCCTCTCCCTCTCTTTCGGATCCAGAGAACTTAAAATGGGTCCGAAAGGAAGATGATGATAATCACGATCTGTCACCGTAGGATACCCCTCTCAATGGAAATCAAAGGTTGAAAAATTCCCCAAACTTAGCTTCCAGCCGTGGCAGGTACAGCAACTGGCTTTGAGTCTTCAGCCTTTTCGTGTTCTTTGTTGAGCATCTGAAATATTGAAGAAATTAAATTTAGCAAACCACAAAGTATAATGCGAAGCAAAGATTCATCAGATAATAATATAAAAGTCTATCCAAGCGAGACGAGAATCTCGGTAATGGACAAAGTTCAAGCTCATGGTATGACAGGAAGAGACCACAGCAAACAAACGGTTGAAATTGAACATGAGAATCAGCAAAGCTAATCTAAAAATAAATAAAAAAGAACGAATATGTAGCTTAATCTATAATAAAACCAAGACAGTGGTAAGAATGGCTATTTCGATGCTGGTAGAAATGTTTTATTAAAAAAAATACGTATTTTACTTACTATATGAGTGGGCAGGAAAGAAAGAGACTATACAGTGCGAGATGCTAATTTTAGTGTGAGAAGCTTGGCCACCTCAATATCGATAGTTACAACTTACAGCTAATAGCAGCAGTGGTATGGAAATAATAGCATGTGAAGGTTAGAAGGTATAGTAGTGAAATAAACTATTTGTGCTAGGATTCGAAAAAGATATTCTCACCTTGTTATTGATCAAGTTGTGGAGAGCAATGACACTCCGGATGAGGGAAGAAAGATAGATAACCAACATCATATCATTAGTTTTCACTGCACGTAGTGGAATATATCAAAAACCCACAGAAAGAAAGAAATAAAACATAGGAAGGAAAGGATGACATAATTGCTTAATTTAATTTTTTAAGTTTTGTACCTGCAAAACCCTTGATCAACTCGGACACGTTGAGGTTTGGAAGAAGATTGAACACATTCTACAGAATTTTAAGAAGATGTGAACATAAGAATCTTATGATAAGATGACAAATAACCAACACAATAAGTGGAATGGAAATTTTATATATAAACAAACAAGGAAAGAAAAGAATAATTAAAACAACAGCCTGCAGCACGTGACCAGGTAAGCAAAAATGAAATAAACAGTCAACCCAATTGCTTAATAGAATCTCAAGAGTTTAAAGATTTAAGTTTGGCAAATGAAACTCATGCTACACCTGCCTATATGATTGCACAAAATTAACAGGCATTATGAACAGAACAAGAAAAAATGATAGAAGCATCAACTTGAGACAAACAAAATTCCATAGAACTACACATCAGATACAATCTTGTCATTTTCAAGGGCTGTTTAGTCCATTATAAGCAAACATTCCACAACGAACTGCATAACAGGGTTACCAAAATAAGAAACCTATTTACTGAATCACCAACAACATGGAAACAGATACTTAAACAAGTATCTTTGGTACTATAACTCAAAATAACAGTAAAAGAGCCTGCTAGAAATCAAAACTATATCAGCTCCAGGTAACAATCAGATGCCAGGGTCAATTCTAGATCTAACTGGACATTGTTCAAAATTGAGTTTCAAGTCATTCATCAAAACTTGAAGTGAATTCACTTGGAAACCTAATCATTTTCAGTTAAAATCCAATTAATATATTCAAACAACATAGATAGATAAGCATACACATCAACACATGCACACCTCCAACAAAGAAATATGTGAGTAGCCCAGAAATAAACCTGTAAATGGTACAAAATCTCGTGGTTTAATGGGAGTTTTTCGTCAATTACAAGGTCAAGATAACTCCGTATCTCTCGAAGCCGTGCATCCAACCCCTTCAGAGCTGTAAGTTTTCCAGTCACCTGCAGGAAACAAACATAAAACCTATGTTTTCAGCAAACTGAGATAGCCGGTAGAAAAATTCAAAAGATGGTAAGTAATAAATGTCACTTAGAGCTAGAGATACATTAAGAAGTGAAAAATAGCAAGGTAAAAACGAGATGTTAATAAACAAGACCTCTGTGGCAAGGGTGCTAATAGTTGTATCTTTCACATCTCTGAGCAAGTGTTCAACACCTGCAAAAGGTAAAAAAGGAAAGGCAACTCATAAACGGATGATGGAGTTAATTTATAAAAATGCATATTTCACACTATTTATAATCAAACAAGGAACCGAGTTATAATTTAGTATACTGGGATTCCATATCAAAAGTATACCAATTTCCTCGACTTCATGAGCAGCAATTTCTGAGAGAACATGCACAAACACCTTCTGGCTTTTCTGAGTGGCATTCTGTAAATTCACACAATCAATTTAATTTCAAGCATAGATGGGAGCAGTTTGTATACAAATGCTAACATATGTAGATGCTTTCAGAGAACTTATATTTTTACCTCTTTCACTTCTTCAACAGCATAGTAAGCTTTGGTGGGTATTCCAAGCTCCTTGGGTTGGACATCAATTATGACTAATATGGGATTTGGTACATAGCTGCGATTAAAGCGGGATAGAAAAGATCAAGATACAATTATACAACAGTGAAATTATACTTCAAGAACTCCATGGCAAAATCTTTCATCTCACAAATCATGATTGGTAATCTTACTTATTAAACAATCCATGAATATCCAGGTCATTTTCCCGCAATTTTGGACCAGTGCTGTACCACCCCACAACATGCTCCTTTGCTGAAAGAAGAATATACATATATTTTTATATTTGGTTATATCAGATCCTTTATAAAATTACATGGTACCAAGTGGAGTAATACCATTTATTCTCTTGAACATGGAGAACATTGCTTCATGGTAATTGTGGTCAAGAAACCAGATGCTTGGGTCCTTGTCATCTTCTTCAAATGGAACTGCAAAGTGAAAGATAAAAATCAATTACGAAATAAATTTCCTTCCAAATCATCAATCAACTACAGCCCAACAACCACTCTAAACCTAATACAGAAAAAGAGAAAACTGTTATCTTTCTCGGCACCACACTCAGTATTGATTGGGCCAAAAATATAGAACGTATCATTCCACTTACATTCTTCCCACATATTAACAGACAAGTTGCAGCTTTTAAATTTTTATCACAATAAATAAACCAAACCTCTCCCCACCCTGGTGTGAGCGGAAATTAATCCCAAGAGCTCCTATATAACGACCAGAGACTTTATCGGCTAAACTAGCTAGTACCCACAACAAGGTGTAGCTAAATGCCAATGTTCTTAATATTAGTAATCAAATCGTAAAAGGACCGAACACAAATCCTAGCAAGCTAACACATACAATATTATACATGATAGCAACCACCGCCAAAAATGGCAGATGAAATTCAACATTAGATAGTGCTTTATACAAAATTTAACTAAATTGCAACTTAAATTAACTACAGAGTAACCAAAATTAACAGAAATAAACACAAAATTAAACTAAACTGTAACTCAACACAAACGATGCAGTTAATAATTCAACAACAACACTGATTTTAAAAATATTTTTCACTTTGAATCATACAAAATCTACTAATATCAAAATCTAAATTTCATTATGCTTCGTAACTAAAACTTAAAAAAAAATTCGAAGTTTCAAACGAACAGATCTACGAAGTAATCGACAAAACGAAACAAAATAGAAACCGTACTCACCTGCATAGCTGTTGGTGACGTCGATGGTGCCTTTGAAAGCCGAGCCGAGCAAAACGCCGACAACGCGCTTGCGCGTGTCTTTGGCGACTCTGTTGTAGTTGTCGACGATACTGAGAAGAACCAGAGGATGCACTACCACCTTCTCTACTGGTCTCACCGATATTTGCTGCGATTTTATCACGTCCATGTCGGCTAGATTTTTCGATTTCTGTTTCGGTTTCGCTCTCCGATTTGTTGTGTTTACACAGGAAATTTTTGATTGCTTGCTCTTCAGGAAATGTTGTATATATTATATATTTTTGTCAGCTGGATTTGGGCCGGATCGGTCATAGGCCTGATTGAGCCCAAAAATGTGTATTTAGAGACTCCAAAAAATGGGCCTTGAAAACTAGAAAACACTCAATGAAATACTGTATATATATTGGTTTTTTTTTTAAGTGACGATATTTACACCCCCTGAAAAATCATACGTACACCCCTTTTTGTATGTACACCCAATTAAATTTTTTTTAAATGATTATATCTTATAAACACCCCACACGTTACCAATTATGTTTTTCCTTCTAATTTTAAATATATATATATGAGAGGAATTATTAACCCAAATATGATAACCCATAGAGGAACACCTGCACCAATATGAGAGGAATTTCTTTTAACAGCTGCATGGATCAGTGTTAAGTTTCAAATCCTTAGGACTTTGGAGGGGGTTCCAACTTAATCTGCAACCTCTTTAGCTTTAAACTCTTTATTTAACATTAATAGTTTCCTGGGCATTATGAAATTCATGTAGATAATTTGTTACCTCTTCCAAAATATCCTTTATCAATCTAGTTTTTCACTTTTTCCTTTATGAATAGGTACCACAAAACAGTTTTGCTCCAAGCTTCATCTATCAGAAAAGTGCATGAGCCAAACTACCAGAGTTTCCAAATCCAAATGATCACCCATCTTTTATAGCTTAGGAGAACAGTTTGAGTTTTTATTTGTTATTTTTTTTATCTTTAATTTAATTTAAATAGTAAAATTTTGAAAAAGTGAACAAGATTTAGGTGAATGTTTTCCATTGTTTTGTTCAAAGTCTCATTCTTACGGATTGTGATCTAAATAAAGTTGGGGTCTTATCCCCTTGAAAAAAAAAATAGTTAATATAAGGACAATATTGGAATTTTCAAAATATATAATTTTGAGATGTAAATACAGTTTTAGAGGGGTGCAAATATCGTCACTCTTTTGTTTTTTAATTTTTTAATTTTTTTTCCAGTGAATTCTATGAAGAGTGACGATATTTATACCCCTTAAAAATTGTATATGCACCCCACATTAATATTATTTTGGAAATCCAATATTACCCTTGAATAGTTTATAAGTACACCCACTAATAATTATTAATCGATTTATATTAATCCTTTGTAAAAAAAAAAAATTAATTATTAATTTTTTGATATTTCCATATATAATAAAAACCCTTCTATTTTCTCAAACCATAGCTTCTATTTTAAATACTAATTTCAAATCTATTTTCAATTTCTTCTAAGGAATACAAATTGACTGAAAAGTATGATAAATGGATCAAAATCATATGATGAAATTGGTTGTGAAAATATAAGTTTTAAATTAATTTGTATTATTTTAATTACAAAAACAAAATTATAATGGATTGTCTTCTCCATTTGTTGTTGTTGTGGGAATTGAAACAGTTTACTGCTCCCCCAAGACCATGAATGAGTGAAGGGAAAATCATCAATACCAACAATTAACTTTTTCAGAAACATATATGGTTCTTCTTGTTTGGTGCAATTCTGGTTTTCTATTAATGGATTTAAAATTTTTAAACATGAAATTAAAACAATAAAAGACACCCATGCACCGGTTAAAGCTAGCAAGTGCATGAAGCCATGGCCGAATCTGCAGCAAGTTGCAAATACAATGGTGTTCTTCAACAATTCCGGATTCGTCTCCACCAAATCCTCCAATTTTAAAATTTAAATAATAATAAAGTTTATTAGATAACAAATTAGTGAGGTGTACCCGCAAAATACAATATAATAAAATTAAAGAAAGAGTATTTTTGGTATTAAGTGGGGTTTATTTACAAATAATTTTTTTAAAAAATTTTGTAGGGATATGCTTACGAAAAGGGGTATATATACATTTTTTAAGGGGTGCTACGTCACTCTTATATGAAATGAATTTGGACTGGGCCGATAAGAATAGTGGAGGCCATTTTAATAACACTGGCCTTCATGAAATTAGAGAAGGAAAAAAAAAATCTAAATTTTTGGTCATATATATAATTATTTTTATAAGAGTTGATATTCTAATTGAACTTTGTAATATATTATTGTTGGTTAAAATAAATATATATAATAATACAATAATTTTTTTTTTCAATTTACATATTGAATTAAACTGAGGGAATCTAAGCTCAATATTATTGGTATGATACTTTAGTCACATTAAAACCAAGGAACATATATTTTATCACACTTATAAAATGTGTTAGAATAAATTTAAATTGATAAATTATTTATTTTAATGTATTGACTGAGTCAAAAGAGACCGGTGCATGAAATTCAAAGATGGAAGCAGACCCAAGAATACATGTATATAATTCAATTATTCCAGTACAATTTATTTTTTTTTAATTTTTTTTAATTTTTTTTTATGTATTTCAAGAAGACATTTCTCATGAAAGGAAGCAAAATTCCAATTTCCAAGCATTCAAATCCGACAGAGTAAACACAGAGGAGAATGTCCATCAATTTTTTCTTTAATATTTTAACAAGAAAATTTGAAATTAATTAATTAAACTATCATAATTAATATTACTATTTTCATCATGAGCTACAACTTAGAAAATTAAAAACCCTAAATTTTCCCAGAAAGATTGATCAAAAGCTAGCTTGTTTACAAAAAGCTCAAACGCAGATCCAATGGTGGATGATGATCATGATTTGCATGCATTGATCTGATCATCAGCTTCTCTGGTTCTGAATATTCTTCAAAGGAATTCAATGGAAAAAGCTGTAAAGTCTCCATCACTTTTTCGGGTTGATGATGATCATACACTTGATGATGATGATGATGATGATGATTAACCTCTAGAAAATCTGCAAAAAACAACAACAAATCATTAAAAAATAAACCTTAATTTAATATAACATTGTTTCTATTTGATTGATCTCTACATCAACTATTCTATAGTAGTAATTATTAAACTCTTCAATAAAATAGATAGACACATGTAACACTTTTTCGATAGCATAACGATAGATGTATCGTTGAATCAAAACTCCAGATCTCATGACTCTAATATATTCCATATAAATCAGTAATGACTCGATCCAAAAACTTAATTAAATTCATTAGATATATATATATATATATAAACTGAGGATGAAAAAACTTTAAACGTACGTTTAGGAGATGAAATCTTATCCATTCGACGAATGAAATCCTTGTGTTGATGATGATGATGAAGATCATGATTATGATTATGATGATCATCATGAACAGATATTGATACTTTGCGACGCTTTTGTCTTTCTCTAGCTTTATGGTTTTGAAACCAGTAGAAAACATTCTTGCTCTCAATCTTACCATAAAAGCTCAACTGTGTAGAGATTTTCTGGATCTGATCGGTGCTTGGAGTCCTGAGACCAGACCTGAAAAGCTCAGTTAGAACCTTAACTTGTTCTGTTGTCGGATTCCACCGCCCACACTTGGTTCCAGTACCGTTACCGCCCCCGCAGCCTGCTGCTGATGCTTTAATGCAAAAGCCTGACATGCCTTCGTCCATATCTGAGAGAGAGAGAGAGAGAGAGAGAGAGAGAGAGTGAGCTTTAATGGAATTCTCTGTGAATAATAACTTTTCTCTCTGAACTATCTCTGATGATCAGTCTGAACACAAAAGATTGTGATGAGTTCGTGTGCATATATATATACAATAAAGTTAGTGCATATATATAAAATAAGAGTCGTTGTTTGGTGTGTATGTTCCGTGTTTTATTTCCGTGCGAACTTAAATCTTAGTCGTCAGATGCAGTTCAACATTCAGGTTTGATCTGAATGTTGATTCATGTTTTCGTAAGTTCTAAATATTAAGAGTTGATTCTTAATTGATGTAAGTTATATAATCATATACATTTTATCAGTTTTTCCATTGTCAGTTTGTCCCGATATAAAATATATCAGGACGAACTGACAGTAAAATCAATGTACATGCATTTTATAAAATAAAGTTAGCACGTATATGATATCAAATTATAAGAGTCGTTAATGAAATGTTCATACTTTATTTTTGTATTAACTTTAAATTTGAATCGTTAGATGTAGTCCAACATTTAGGTCTTACATTAATTAATCTTTTAGTAAATTCTTCACATTATAAGTTGATTCTCGATGCATGTATTGAAAAAATAAAAATTCACATTTTATCTGATTCAAATTTCGTACTCCAAGAACTAATTTGGTATATAATAATTTCCGTATCAACGTTCGTTAAATATCTATAGTTCAATGCAATCTAACATTCAGTTTCAAACATTAACTCATCTCTCTGTAAATTCTTCACATTAAGAGTTTATTGAATACACCTATGTATATATAATATGAGTCTCTCATAAGGGATCCGATTATTATGAATTTTGATCTGAACATTTTTGTGAATAACAAGATCATTGAAATCTATTTATGAATAAAATTTAAGAATTTTTCAAGCACCAGAATTATTTTTCTTGAATTTTCCTATATTTCACATATTTTTTATGTCTTTATATTTAACAAAATCGAGATAAATAACTATAATACTTGAAAATTTCTCAAGTTTTATTCATGGGTAGATTTTATTGAACATATCATCCACAAAAAATTCAAATCAAAATTCATAAAAATCGATGTGATTTTATAAAGTTCTTTACCAAAAATAAAATAAGGAATGAATTAAAGAACCACTCATATATATACATATATCAAAAGACAAAAATTTGTACCGTATCCATATTCAGCCATCTGTTCTTGAGATTTTCGTATAAAATAACAAAGAAAGTATGTTGAGAATCACTCACTTGCTTTGAATTTAGAGATTGCGTGAGAGGTTATCATCTATACATGTATTATACATATTATATTTATATATATATATATATATATGAGAGGATATGATCGTTCATGTTTTTGCTAGGGTTTTGTGTAGGAGAGAAAGAGAGACTCATGAGAGAGATCGACATGCGCAAAAGCTGCCACTGTTCAACGTTTTGGTATCGGCGAGCAGACAAGAAGTGAGTTTTTATTAAATTAATCATTAATCAATTAATTATAGATTGTTTTATATATTATAGTTAAGTTGTATAATATGCATGAATCTTTTGTTTTTCTGTCTCTTTGAGTTGAGATCAACATAGATTTAGATAGGGTTTCTTTGTGTTTTTCAGTAAAGTAGGCACTTTGGAGCTGCTATATATTATATTATTCTATGTGTTGTCTCATGCATATGGTTTATACATATAAACACATATATAATGTTTTTGGGAGTACTATTTTTATAGTAAATATTCTTGAAAAACTTTTTGTGGAAGTAGATATCTGGTCACACATACAGTACTATTTAATCTCAGTAATTCTTGACATATCATTGACCCTTTCCGGGTTATAATTTGATGTAATATATTTAGGATTGCACATATAGTGTTTAATCTGAACAAGTGTCGATAGATCCTTAACTGGTTGGATGTTAGTATTTAGTGTAATACATCTTATAATGCTTAAAAAACAAAAACATGACTTATTGAATTAGAAGTAGTAAATTAATGATATTGAAGATAAACTCATTTGAATCCTAACTGTAGATTAATTAATATATAAAGTAACTTATTTAATATATAGCAGGAATAATGTGATAAGTCCAAAATCATGAATACAAGTGAATAATCCAAGCTTGGATTTTAAACCCATATTGGGTTTATATCTCTGATCTCTCTCTATGCAAAAGAACATTATAATGGAACAATTGTTTTATATTTATATTAACAAGCAAATTGAAGCAAGTGAAAGTCAAAGTTGGTGATCACAAACAATCACATTATTTGTCTGATCTTTGTTGGACGGTTGTGATCACAAATTCTGACAGGCATACTGGAGGCTAGGTTGACTATCAAGTAGAGTCCAGTCAAATAAAGGTAAGCTAAAACCTTCTTTTAAGGGTGGTGGTGTGGGAACACAAAGAAGAAGAAGACAATAAAGCCACCAAATTAAAGAAAATTAATTGAAATAATTACTATTAATGTGGGAGAGACAACTCATGACCAGCCAAAAAGGAAAGCAAAGTTTGTGTTAATTTTTTAAAATAAATTGTAGGGCATGCGGGTTCTTCAATCTTTTAGGGTTCTTAGATTAAAATTTTTGGGAAATTAAAAAAGGGTTTTTATTTGTTAGTTTGGTTATAGGTGACTGACCCTTAAAAGTAGGTGAAGATGTTTTGTATTTTATTGCTTTGTTTGTATATACTTCAATTGATTTGAGAGAGGAGTGGGATTTGTTTTAGTATAGAAATGTCTAACTTTGGGATTTGCATGCCCTGTGAGAGATAAAGAGAGATTTAGAGATTAATTGAGACTTATAGCAAAAACCCTAGAAGCTATAATATAAATAAACTTCAATCTAGTTACTAAATTAAGTGGGTAAATTATAAGTTAAAACCAAGGATTCAATATAAACGAAACTATCCATGCAAATAAATAAATAAATAAATAAATTTAAGATTTTTAATTAAGCTTTTTCAAAACGGTTTTTTAAATCTATTAAGTGTGAATTTGCTCCTTATTATTTTCATGTTCAAAACCCGATTGCTCTAAAATTGATAAAACCTTTGATTTTTCAATATTTTTGAGAGAAGGAAGTATATATATATATATGTCTCTAATCAAATGTTAATGAGTTTGACGAAATCTATCGAAATTAAATATTACATACGTGATTTAAATATTTACTCTCACAATATTAAGGAAAAAGCTTACTAAACTACTTATAAAATGCCTATATATAATGGAACTCAAAACCTCACCACTGCTATATATAGAATGAGAGATGCAAATCACTTAAACTAAAATGAATTAATATACAAAGTTGGATCGTTACTGTAAAAAAAAAAAAAGAGAGAGAGAGACAATTATCATAGTTTTAGTTGTTCCTTTTCCTTTTGTTTGTATATACATCAATATCAATAATTCTTTGCTCTATAGACTATAGTGGTATATATACTAGTTTAATTAAAAAGTTGTGTAGAAATTTAGGTCGAATTCCACTAGTTATAGAGTCAAGTGGGAGCATTTGGGGCCAAAAATATTGTTTAATTAATTTGCGTGCTTAATTTCTACAATTCCCAATGACGTTCTCTTATATAATAAAAAATAGAAAAATGAGTTTTTGTTTGGTTTGTCTCTAAGCACTTGGCAGTGAAAGATTGCTGCAATTTCTAAGTTCTAACTCCTAGGTATATTTTTTATGCTCACTTAAAATATTCTATGCTTCTGTTTTTATCTTTTTGTTTATTCTAAGTGATAGGAACAACGTGATTTTTTTTAATGTTTGGTTGTTTTTTTCTTATTTTAAGCAAAAATAAATAAATAAATAATTGAATGAGTATCTAGATTCTAGATGATCATCTCAAAACAGTTTCAATATTGATCATAGTATTTGAATTGTATGCACAATTTCATCATTGATTTTTAATTTTACAAACAAATTTAGGAATAATACTTCAATATTTCCAACAAAACAAGAGAATGATCAGAAGATAAAAACAAAATACTATGTAGCAAATGCTGTTTCAATTCTTTTGGTCAAAAGTTTGGGAATTGCTTAATTAGATCAAACATTACAAGCACATATATCCGAAGATGATATTCTTTTGTTGATTATTATAATTTTTTTTTTTTGGTATTAAAGTGTTGAAATTTAATAAAAATGCAAATATTAGTAATTAAATAGGATAAAAATTGAGATACATATATACCTACCCATAAAACAATAAACCGTGAAGAGAGAAGATATATATAGTAAATGGAAATAGAATTCAAATTTATTCATTTCTAAAGAATAATATTATTCAAACAAAGATCAAAATAATAAATTGGTACGGATATTGACACCCATAAATATGATAAGCACACACATATTTATAAGTACACCCATATCTAAAATTTTAAATTAAATCATTACTATAAACACACCTTTATTTAAATGAATGTATTTATTTTAATACAATTTATTTATAAACCATCTTAAGTTATTAAATCACCCAATTTCATAAATGATAAATTCTTAAGTTCTCCATGTTCGACAACACAGTACAGTTGTAGTAAGTTCTTTGCCATCAACAACTGCATCAAATATCTTCTCAACATTTTAAAAAAATTACTTCTCACTTTTGGTTTAAAGATAGAGTTCATAACAAAACAAAAATAAAATAAAATAACACATACTTCTGTATGATCAGAGTCCTGTGAAAATTCTTTTTCTATTACTTTAATTTGTTATATAATAATGAGAGATTTTGATAATTGAAATAGAATTAGAGTTTAACTAGGGTTTAGTGTTTTTTTTTATTTTTTATTTTAATAAAGAGATATGGGTGTGGTGTACATAGTATTTGGTTTTTTTTTAATTAAATTAATTTATCCTTATTCATAAATTTCTATTAGGATATTTTTATAATTACATTTTTTTATTAAAATATATATGAGTGTACTTATCATATTTATGGGTTTCAATATCGGCATCCATAACAAATGTCATGAATTTAAAACGCTAAACATTATAATTTCAATGAAGTTACATATATATATATATATATGATCCAAAATATTTTTGTTTTCAAAATGAATATATGAACTACTTTTTTTCCCCATGAACATAAATATTTTGACATATAAACACATTTCATAGAAAAATATCTCTTTAAGAATTAAGACCGTCGTAAATTTTTAAGATCTGAATATAACTAAAGAACATACTACATTGTAAAAATAAAAAATAAAAAACCGACTATTCGTTTCATATTTAATAGTAAAAATTAAGAATAAGACAAATGACAATTAATCAAAATAAATAAATAAACCAATTAGAATTAACACAACTAGATTAATTACCAGAGATTTAAAGAACTCAACTCTCGAGAAACTATATGCATATGCAGGAAATAATATGAAATCATTAATCATGCATGAACATTACATACACAAGAAGTTACAGGAAGGATTTGAGTTGAAAGTTGAGACAGATAATGGAAAAAAGTGCCACCCTTGTCTTTTTGCTTGTCCTTTTCGTATGTCCATGTAGATCCAGTAAACTGTAACCACATATAAATATTTTCAATACGGAATATATTAATTAGGGATTCACTAACTATGATCCGTTAGGAGATTACTATAATCCCGCCAGTTAGATTTGAATCATACGTTGAATGTAAAATATGTGGAGTTCAAATATATATATATATATACATACATACATTAATATGTACGTAATTAATGTTATATATATTTATATATTAAAGTATTATAATCAAATTTGAAGTTTGCCGAAATTCTGTCTAGATCAATCAATACATGTATAATTTTAATTAATATCTACTTTAGGTTTGAATGTAAAATTTGGATATAATGTAAAATTTGGATAACCTTAAAATATGTCATATGATGATATGAGAGTACATTCATCATTAGCAAATTGGTTGTGCATTTTTCCTCTATTTATGTGATAGAGGTTTTTGAGTTTCGTATTATTCAATCCATTAAATCATAAAGTATAAGGAAACCTCAACCGTATATTATTTTCAGATTTCATAAGATAACAAAAAAAAATAGTGTCCTATGAGATGATTCAACATGCAGAAAGTGAAGAAAATGTTGAAAATAAATTATTTATTTAAGTGAGAAATGGCGCAGTCTAAAAGCTAGCTATAGCTACTAAGCTAGAAAAATTAGGACAGGCGTGAAATGTAGACTGCCCCAGAATTGCGTGGCTTTTCTCTTGTCTCGGCCATTGTTGTGATCTTGTCGGTTCTGTGAAACCAGAACTTGAAGAAATGCTGGAGTCTCGCTATCACCACTGCAGACAAAAAAGTTTAATTGTATTGTAGCAGAGTATATAACTATATATATAGATAGAGAGAGTGTGAAACACCCACCACTGCAGTACTGCACTACTACTTATCATCATCTTCTAATGAGTTTCAAAATGATTTTTTTATTTTATTTTATTTATTTTTTATGATTATTTTTGTATCGATTTATGGACATGCAGTCAAGAAAATCGGGACTGATATCAGTAGATGACTAGATGCAGAATCCAAGAAGTGCATGCATAGTTGCATACATATAGTTGTGTTTAATGAAACAGTGATGGTTTGTTGAATGAGTTTTTTGTTTATTTATTTTAACTTTTGTGACATATTGGTGTTAATTTTTTTTTTTTTTTTTAACTATTATAATATTTCGGGATTGGGAAGTAGGTGTGACTCGAATCCACAACCCCATGGCTATATTGAATCCACAACCCCATGAGTTTCAAATGTATGAAATTTGAAACCCATTAGATCAGTGATCTATCGGGATTTGACAAGATCAACTGATTCAACAAGTACAGTCTATAATGCAATTCTCTACGGGAGAGAGAATATTAGATACCACAATTATGGGGGGTTATGGCAAGCAATGAAACTGGAATGGCGGCAAATGGGGTTGGTATATGTTCCATGTTTGGAGGGCCACTAACACACTGTTAGACAGCATGAGTGATAGACAACAAGCCAATCAGTGGAAGATATTGATCCCAAAAAGTAGAGAAATGAATTAGTGGAAGATACAATTTAACCTTGAATTTGGGTTAATGGCAGATTACATCATCTATGCTTCTGTTTTTTTCTGATTACAATTCCCTAGAATTCTAGAAACTTGTTTTTAGGGTTAGCACTTCGGCACTTCCTCTATGATTGTAATCCTAACCCAAAATCACAAGTTTGATGGATTGTAAAATGAAAATTGCTGGGTATATGGAAATGAGAAAGATTGTTAGAGAACAAAATACAATCGGATAAGTTTATATATTTTGCCATTTTGGTTTAAAAAGTGTCTTTCTCGTAACACTTTCATTGGTTTAATGGTGAAAATGTTCCATCAGTGAGTCAATGTCTTATATTCGAATCGTCGACACAGCATTTGGTATATCGGGAAAAAAGAAAGTTTATATCTCATAATCTTCAATAACATCATGACCTTTATATTTCTGTCATAAAGTTGTGGGTTCAAATCGCGTCCCTCTTCCAAACCTCGAAATTTTGTATAATTTAAAAAACAAGAGACTAGTTGGCACACTAATCTAGTTGTGCTCGCAACTTTCTCAACGGCCCAAAACAAAGCCCAGTGCCATAAAATCAAAGACCAGTCCAAATCAAACACATAAATGTTAGCTTCTAATCTTCTAATCACAGATCACTGTATCTTCTCTTGTTCCTTTGATTTTTTTTTATTTTTTTTTTAAATTGATTTGTCTCTCTGTCTCTCTGGTTCGCTTTTCTTTTTTTATATATATTTTTCCACTCCTTTTTTAACTCAATTAAAACCTGAAAATCTCATCTCTGTTTCAATCGCCGAGGTTTTTCCCGATCTCATTCTCTGCTAATCAGGTAAGTAAATCTATGTAATTGACTATCGTCGGTGGCGATGCCGTTGGTTTACAGAGATTTGTTTTGGAAATGAACCCATCTGTTTCTGTAAATCTATGGTTTTCGAATTTTTTTTTCCTTTTAATCGGTTTTTGCTGTTGCGTTTGTTTAAAAATGGAATGGTGACGTGTCTCGCCACGTCACTGATGATTTAGTGACTGACTGAGCACGTCACTATTTTTGCTGACATGGTATGCCAGGTCTTCGTTGGCTTGTCCACGTCATCACTTATTTACTGCAAAAGTGAACACATCACTACCTGTGCTGTAAAGTAGTGATGATGTGTTCACATCAACGGTAACATAAAATGGCATGTCAGTAAAAAGCCGTGACGTGCTCAGTCAGTTACTAAATCATCAGTGACGTCATGAGTCAAAGATATTCTTTCTTATCGTAGACTCGACACCGATTTTCTCACCAGCCAGACAGTCGTGACCACCATTTAAACCGCCGCCGAAACTTGTTCCGATATTGACGGAAACCATCTAAATTTTTTTTCACACAATAAAGCTAATCTTTGGTTGGACTTGAAACAAATCAAATGTAAACGAACGCACCTTGTGTGTTTGAATCGTGAGATTTGAAGGTCAAAACTTGTCTGAATCGCTGGAGATAACGGCCGTCAACGGAAGACGGCGGGTATCGCTGAAACACGATAGTGCTGCTGCTAATGGATTCGAAGTGAGTGTTTAGTGGTGACTAGTGAGGAAGTGGAAGATGACAATTCATTCAAAGTTGACTTGGACTGGGCCCAGTCCAATCGAATATTAACACCCAAATCAGCCCATATTAAAAATCGGAAGACGGTGGCGGTGGCTGTGGCTGAAATCCGGTGGTGGTGGTGGTAGAAGATGACAATTGATTCAAAGTGAAGGTCAACCATGATAAAATGACCCGAATGATCACATTTGGTCTACCACCAATACCTTCCATGTTTCTCTGTCATGGATCAACCATTGTAAATGGCCAAAATAATTTTATATTTGAAATGGATGGACCGATAAACTAGAATTTCCAACATAAGTATCAGACTTGAATCTTGTTCACAATACCCCAAATTTCTTCACCATTCGTGATGTCAATATGTCAAGAACTTTCTTCTTCTAATTGGTCTGTGCATTTGATGTAAAAGAATGGAAGAGAAAAACCAAAGACTGTGTCAAAGATCATGGACAACTGAGGAGTAAGTGAGGTAACTAAGGATGACAATGGGTCGGGTCCTATTGGACCCAGACCTAAACCGGACAAAAAAAATTGGACCCAGACCCGAATCCAAACCCATGA
Organism: Acer campestre; assembly: GCA_954870605.1. Taxonomy (NCBI): domain Eukaryota; kingdom Viridiplantae; phylum Streptophyta; class Magnoliopsida; order Sapindales; family Sapindaceae; genus Acer; species Acer campestre. The sequence continues at coordinate 2,996,797 of OX940808.1, read as the reverse complement.
AAATTTTCAGGTTCGGGTCTAAATCCGTAGGTCTTAGGAAGACCCAAACCCGACCGAGGACCCATGAAATTCACGAGTCGGGTCTGGACCCACGATCCAAAAAAAAAAACAATAAAATACTAAATATATATATACTTAAATATATAAAATAACTAAATAAAAAAATTAATAAATAGAGGACATAAAAAGGGAAATATTATTATTTGCATTCAATTTCAACTCTTCAATTTTTATTTATTTTTAAACTAACTCACTCACTATTCGGGTCTACAGGTCCGGGTTCGGTCTATGGACCCAGACCCAAACCCGACCCGGACTTGAATTGGGTCTAGTATTCTAGACCCAGACCCGACCCGACCCGACCCGTGACTCAAATGTGAGGATTCAGACCCGACCCACACAGGTCGGGTTCAAGTTGGGTCTGCAGGTTTGGGTCTAATTGCCATCCCTAAAGGTAACGCGTTGCTTTTGGGGTGCGTTTGGTATGTGGGACGGGACAGTACAGGACATGACAGCGTGGGATAGTTTCTTCTTATCCCACGTTTGACGTGACTTTAGTATGAGACAGAACGGGACAAAGTAGTACAAAAATCACCAAATTCTATCCCACCTAAGACCCTAGGCCAGACTTGTCCCATGCATGGAACAAATCTAAAAAAATAAAAAATCTTTTTTACCCTTAAATCTTCAAAAAATCACAAACTTGTGCAATATATTATATATATCCTATATAAATATTATAATATATTAATATATTTAATATTATAATATTATATATTATTTATTATATATAATAATATATAATTTATGTAATATATATATTATATTTTATTATTATATATAATAATATATAAAATATAATTATATATATTATTGCATATGAAATAATTTTTAATATATTATATATATTTTTTAATATTATATATACATATGAGGGGCACTCTGGTCATTTAAATCTCTTGTCCCGTTCTGTCCCAAGCTCCTAGCCATACCAAACGCATAACAGTACAGTTAACAATTCTGTCCCAGACATTCCAAACACAATACGGAACAATTGTTCCGTCCCGTCCTGTCCAGTTTTGTCATGTCCCACCATATTCTGTCCCATCTCTATGCCAAACGCACCCTTGAGAAACACAGGACACAATCACAACAGAAGACGCATGTACATCCACCATCGCCCCCGCTGTTCAATTGGATAAAGATACCCAGTCCAATAAAGTGAATTGTACTGCAACAAGCCAACATCAATACCAACTTTTACAAGTACTTCACCTAAGAATAGCTTAATCGGACAGAGAAAACTCCACAATCAGATTATGGTAAAAAAAAAAAAAAAAAAAAAAAAATACACTATGATTCATGATCATGATCATATTACTACAAAAGCACTTCCATATAATCTGGATAAAGATCGAAGACCCTACAGCAGCATATTTAAAGAATTCAAGAGTAAAAAAACGGAGTGAAGATAGGCGAAATAGAAAGTAAAAAAAAATATTAACTCAATCTGACCAAAAAAGGATGTTGTTACAAAGTAATATCTGTAGAAATGGTGATAACCTACAAAATTTAAATCAAGCACAAAAAATAAACCTTCCTCGAAAGACAGAATAGATATTGGCTAAAAAGAATGAAATTAACAGCAAGACATAACAGGTATTGGCTAAAAAGGAGAAAACTAAACAACAGAAGTTAAAATATCCGAATTTTGTAGAGCTCTTTGACATGGTTCCAACGATATATTATTGACCAAAATATCGTTTGTCCCTCCAAGGAATCTCCCAAAATATCCTACATGATGTGATCATGATTATTAAATATATAAAATAAATTTCCACAAAAGCATTCAAATTTGCTAGTGTTTGTTTGATTAAAGAACACAATGTAAAAGAAGAGAAATGAATTAGTGGCAAATTCAATTTAACCTTGAATTTGGGTTAATGGCAGATTACATCATCTATGCTTCTGTTTTTTCTGATTACAATTCCCTAGAATTTTAGAAACTTGTTTTTAGGGTTGGCACTTCCTCTATGATTGTAATCCTAACCCAAAATCACAAGTTTGATGGATTGTAAAATGAAAATTGTTGGGCATATGGAAATGAGATTGATTGTTTGAGAACAAAATACAATGGATAAGATTATATATAAGATTAAATATTTTGCCATTTTGGTTTAATAAGTGTCTTTCTCGAAACGCTTTCATATGGCTTGATGGTAAAAGCGTTCTATTAGTGAGCCAATGTCCCATGTTCGAATCGCCGACATAGCATTTGGCAGAAAAAAAAAAAAAAATTATATCACGTACTCTTCAATAACATCATAACCCTTACACTTACGTCATGAAGTTGTGGATTCGAATCGCATCCTCTCTTCCAAACCTTGAAATTTGTATAATTTAAAAAACAAGAGACTAGTTGGCACACTAGTCTAGTTGTGCTCGCAAATTTCTCAACGGCCCAAAACAAAGCCCTGTGCCATAAAATCCAAGACCAATCCAAATCAAACACATAAATGTTAGCTTCTAATCTTCTATTCACAGATCACCGCATCTTCTCTTCTTCCTGTGATTTTTTTTAAAAAAAAATTGATTTCTCTCTCTGTTTCTCTGGTTCGCTTTTCTTTTTTTATATATATTTTTCCACTCCTTTTTCAACTCAATTAAAACCTGAAAATCTCACCTCTGGGTCAATCGCCGAGGTTTTTCCCGATCTCATTCTCTGCTAATCAGGTAAGTAAATCTATGTAATCGATTATCGTCGGTGGCGATCCCGTTCGTTTACAGAGATTTGTTTTGGAAATGAACCCATCTGTTTCTGTAAATCTATGGTTTTCGATTATTTTTTTCCTTTTAATCAGTTTTTGCTGTTGCGTTTGTTTACAAATGGAATGGTGACGTGTCTCGCCACGTCACTGATGATTTAGTGACTGACTGAGCACGTCACTGATTTTTGCTGACATGGTATGCCATGTCTTCGTTGGCTTGTCCACATCATCACCCATTTACTGCAAAACAGTGACATATTAGACACGTCACCACCTTTTATGTAAAGCAGTGATGATGTGTTCACATCAACGGTAACATGAAATGGCATGTCAGCAAAAAGCCGTGACGTGCTCGGTCAGTCACTAAATCATCAGTGACGTGGCGAGACACGTCATGAGGCAACGATATTCTTTCTTATCGTAGACTCGACACCGATTCTCTCACCAGCCAGACAGTCGTGAACACCATTTAAACCGCCGCCGAAACTTGTTCCGGTAGTGACGGAAACCATCTAATTTTTTTTTCATACAATAAACCTAATCTTTGGTCGGACTTGAAACAAATCGAATGTAAACGAACGCACCTTGTGTGTTTGAATCGTGAGATTTGAAGGTCAAAACTTGTCTGAATCGCAGTAGATAACGGCCGTCAACGGAAGACGGCGGGTATCGCAGAAACACGATGGTGCTGCTGCTAATGGATTCAAAGTGTGTTTAGTGGAGACTAGTGAGGAAGTGGAAGATGACAAATCATTCAAAGTGGACTTGGACTGGGCCCAGTCCAATCGAATATTAACACCCAAATCAGCCCATATTAAAAATTGGAAGACGGTGGCGGTGGCTGTGGCTGAAATCCGGTGGTGGTGGTGGTAGAAGATGACAATTGATTCAATTGAAGGTCAACCATGATAAAATGACCCAAATAATCACATTTGGTCTACCACCAATACCCTCCATGTTTCGCTGTCGTGGATCAACCATTGTAAATGATCAAAATAATTTTATATTTGAAATGGATGGCCCGTTAAACTAGAATTTCTAACATAATTATCAGACTTGAATCTTGTTCACAATACCCCAAATTTCTTCACCATTCGTCATGTCAATATGTCAAGAATTTTGTTCTTCTAATTGGTCTGTGTATTTGATGAAAAAGAATGGAAGAAAAAAACCAAAGATTGTGTCAAATATCATGGAAGATTGAAGAGTAAGTGAGGTAACACGTTGCTTTTGAAGAACACGGGACACAATCATAACAGAAGACGCATGTACATCCACCGTCGCCCACGCTGTTCAATTGGATAAAGATACCCAGTCCAATAAAGTGAATTGTATTGCAACATGCCAACATCAATACCAACTTTTACAAGTACTTCACCTAAGAATAGCTTAATCGGCCAGAGAAAACTCAACAATCAGATTATGGTAAAAAAAAAATAAACATGATGATTCATGATCATCATGTTACTACCAAAGCAGTTCCATATAATCTGGATAAGGATCGAAGACCTTATATTACAGCAGGATATTTAAAGAATTCGAGAGTAAAAAAATGGAGTGATGAGAGGAGAAATTGAAAAGAAAAAAAATATTAACTCAATCTGACCAAAAAAGGATGTTGTTACAAAGTAATATCAGTAGAAATGGTGATAACCTACAAAATTTAAATCAAGCACAAAAAATAAACCTTCCTCGAAAGACAACGCTCGCATTCCTTGACATTTGTGATTTATCACCGACTATTGAAACTTTATAGAAGTCCGGCACATGGATTCATCCAATGGATGGAAATTACGGCAACTGAGCAGCCGTGTTCAACTTTTCTGCCAAGCTGAGTTGTGTCCTGGTGATGCTTGACAAATATACCAAGAGCAACTGGTCCTGTAAGAACCAAGAACAAAGAGAAAGAAATTTATGATCAGATAAATGCCCTCAGCACTTGTATCCAAGGTCAGAAATTGATCACTGAGAAACAATCTCAACTAATTACAGGAATTATTTGATGGCACTCATCTCAACAAGTTGAAACGCATTAACAAACTAAATCCATCACTATCCTTTTGAACACAAGGGGTAGGTTAAGTCATTGAGCAAACCCAGACAGATTTACTTAAGTGACAGACCGACTTTTATTCTTATTAAGATGCATTAAAGGTTTAACTAAATCTTACCTGCAAATTGTCATTAATAAGCTTGTCAAAAACTGGTGGCGACAGTTTGGGAAGGGAGGCTACAGATTCTGATATAAGAATCCCAATGCAATTATCAGGAGCAACACGCCCTTCCTAAGAAAAGAAAAGAAGTATTAATCAGACTTGAACCATCTGAGAACAAAATAGAACAGGAAAACCCACACTACTTACCACAACATCGTCAACATATTTATACACGTCATTAATGAGAGATAATAGCCGTTCCATTAGCACTTCCATTCCCTCCATATCACTCGGCAGTTTGTCAACTGCAGTTGTCTTTAGGATGTCAACTGCCATCATGACCGAACTTCTATATTAGATTGCATTTATACCATATATCAACTTGTTTATGAGAAAGCTTCAAATTTACCAACATTTAAGGACACAAGACTTAAGACATAGAACCAAGGGAGAAGGAAATGAAAGAGTGCAGAACGTATGAAAGATTTAAAACGTTTCCACATATATATTGACAGAACCAACATTCAAGAACAAAGGACGAGAAAATTTCTACTAGATGCAAGTAACTTATATCATGCTATGTACTCTGATGTCATTTAGTAACACAACATTTGTTTGTAATAATTTAATGCAGTTCAATGCAGGTTCACATACATCCAACTCGCTCAGCTTCAATCATTCGAAGATCAACAGGGATTTCTTGAAACTGTGCAGCAAGTGGCCGGTCTCCAAGAGACAAGTTGACAGAAACATAAGCCTTTATGGTACCCTCTCCACTGCCGAATGATGTATCCACGGTCAGGTGAACAGGATTTGACACTTCTCTAGAGTAGAATTCATGGATCAAAGCACTGCCACCAGTGACTCCCAACCCAGTGGAAAACCTAAACACATTCACAGAGCACAATGGTTTTACATGACAGTAACTCATGATAAATAACTTTCTAAGCTATCTTTTATAAATTAAGAAAGCATGTAATTTCATAAAATAAAGTTTAAACATTAAGCAAAGCACTGAGTTGTAACTCAGTCGGAATCATGAAGCTTCACAACTACAAGTTAGATATGAATAGCTCAAGCCAATCCACCAATGGAATTACAAAATTGAGTTCAATTAGAACACCAAATATAGCAATTTTCTAAGATCTCCAACAAAGTTTAACTTTTGAGAAAGATTTAACACAAATGGGAAAGTAATAGTGAGCAGAGATTTACCATCCAACAATAGCTTCCTGTGGATTCACCTTTAGGTGGGACTTTAACATGGTATGATGGTATTCAATATCCAAAGCAACCTGCAGCAACAAGAATGCTAACAAATAAGCTCTCACTTCCATCCTAATTGAAAATTGACAGCAAATTTATGCTCATAAATGCAATTGCAGTAACACAACTTACGTAAGTTATCAAAAAACTATGTTAGAAAACTACAAATACCTCTGTATCATCATATCATGTATATAGAATCCCCACTTAAGATCAAGTAAGTTAACTCAGATACCTTATATAAACAAAAGCTGCATTCTAAGAATCTCTGTAGGGTGTACGGCAACACACAAACATGAAAAAGAATCGGTAGAGCTGTGGTTGAGAGTATGGAAATTCCTGAACTAGTGAATCAACTACTCCTCAAGAAGTAAGATCAAACTCTCCGTTAATGAAAGGTAAATGTATAAACCCCAAGTTTTATTTGTGGCAACCGAAATTGATCAGAACATCAAGAATTTCTATTGAAAAGCATTATACACAAAAAAAGCACGTCCTGCAGATTTACGGCCTTACTCAATACTCACATTTATTAGCTACTTGTACTACTTTTTATGTCATCAATATGATTTCAAACAAAAAATTATCTATATACAAATTCTACCTCAACTAATTGAGTTAAAAGTTTCAATTTTCACTTCTGCTTTCTTTCACGTAAATTTTCTCAGCATCCAAAAAACATAAGCAACTCAAAACTTAAAAAAATAAAAATAAAAGAGCAAAACAACCAATAATAGAACAAATAATAATTGATGATAATAGTAATAATAATAAATCAAAAGTAAAAATTTACATCACATACACCAAAAAACATTTTACAAAAAAAATTAAAAAATAATAATAAATTAAAAAACCTGATCTGAGAATTCGTTGTGAGGAACGACGTAGGAGTTGCGAATATCCACGGTGCCGTCCGGCAAGACCGAGCCGAGGAGCGTGCCTATGACGCGCTCTGCCTGGTCCGGACGCCTCACGAAGCAATCGCAGATGTTGAAGATCACCAGCGGGTTCACCTTCGCCGTCAAAGACGCCGTCGCCGATGACGGCCCGAATTGTAGCACCGTGCGCTCGCTCACTGCCATTCCTTCTTCTCTTTTGTCTCTTGATTCCACTCTGTTGTCTGAAATTTGAGTGCTGCTAGGGTTTCTCAGATAGCTCAAACTAGGCAAGTCTCACAGGTACTACTACTCTTTTTTTGCTTCGTTTATTTTTATATTGGGCCTTTGTTAGTTGGTTTTTTTTTTTTTTTTTTTTTTTTTTTTTTCTCTTCTTGTTTGGGCTGGAATGAATTTGGGCCGTTTGATACCAGGCTGATATCAATATCTAAATACTTTATATTTCTTTATAAACGCATCACGATAAAAAAAAGTAAATATCGAAAATATTCTCGAAATTTGGAGTATTTAAAATATTGGAATTTTGACGATATTATTACCTTGGAGGTTTAAAGGATAACGACACAATTCGAAGCCACGGTCTATATATTTACGAGAGAAAGATAGAGACTAGAAAATCTTATGTAACGAATGCTGTGCCAAGTGGTGCATTGGCCACCGATGTGGCAACCACATGTCTAAATCTCTAGGGGCCAAGGTGCACCACTTAACTGTAAACCCAAGAAAATAAAATTTTCTCCGAGAGAACATATCATTAGGTGATTAGTTGACCCGATGAGGTTTGCTCGATAGTTTTGGCTCTTACACCCATGGGAGGAGCCATTTGTAAGCTAGATCGGGCTATAGCCCGGTCTAGTTTTGAAAACAAAAAAATATTATTTTAAAGTAAATATTTTTAAAATAATTGTAAAATCATAATTATTCTACTATAAAATATTGATTTAGACTTTAATTAATTATAAATTATACACTTGAAACTTCCTGAATTTAAATGTAAAATCTCATAACACATAAAATTCATTAAATAAAACTCAATTTTCTTACCATCTTAATTAGTAGTGAAATAAGGTATAAGTGATTCAGTTTTGTTTTGTTTTGTTTTTTTTTTTTAATACTTTTTTTTTGGGAAAAAAAAGAAAAGAAACCCTTATATTTCCATATCTTTTTTTATATCAGTAACAAGTGACATGAAAAATTGATTTAGTCCGGTCTAACATAAATGTATGGCTACGCCACTACTTAGGTCATCTCCAACCTAAAAACCTAATTTGGTGCAACTTTCGCACTAAAATGGTGCAACTTTCACACTATTTATTTTTCTATCTCCAACTCATTGTACCAAATGTTACATTAAAAAGAATATTCTTTAAATATTGTCTTTCTTTTCTTTTTTCATTATTATTTATCAAAAAGTACTAAACCCAAACAAATAAAAAATAATGAAATAATTTAGAAAAATAGTAAAAGTTGCGCTATTTGAACAGTGTTGCGCCAGGGATTGCACATCACTGTTCATTGCAGCAAAAATAGCACAAACAATGAAACTAGGTCGGAGCTCTCTTTTTGTTCTAAATTGCCTTTTTGCACTAAAATAGTACAAGATTGGAGATGCCCTTACACCTACACTATTAAAATTAAAGATTTGAGTTCAAGTTCTCCAGATCCCAGATAATTTGTAATAGACAATTTTTTATAAGGTGGTCCCACTGTAGTTATTAATCTCCATTTCCACTACAACATTCGTTGTCTTTTAGTCGTTCAAGTCAAGAGAGGATAGAAGTGAAATGATGAATATTGATGAAACCCAATTCCAATATATATAGTGCTTGGAAAAAAAAAAAAAAAAAAAAAAAAAGAAGATTTTATTTCCCTTTTTCATGTTTCCAAATTCCAATCCACACATTTTCATAACAAGTGACAACAAAATTGATTATTTTTTTTACTTATTTTTGGAAAAAAATAAATTATATTTCTATAATAAATCACATGAAAAATTGATTTAGTTCGATCTAACAAAAATCTGCTTACATTTACATTATTGAAGTTATAGATTTAGGTTTATGTTCATCGAATTCTGGATTATTTGTAATAGATAATTTTTCATAAGCTGGTCCCAGTGTAATTATTAACCTCCACTTCGCTACTACATTCATTGTCTTTCACTCATTCAAGTCAATAGAGGTCAGAAGTGAAATGATGAAACTATTGACGAAACTCAATTCCAATATATATAGTGCATGAAATCGAAAAAAGAATATAAAAAAAAAAAGATTCCCGTTTTTCACGTTTCCAAATTCCAATCCACACATTTTCATCAACTGAAAGTAATTACAAGCAGATAAAAAAAAAAAAAAAACACAGCAAGAGAGACGGGGAAAAGTGATTCCATGGAAGTGCTTTACACTAACCAAGGAGAAGGACAACAAAGCAGCAGCTATCTCCACAACTCTGCTTTTATGGTCCGCCCTTCTTGTCCTTCTTTTGCTAAATTTTGTTCATCTTCCATGACTAGGTATTCATTTTGTTAATTTGTTTTATGAGTTGAGTCATTTGGGAAAATTTTTGAATTAATCTCTGCATGACATGTTTAGAGCCTTTGATATTTAATAATTATCAGGTGTGGAATCCGTGATGTTTGTTAATTGCATATGATAAACCAAGATTCTGCATGAAAATCGTGTTGGATCCCGTACCAATTCTCCTTTGACATTTAGTCAAGTGAGTTTGAGGAATTTATTCTATAAAGTCAGGCTGACTTGATTGCATCCGTGTTGTTTCGATAGGTTTAGACTAACCTATTGAGTCGTGACATCCATTAGAGTCTTGGGATTCAAGTTTCATATGCAAGTAATCACTAACGAGAAACAGAGCAATTGAAGGATTAAATAAAAGGGTGTTTTAAGGATTGAATTCGATGCATGATCTTGGTTTTGCAACGCCAAAATTGTTAGTCTGTTGGGGTCTTTGAAAGTTGATTTGCTGTAGATTTGTGCAGTTTTAATGAACTTTCGAAAACGTGTACAAGAAGTAGCTAGAACCATAAATTCTTAATTGGTTTCGAATCATACGATTATGAATACAATTATGAACATACATTTTCATTTGCTTTCGATTTGTTAAACAAAAATCAATTTCATAAAACATATCAGAATGTTTTTTCCTGATTGTCTGCTTGTTTGATGCAGCAACTAATGGCAGCTAAATGCAAGCCAGGGTTGGAGAGAGCAGTTCAATCTCTCTTTTCCGAAAATGTCCTGCCATTGGAAGTCCTACATGTCGCAGATTTGGGCACTTCTGCTTCGAATCCAACCACATTTTCAGTGATGGCAACGGTAATAGACACCGCGAAATGCAAATGCAAGGAATTGGGTTTGCAAATGCCAGAGTTTCAGTTCTGGTTGAATGATCTACCGGGGAGTGATTTCAACACGCTCTTCAAGGGCTTGTCTAGCTTTTCTGTTGGCGAAAGATATACGGACGTCTTATGTCTAGTGATGGGTGTGCCCGGCTCTTTCTATGGGCGGCTTTTCCCCAAAAGCAGCCTGCATCTTGTCCATTCCTTCTACAATGTCCACTGGTTGTCTAAGGTGCCACGACTTAGGGACGAAGCAGAGTCATTGCTGCCATTGAACAAGGAGAAGATTTACATATCTACGACAAGTCCTCTTGCAGTGAGAGAGGCGTACCTCTCGCAGTTTCAAGAAGACTTCTCTACGTTCTTGAAGTTGCGCTCTCAAGAGATGGTTCCCAATGGCCGCGTAGTCTTGATGCTTCAAGGAAGGCAATCTGCTGATCCCACCAGCAAAGAGTGTTGCTATCAGTGGGAAATTTTAGCCAAGGCCTTGACTGAAATGGTTTCACAGGTAATCTCTCATTTTTCAATCTTCAATAATCCTGATATATGTTCTTATGTATCCTGAATTCTAGCTTATAGGAACTTTTTCATGTCACAATAACCTCACATTTGAAAAAGATCATTAGATAGACACAAGTGTTTCGCGTTTACTAATCAGTAATGAAAATGAAAGGGAACATGATTTCTGAGGTGTGAGGGGGAATTAAATCCGTTTTCTAGCATGAACTTAATCCTGATTTGTGTGTGAGACCTACATGTTCTTTCCCTCTTCAGAATTCCTGGTTAATAAACGCACCATGAGCCTAGTCCACACATTTCCTAAGCATGAATCATTATAGTCTCACTCAAGGGTCCATTTTAAATATTCACGCATTCAAATTAAAGCTGACTCCTTTATCGAGTTTCTGATTCTATAAATTCCGTTATTGTTTGATACGATAGAAAGTGATCAATGAAGAGAAGCTAGATTCCTTCGATGTACCCTACTATAGTCCTTCGAAAGAGGAAGTGAAGGAAGTAGTAGACAAGGAGGGGTCATTTGCAACAGAGCTCTTGGAGACATTTGCAACCGAAGTAGGAGACAAGAATATATGGAGAAGTGGAAAGGAAATTGCAAATAGTCTCAGATCCTTCACAGAATCAGTGATTTCAGACCACTTTGGGATCGAAATTATCGACGAATTGTACGAAAAGGTCACTGATATACTCATCCAGGATTTGGCTACACAATCTGATGATGAACCAATCAAAAACATAAGCCTTGTTGTTGTGCTAAAAAGAATGTAAACTAAACTGATCATCTTCGTTTCTTTATCAAGTACAATTAATTAGTCATGGCTTGTAAAATATAATAATGTATCATATCAGAATGTTATTTGAGAATCTTTAATTTTATGATAAATATAGTTAAAAGAGTGTTATGCCTGCCGATTTTACTATTACAATCGAGAGAATTAGAGTAAAACTTGGATGGGAGTTCTTAATGTGGTGTACGTACTAAATGAACTCTAACTATATATAGATATTCACATTTAAACTTCAAATAAAAGATATTCAAGTTTTTTTCTAAAGTATTATTAGAAATATTTTGACACCAAATAGGTTAGGATTCGACCGAGAAAACATTAACATGTCCGGTCCAGATATCTATTCTCATAATAGGATTCGGGGAATACTTATTAATTCCCTCAACATCATTGTGAACCCTTGAATTTTAACATTTAAATAAAATAAAATAAAAATTTAAATTCTCAAACCCTTATCTCTCCTTACATTTTCTTCCCACCCTCTGGACAAAAAATGTCATCATTTGGCTGCTTTTTAATTAGATTTTAGTTTCATATCTGCTGTGTCTAATTTTACTCTTTTTTTTAACCGTCGTCTACTAAATAAGAATTTTGGACGAAACAATGTACGCAAAATCCCGCATCAGATTTTAATAATTCTTTTACATTCAAAGCTTGCCAACTATCAGAGAATGAATTAGCAAAGCATGCACGATCACATATTTAAACAAATTGATATTTGCCATATATAGAAATGCACTACATATATATATAGTCAATATATCTTCAAAAATATTCCAACAGCCCACTTTGGTTGAATTCGTTACTCATGAGCTATCTTATATTGTACAGTAAAACCTCTCTAAATTAATATTTTTAGGACCCACCATTGAGTATTAATTTAGAGGGATTATCAATTTGAAGGATTTTACCTTATAAAGTGTTATTTTTTCTTAAAAACATGTGAAAGTCAGTTTTCTTGTTTAGGAAAGGTTCTTCTCAAGATTCATTGTTTAGTCGGTTTTATTCTTTATGGATTTTTTTTTTCTTCAGGATTCCTTGTTTAGGAAAATTTTGTTAAGGAAATTTCAATGCTAAATTTAGTTGAAACCTTTTCGTTACAACAAGAAAGTGATCATAATAACTTTTTGAGGACAATTCAAAAGAGGAAGGATGAAGTAAACAATACCAAACATGGTGGCCTTGTGCAAACTAGTATTTTGAAGCAATTTTCTAGTTCTTGAATATTATGTAATATATTTTATAATTTTAATGAAATTATTAATTTATGCGACAGTCGGGACCGAAATTTTACACTAGGTTTCAAAAAGAAATTATTAATTATTACAATAGAAAGGTTTATTAATTTTTACACTGGAGCCGAGTCGGGACCAGGATTTTTTATTAATATAGGGAGGTTATTAATTTATAGGAGATTAGTTTATAGTGGTTCTACTATAATTAAGATAGAGAGATGAGGGCAAGACTACTATGTCAACCTCGTATCGTCATTAATTCCCAACCATTGCTATATTTGAAATATCACTAATGTTAGTCAATCCAAAAATTTAGTAAAAACCAATCCAAATGATATGGCAAATGATATGGCAAATGATTTGTTATTATCATATCATTTACCACATCTCCTTATGATTTGTGTGGTGATAACAACTCGTTTGCCATATCATTTAATTGGGATGAATTTTGGATTAATTTTTTGGGTTGTATAACATTACTCTTGAATTATTACAATATTTCAAAGTTGGGGAGGGGAATGGCGAACCCACAATCTCTTTGATATATTGTAATTATACAATTGTTCTCTCATCAGGACAGAACTGAACTTTTAAGATCATGATGAGTCTTGTGAATCATTGATTAAGTTTAAAAAGATTTTGACTAAGCTGGAGTATATGAATCTAATGGTTGATAGTTATAGAACTAATATAAATAAAATCGGTTCGTCTTGAGGAGAGAAAAAAATGTGTAATTATATATATATATCTTGATTAAGGTTTATTATTATTTTTTTATTATTTTTATTTTTATTTTTTTAAGATATCTTGATTAAGTTGTAACTTGTTAGTTTGTCTAATAGTAGTCTTAATTTGTGCATTAATTAATATTACAATGTTGATTTTACATAAAATGAAAATTCAATTTGAACTTGTCTTCCTCTACAACCTATACTTTCATTGTTCTAGATCATGCATTTTAATTTCAACAACAATTATATATATAAATATATAATTAAAGTTAACCACAAACAATTAACTTCAATACCACAGCTAATGCAATATAATAAGAAGCCCAAGACACATGAATTGGATATATACTCTAATACACCGGATAGACTGATAGAGAGAGACTCCATGGAGGTGAAGGAAGTGCTTTTCATGAACAAAGGAGAAGAAGATAGTAGCTATTTTCATAACTCTTCTTTTACGGTACGTTGCATCTCCCCTTCCACGTACTTCTTAATTATATCAACATCATCGTCCCCATCCATTTCAAAAAAAAAATCATCATCCTCAAATTAATATTATTATTTGTTACATCTAGTTGATCTTCCATGCATGGTCTCTCTTGTTGCATATATAGTGAGAGATCAAGTCTTTCTGATAAGAGGTGTGGAATTTCATACATTTTTTATGTGCGATATCTTTATTCTTTAACGTATGAGGACCGGGATTTATATATATATGAAATGAAGCTTTTGTTAGAAACAATAAACTCATAATTAAAATTGTTTCAATGCAGCAAAATTTGGCAGCCAAATGCAAGCCAGTGTTAGAGAAAGCAATTCAATCTCTCTTCACAGAAAATGAACATGATCATCTCCTACCATCATTGGAAGTTTTGAACGTAGCAGATTTGGGTTCTGCTGCGACTCCAACGACAATTTCAGTCATGGAGACGATAATAGACACCGTGAAGAACTCATGCAAGGAATTGGATTGTGAAATACCAGAGTTGAACTTCTGCTTGAATGATCTACCAGGAAACGATTTCAACACACTCTTCAAAGGGTTGTGTAGTTTTGTCGGTGAAAAATATAAAACCGTCTCGTGTTTCGTGATGGGTGCTCCTGGTTCTTTCCATGGAAGGCTTTTCTCTAGAAACAGCTTGCATCTTGTTCATTCCTGCTATAGTGTCCACTGGCTCTCTAAGGTGTGCGTAGTACTGTACTTCTGCAGTTGAGTTCTGCTTGATTCGGCCATGGAATGCATGGTGCATCTTCCGTCTAGGATTTGGCCACGTGGGCAAATTTTGTCACATGAGGAAAATATTGCACCATGATAATGTTTTTAAATTCACTAAAAAGAGTATGTGTCTAGTATATGAGGAAATCTTCACAGCCACGCCAATGATGAGATATGTGGCTGCCAGATGTGCGCCACAAAAGCTTTTCCATCCACATGTCTTATGTTCCTCAGTGATCGGTTACACCACTAAGCAAGTGCACCCGATGCACCGAAGACTTTCTCCACGTATATAAGGAAATCAAAGAGCCATCGCCATTTTCTAAGGAAAAAAAAAAAAAGTTTAAAACTCTTTGAAATTTTATAAATTTACCACTAAATTTCATCACGTTTTGACATTGACCCTCTAATTCTTTTATTTTAATGTAACTCTGACCCTGTCAGTATTATGTCATCAAAGAATTGTTAGAATCACTTATATAAAAATGAATATATATCTTGATCGAGCGATCTAGCTAACGATTAATTACTTGAACGGAACTAATTTAAGTGATCAATGGAATTAGGTACCTAGACTTTGGGACGAAGAAGGGCTGCCATTGAACAAAGGGAAGATTTACATATCCAAGACAAGTCCTCCTGCTGTAAGAGAAGCATACCTTACTCAGTTTCAACAAGACTTCTCTTCAATTTTGATGTCACGCTCTCAAGAGATGGTACCCGGCGGCCGTGTCGTCTTGATACTCCATGGAAGGCAATCTACAGATTTCACCAGTAATGAGAGTTGCTATAATTGGGAAGTTTTGGCCAAGGCCATAGCTGACATGGTTTCCATGGTAATAATCTCTCATTTTTTTTTTTTTTTTTTTAAATTTTTGTGTCACAAATCCTCATTATTACACGAAGAAGAATAATTAGATGATGAACAAATTCTTGTATAGAAGAGCTTTGTTGATCAAATGGTTTGGAGCATATGATGTTGTTCACAATTCGAGTCCAATACGGTTTCATATTTACGAGTTTGCATCCAAAATGTCTCATACCACATGGAGACCTGGAGGGGCTTTTTTTAAAAATATATATAATGAAATGTTATTAACTTTTACCCCAATTGTTTTGGTTATTTACATTTTTGTTTTAAATTTTTACCGTCACCCCCCAAACCCCCAAAATTCAATGAAGCAGGATTCGCCTCTGCGCAATACACACAAGGTTTGAATCATTATAGACTTATAGCTTCATTCAAAAGGGTACATTACAAATTTCGAACTTATATGTTCAATAATATTTACAATTCACTATTTATAGTACAAATCAAGCGGGGGAGTACTTGTTCAAGTTTCTCATTCTACATATATTAAAGTTTCTATTCTCTTTTATGATCTCGCAGGGACTGATTGACAAAGATAAGTTGGATTCTTTCAACGTACCGCACTACTCTCCGTCGCCGGAGGAAGTGAAGGAAGTAATAGAAAAGGAGGGATCATTTGCAATAGAGCTCTTGGAGACATATGCAACTGAGGTAGGAGACAAGAATATATGGAATGGAGGTGCAAAAGATTTTTCTTATGCTCTCAGATCCCTCACTGAGTCAGTGATTTCACATCACTTTGGAATTGAAATTATTGACAAATTGTATGATAAGGTCACCGATATACTAGTCCAGGATTTTGCTACACAAATTGAACCAATCAAAGACACAAGCCTTATTGTTGTGCTCAAGAGAAAGATGTAAATTAAACTTGTCATCTTTTTTTTTTTTTTTTTTTATGGACAATAAAAGACTGATCAAGTAGTGATTGAGATCAGAATAATTTTATTAATTTGCTGTATTTCCTATGTATAGTGATATCAGAGACGCTTTGATATATTTGATAATAAAGTTATAAATATATTATTATGGTTGTGGATATTTTCTTTTCGGATCAAGGATAATTAACTATGTATGTGTATATATATATATTTAAAAAAAAACAAAAAATTCCAATCTTCTAATCAAACGATGCCATGACTGATGCATAAAAGTAATTAGTTTTTAACCTTTATTGTAATTTTTTTTTTCTAAAATTTCTAATTTATTTTAGCAGTTTGATTGAAATTTATCTAATGGAATTTAATCATTTATACAGATGTCAGATATCATGTATACAAGCATAATTCATCAGTTCAAAGAGCTCTTGCATGTCTGTCTCCAATAACCTAATGGCATTGTTTCGATAATTCGATCCTTAAAAATTCCTACAAAAGAGACTTGGTGTACTGGGTTTGACATAAATGAAGTAAATTTGGTGTACCATGTTGTTTGGTTGCTGAGAAAATGGAAGAAAATTAATGAAATTTAAGGGTTTGGTTTTGCTTTTTTAATATTATATATATAATTGATTTGAGCAAAGTTAAGTGGTGGTTGATGTTTTGTCTTCTATTATTATTATTATTGAATTTGGTTAAAATTCTATTAAGTACAGGGTCATTGCATTTATTCATGTTTGTTAATTTCCATGAATAGGTTGAAAAACCTCGAAACAAATTCACCTTGAAAATTGAAGATAGTGCTCCTGAACATCATGTAGTATTGACAAGAGAGTATAAGGAGCTTATTGAAGTTTTGGGCTATATACATGATTTTACAACTAGAAAAGATCGCACGAAGTTGTGCGTTACCATCTCTAACAACAGTGGATCAACCCTTAAGTTTGAATGTTTCAGTACGTCTGATGCAGTTTCAATATGGACAATGGCAATAAAAATTTCAGAAAATTTAGAGGATTTGATAGAATATTATGATGGAGATGATCAAGTGGAATTCGAGTAAGCTAGTATAATTTAATTCAGATTGATTATTCATTATCCTTTTCAATTCCTACTTATTTGACACAAGTTTCTTCATTTGTTCTTTTACAATGATATGGTCCATATGGATGAGAACATGAAGAAAGCCTTCTTCGAGTGTTTAGAAATTAAAGGAATAAAGCTTAGCATTGTTGATTTATTGATTATGTGCTACAGGTAAAAAGAAGCCAAAAAAAAAATGCCGATGGGGTTGAAGAAGATTAAAGGAACTTCATTGAACAGTTGTCATAGCTAATTGCCTTTTTATTTTATTTTATTTATATATTTTTTTTTTGAAAAGCAAATTTTATTCAACAAAAACAGAGCAACGAAGCACAAACAAAACAGGGGGCAACCCAAACAACCCCATAAACCCATGACAATTTGTTTACTTCCAAAGATTTTCAGGATTGTTATTTATGGAAGATTGTTTTTGAGAAGTAGTATGTTTATACTCTAGAAGCGTTCAATTTGTTTACTTCCAAAGATTTTCAGGATTGTTATTTATGGAAAATTGTTATTGAGAAGTAGTATGTTTATACTCTTGAAGCTTTTACTAACATAAATATATGAAACTTAATTTATGATTTGTGATTATTATATTTACTAAAAACAAGTTCCCCTTAGAAATTCTCTTTCCTGGTTCCCTTAAAATGGAATATAATTCCCCTTGATTTGCATTGCAGATTAGAAAAAGGGTGACTTTATTGCCACCCACAAAATATCTTCCTACACCCATGTTTTAATGAAATTTCTTTATTTCTAAAATACATGAATTTATAATTGGAAATTAAATTTACTTCCTATACTCATAAGTTGAACACTCAAAGTCCATTTGGAAAGGCTTCATCAAATAGATCTTTTAGGAATAGACCTTCTACAAGCAGAGCTTTTAATGGAAAGATGTTAGTGCCCGTTTGGGAGAGAGCTTGTCTATTAGCTAAAAGAGCTTTTTTAATTAAAAAAGCTCTTTTCAATTTTTTTATATCGTTTGGTTGTCATCTAGTAGAGTTTTTAGATAATTAAAAAAATTGTTTTATGTCTACTTGAAGAAGACCAAATTTAAAGTTTTTCCAAGTAGATCTTTTTGAGTTTTTTTAATAACACTAAATATAACCCTATAATTTAATATTTACTAGAGTATTTTGGTAATTCTATCATTAAAAAGGCTCTTTTTTAATTGACTTTTTAATTGACAACCAAACGATCAACGACTTTTATTTAAAAACTCTACATCTAAAAGATATATTTTTAAAGGATCTATTGCAAAAAGATCTACTTGAGAAGTTCTCCCAAACGTACTCTTAGTCGTTTGGTTGTCAATTATAATTTTTTTTTTAAATGGTAGGATTACCAAAAATATTCAAAAATTATTTTAAATGATATGGTTATATTAAACATTTTAATGTTAATAAAAATAAATAAATAAATAAATAAACTTAAAAGATCTATGTGGAAAAACTTAAAATTTGAGATTCTCCAAGTTGACGTAAAACAACCTTTTTAATCACTTAAATGCCCTACTGAGTAACAACCAAACGACACAAAAAAATTTGAAAATAGTTTTTTTTTTTTAGTCAGTAGACAAGCTCTTCCAAACGAGCACTCAATATATTATAAACCCTAATAATATGCATTTAATCAAACCTAACATCAATCAGGAAATATACTTTTTTTAACATATAGTCAAAAAATGGAAGAACAAAAAATTGATTTCATGGATTCTGAATGAATTTAGATATGTTTACTCTAATTTTTATTATTGTTTTGTGATTGAATAAAATATTTTTATTGTTGTAGTTGTAGTCTTGTATAACTTTTTTTTTTTTTAATTCAGTTGTAGAACTCGATCAAATCTACCCAGATCTCAAACACAACTCACTCACTCACTTTACTTTAATTCAACTACAAATTCTTTTTAAATTAATTGGTTTGTAAACTAAAAAACTTGATGGCTGGATTTTTTTTTTTTTTTTAAAAAAACAATTTTTTAAATGAAAAAAATTGTTTGGTTTGATGATTGAAAAACTAGGTTTTTTTTTTTTTTTTTTTTTTTTTTTTTTTTTTTAAAGACAAAAGAAGCTACATATTATTATTTGTTTAATTATTGTTGTTGTTGTTTTCTGTGACAATTATTAAATGTGTAAACCATTATAATTTAATGGTTTTTTAGATAATCCAATATATTGATTCCGTAAGTAACAAAAAAAATATATAATTAGTTTTACACAAGTAAACTCTTAGTTGTAGAGTTTTATTTGAACATGATATATTTTTCATCTGAGTAAATTCTATAATATTTGTTAGAGGAAACGAAGAAATTGTAATTGAATTTGAACATATAACTAAATAAAGGAAAGAAGGTGATGTTGACTGAAACTATGGGTGTAATGAGAAAAAATGGGTAAAATGAGAAAAATGGGTGTAATGAGAAAAAATATATGTTTAAATTTTTTTTTTTTTAAAAAAAAATACTTAAAGGATAGTTTTGGTATTTAAAGGATGTAGAGAGTAAAATTATAAATTTTAATAATATGGGTGTAGGAAGAAAAATTGGTGTATGAGGATGTTTTGTGAGAGGCAATAGAGCCACCCTTAGAAAAAGTGCCCTATTATTATTATTATTTTGTGAAATACCAATTAGTTATTATTATTTTTGAAGTATTACACTATTACATTAATTCGGGGTTTTTAGGAGACGGGTAAGGACTCGAACATGTAACCTCGTGGTACAGGTGTGAGAGGTTTACTATCGAAACAACCTCATCTCATCCCAATTAGTTATTATTTGGTATGACTTCTTACTAGTTAAAAGCAATTTTTTTTCTATTAAGATCTTTGCAATTGTTAGTGTTGTTTGATTGTGACCATTGAAGAATTTTGTTATGATAAAAAAAAAATAAAAAAATAAAAAAATAAAAAAATAAAAAAAATAAAAAAAAGGATGGTTCGAATCTACTAGATGAAATTATAATTATGGTTTTCTCCCATGAGTTTTTTTTTTTTTTTTTTTTTCCTTTTAAAACGTTAAAACAACATTAAAATATTATATAGAACGAATCACACAGAACCTACCTAAGGTTTGCCTTGTGATTGTGAGAGTCAACTTTTCAAAAAAATGTCACTAACTTCCCAACCCAATCGAGTTGACCTTTAAATACCGTTAACCGTTTAAAAATAGAAAAAGGATGAAAATGTCATTGATTAAATTAATATATTTTTAAAAACTTTTAAATCCCACCATCCATTTTGAGATGGACCGTAGATATTAATTTATAAAATTATATCTCCATCTTTGAAGATGGGTATCAAAAATTTATAAAGAAATCTGACAAAAAAAAAAAAAAGGAAAAAAAAAAGGGTGGCTCTAGCCTCCATGTGGCCGGTAGGGGTTGCTTGAGTTTCCCGAACCAGATTTTTTTTCAGTTTTTTTATTTTAACAATTTCTTTAAATAAAGGGAGAATTGTAAATAATCCCCATGACTTTTAATTAAATGTCAAATCAAACCCTTTGGTTTGAAAATTCAACAAAATACCCCCTACTATTAGTTAATAGGTAGTTGACCATTAGTTGACTTTATATATATATCAAATATTACAATTTTAATAATTTATTATAAACAAAATAAAAAATAAAAATATAATAATAATATATACTAATATTAATAAAATCAATTTCATACAAAAATAAATTTGATATTTTAAAATAATTTTTTTGTTTAAATTTTATAATGATTTTATTGTTTTGTTATAATATATTTTTATATATTTAATTTTCATTAAAATAATTTTTTAATTTTTTATTTTCTAACATATTTTTAGTATATATATTTTTTTCATTAGTGTTGTAGTTCAATTAAAAAAAAAAACCACTTAAATAATTATATTTCATTAGATTTAATTAAAGTTAACCAACGGTTAACTAACCGTCAACTAATGGTAGGGGATTTTTTGCTGATTGTTCAAACCAGAAGGTTATATTTGGTATTTGATTAAAAAACAGGGAGTTATTTACAATTATCCCATTAATAAATCTCCACCATTAAATCTTCTGGATTCTCTTTTCACGTAAATCCGAATTAATTGTAATAAATATTATATAAAAAAAAAGTGCAATGATTGGTCACCGTCATTGAACAAACCGTAGACGATCCAATTCCAATCTTCCTTAAACCCTCCTAAAACCCTAATAATATTAACCTTTTCTTCTCTCCTAAAAAATAACTTATAAACAAACAAACAAACAAATTCCATTTTCTCTCTTCTCTGTTTCAAATCAATGGATTTCACTGCAATTCTTCGCAAATCTGCCTCTTCTTCAGCTACTGAGACTAAGAAGTGCAGTTCCAATGAATCACTTCTCCAAGCCATCGACTCGGAATTCAAGCGTATTGTTCACGTAAGGCAGCTTTGATTTTCTTCTGGGCTGTTTTATACTTTATAGCTGTTTCGAGTATTGTATTTATGTTTTGTATTTGGTTTAAAGTTATTTGTGAGTGTATATCGATCAGGGTTTAGCCCGATAGTATACAAAAATTTCTACATGATAGTCATTATCTATTTTTAAATTTATTATTTGTTTTTCTAAAATTTCTTATTTATTTTAGCAGTTGGATTGAAATCTGATGGAATCTATACGGATTTTCTATAATAGCATAATTCATCAGTAGAAAGAGTTGTTGCATGTCTGTCTCCAATAGCCTAATGGCATTGTTTTGATCCTCACAAATTCCTAGAAAAGAGATCACTAGGTGTGGGTTTGGTGTGCTACTGTTTGATTGCCGAGAAAACGGAGGAAAAAGTAATGAAATTTAAGGGTTTGTTTTTGTTTTGTTTTGTTTTTTTAATTTTATATATATTAAATTGATGTAATTGAAGTTGTGCAAAGTTATTATTGAATTTTTAATATTTTTTTTTCCTTTATTATTAGTATTATTATTATTGAATTTAGTTAAAAGTTCATATTTGTTTCTATGAATAGGTTGAAGAAACTTCAAATCAATTCACATTTGAATTGAATCGAGATTTTAATAAAGGTGGTCGTGCTTCTATAGAATTGACAAAAGAGTTTCAGGGTGAGCTTGTTCGAGTAGTTTCAGGCTGTTTTTATGTTCCTCACTTTGACTCCGAAGATTTTACTGTTACCATCTCTAAGCACCGTGGATCATCACTTCGTTTTAATTGTTCCTATACCCCTAATGAGATTTCAATCTTGGATATAACAGTTCATGATAGACATCAATATTTAGAGATGTAAGCTATTTTGGTGTATAATTTCATTCAGATTGATTATCCATTATATATTTTCCTGCTTATTTGACACAATGTTTTCCATATCGGTCTTTTGCAGTGATTTGGATGTGGATGATAATGTGGATGAGAATGAGAACCTGAAGAAAGCCTTCCAAAAGTATTTAGAAGTTAGAGGAATAAATCCTAGCAACCTTGAATTCATTTTTAAATGCATCAGCAACAATTACAGATACTTGACGTTGTTGAAGAAGATTAAGAACTTCATTTTAATTTCAGGTGCACCTCCTTTTCACTTTCATTTTATTTTTTATATTAATTATTTGATCATTTATGAGTTTGACCTTTAACCAAAAGCTAAAATAATGGGTATTTTTGGTAATATGCGGGGTTTGGCATATGAATTATAACAATTTAAAAAATTTAATGGGGTTAATATTAAAAAAAGGGTGTACATACAGTTTTTTTTGGGTGAAAATATCGCCACTCATCTAATAAACTCATAAAATAAATGGATTGTATTTGGATAAATTCTCTCCTAACCCGATAACTCATTAGTTCTCAATTGGAGTCTGTAGTTTTTAGTCTTGTGGCTAATTTCCTCTGTTCTCCCTGTTCCCTTTTTGTTTCCCCTGCTGTTGTCTTTTTAATGTTTCTTGGCTGCTGTGGTTTCTGATTGTTTGGCTCTTGCTTTGGTCGGGAATGTCTTGGCTTTGTTTGCCCTGTCCTTGTTGTCTATGCTTTTCTCTACGGAATAAAGTGTGCTGTTCAAAAAAAAAATTAATTAAATATCAAGAATAAATAGGTAATTTATGATTATATATATATAGATAAATAACTATTTTTACATTTAAGTAGTAGAAATTTAATTGTTTTGATAAAAATTCTAAATTTTAAACATTTAAATTATTTTAATAGATTAATCATAATTTTGAGTTTTATAAACAAATAGACCCGATAATTTAATAGGTCATGTTTGTGTTTCGACTTGTAACACAATAAGTAACGGATCGTGTTTAGGTTGGATTGATGCAAACGTCATACGATGGCCTAAATTGTCATCGCCTACGTGTCACCATCGTAGCGGTCACTGAACAAACCGTAGACATTCCAATTCCAATCTTGCTTAAACCATCCTAAAACCCTAATAATATTCACCTTTTCTTCCGTCCTAAAACCATTTTGTGTCTTCTCTGTTGAAAATCAATGGCTTTCTGTGCAATTCTTCGCAAATCAGTATCAGCCTCTTCTTTGGCTCTGACTGCAAGTCGACTCGACCAAGCCAACAGAAATTACCACTCAGCTGTTTTCTCTGCTTCAAGCCATCTCAATCGAAAGCCGACTTTGGGTTCTTTTGTGCCTGATTTTGAGTTCTCTTCGGCTACTGAGACTAAGAAGTGCAGTTCCAATATTGATTCACTTCTCCAATTAGCCATCGACTCAGAAATCAAGTGTGCTGATTTTTTTTATTTTTTGGAACTGCTAACTTTATTGCAGAGAGATACGCCACAAGAAACTAACCAGAGCTAATAATATTGGAACAACCACAAAATCTCCCTACAAAGCCCCAAAAAAGAAGAACAACCACAGAAGGAAAACAACAGGTCCATCAGACCAAGAACCACGTAAGTCAGCTTTGATTTTCTTTTGGGCTGATTTATACTTTATAGATGTTTGGTTGCTAAGAAAGTAGCGGAAAAATGAAAGAAATTAAGTTGGTTACTTTTGAATTTCGGCTGCTGTAATTGTTTTTTTTTAATTTTTTTTTTTATTGGGTTTAAAATGATTCGCAAGTGTATATTAATCAGGGTTTCACTAGAATACTAAAATTTAAATGATGCACGTTAATTACATGATAGTCATTATCTATTTTAAACTTTATTATAATTTTTTTTTCTTCTAAAGTTTCTTATTTATTTTAGCAGTATGATTGAAATCTAATGGAATTTATGCAGATATCATGTATACCAGCATAATTCATCAGTCCAAAGAATTCTTGCATATATGTCTGTCTCCAATAATCTAATGGCATTGTTTCGATCCTTACAAATTCCTACAAAAGAGACTTGGTGTACTGGGTTTGACCTAAATGTAGTTAATTTGGTGTAACATGTTGTTTGGTTGCTTAGAAAATGGAAGAAACTTAAGGAAATTTAAGGGTTTGGTCTTGCTTTTTTAATGCTATATATATATATGTATGTATAATTGATGTAATTGAAGTTGAGCAAAGTTAAGTGGTGGTTGATGTTTTGTCTTTTATCATTATTATTGAATTTGGTTAAAATTCCATTAACTACAGGGCTCACTGCTTTTGTTCTTGTTTGTTAATTTCCATGAATAGGTTGAAAAACCTCGAAGCGAATTCAACTTCAAAATTAAAAATAGACCTCGTGAACATTGTGTAGTATTGACAAGAGAGTATCAGGGTGAGCTTGTTGAAGTTATGGGCTATATACAAAGATTTATAACTGGAAAAGATCGTACATATTTGCACTTGTACGTTACCGTCTCTAACGACGGTGAATTGTTCCTTAATTTTGATTGTTTCGGTACCTCTGATGCAATTTCAATACAGAGAGTAGGAATTACAATCCCAAAATATTCGCAACATGGAGATGATATTGATTATGATGTGAAATTCGAGTAAGCTAGCTAGTATAATTTAATTCAGATTGATTATTCATTATCTTTTTCCTGCTTTTTTGACACAAGTTTTTCCATTTGTTCTTTTGCAGGGATATGGATGAGAGCTTGAAGAAGGCCTTCTTCGAGTATTTAGAAATTAGAGGAATAAAACCTAGCATTGTTGATTTCATGATTAAGTGCTACAGGTACAAAAATGCCAAAAAAAATGTCGATGGGGTTGAAGGAGATTAAGAACTTTATTGAACAGCTGTCATAGAGATCATATAAGTAGTAGCTAATTGCCTTTTTTATTTATTTTATTTATATTAACATGACAATTTGTTTACTTTCAAAGATTTTCTGGATTGTTATTGAGAAATTTCCCGGGAGAGTTTACTAATGGAGAATGTTTATAAGGGAAGTGAAACTCAACTCAATATCTAATTTGTGAATGTTTAGAAATTCTCTTTCTTGATTCCCTTTACAATGGAACATGTTTACATTTGATTTACATTCCATATTAGTATAAGTGCCCAATTTGTTATTATTATTATTATTATTATTTTTTTAAATACCGATTAGATATTATTTGGTATGACTTCTTACTAGTTAAAAGAGATTTTTATTATTATTATTATGATCTTTCCGATTGTTAGTGTTGTTTGATTGCAGCCGTTGAAGAATTTTTGGATAAAAAAAAATTGTTTCACATATACTAGATGAAATTATAATTCTGGGTTTCAAACATGAATTTTTTTTTTTTCAATTTACTTTTTTTTTTTCCCTTTATTTATAAACTTTAAAATGTTAAAACAACTGTAAAATATTATATAGAACAAATTATACGGAACATTCCTGAGGTTTGCCTTGTGACCGTCATAGTCAACTTTTTAAAAAGAGTGGTATTATTGGCACACCCCCTACCGGTCTATTTTAAAAAAAATTTGATTTAATTAAATAAAATTAAATGTTTTTATTAATTTTTTTGATTTATTTTCAAAACTACCAATTTTACTTATTTTTTAAACTTAATAAACTCTGATCTCTATATACGTCTCTCTCTCACCTCTATTGAACGATTTATTTTTTTCTTCTTATTTATTTATTTATTTATTAGTTTTTTTTCTTCTTCTAAAAGAAGAGAGAACATGTTTGAAGAGAGAGGCGTGAGAGAGGAGAGTAAAGAAAAGAGAACATGTCCGAAATAAGAGAGAGAAAACATATGAGATAAAAAGAAAAAACAAAATGAAATAAAGAAAATAAGAAAATGAGGGGCAATTTAATCTCTATAGTAAATTATTTAATAGAAACAATAAAAATGCTAATCTTGACTAAAGTTAGTAAAACCCATAATTTTGTGGTTATAAAGGGCTATTTCCTCATTGGTTAGGGTGGGCGTTTATATAAAATAGGATGAGACCAGAATTAAATATCCCTTAATTTTCTGGTTATAAAGGGCTACTTCATCATTAGTTAGGGTAGGGGTTTATATAGAACAGGAGGAGACCGGAATTAAATATCCCTTAATTTTCTGGTTATAAAGGGCCATTTCCCCGTTAGTTAGGGTAGGGGTTTATTAGGGATGGGCGTTTCCCCATGGGGCCCCATCCCCCACCGGCCCCCATAGGGTTTTGGGGGCAAATTTTGCCCCTAAATGGATTTTAGAGGTGGGGTTGGGGGCAAACTTTGCCCCCAAACATATTTTGGGGGAGGTGGTGGGGGTACCTCCTCCCAAACCCAAAACCCCATTGGGCCCCCCAAAATAATATATATATATATTATTTATATTTATATTTATATTTATAAATATAAATTTTAACAATTAAAAAAAATATAAATTATAATATTAAATTATTAAAATTAAATGTTATGGTTATTCATTTATAAGGCGTAATTAACCCCCAAAATAATATATATGTATCATGCAATTATTTTGTATTGTATTTTAGATTTTGTATTGTATTTTTATTATGTTTTTATTACTTTCGAATTGAAAATTGAAAATTTAAAAGGAAATAAAATGGGAGAAATAAATTTTGGGGGTGGGGGTGGGGGAACTTCCCCTCAAAATGTCCCCCCCCCCCCCCCCCCCCCCAGTCTCCCCAAATGAATTTTGGGGAAGATGGTGAGGGAGGTTTGAGGAATAGGGGTGGGGGTAGGGGTACCCTCCCTCACCCAATTAGGTCCCCACGCCCATCCCTAGGGTTTACATAGAACAGGAGAGACAGGAATAAAATATGGAACATGATTTGGTCAGCTGTACGTTAGTTCGACAAATCACAGCCCTACGATATTAGAAAATCAGGACATCATCAATCAGACAATCACCATCACACCCAGTAAAGATGGGATCCAGCAGCAGTGTACATCATCAACCTACATTTCAACAATAAAATCAGAGCAAAAGATAGAATGCACCATGCATACACCCGCTGCGATTTTGACACGCGACAAACTTTGTCATGGGGCAAGATCTCAACGGGGATACATGCTCTCTCCATTCCACTGCATGTCTGCATCCAAGATTTTCTTCTCGAAAATTAGACATAGAAAGGAAAAGCTAAAAAATAATCTCTTTTTCAAGTGGGATTAATTACGCATGATTATGAGAGATATAAGAGAAACGTATCCGTCGGCTCATTGAAGACTTTTTTTCGAAAGATCTAATAAATATCAACCTTCGATTTCGAGTTCAAATTCAAGGGGGCAGTTAGATTCAGAGAGAGAGAGAGACGATGGAAGTGAAGGAAGTGCTTTTCATGAGCACAGGAGAAGGAGAAAGCAGCTACCTTCAAAACTCTAGACTCACGGTTTGCTCTATTATTTTTATCTTTTTAGCTTTTTTGATAAATTTAATTGGCAATTCTTGATATCAATGAATCAAGATTATTAATATATAAATTTAATTGCCAATTCCATGTGTCGCAAATGATCATACGCCCTATAAGTGATTTCTAAATGTTATACCATGTTCTATACACTGTCCCGTACATGTATTTCAGTACAGATCATTTATCAGAATGTTTGGAAATATACAGATTTATATTAATATAACTATGCACATCTCTTTTTAGTTCACGTATCCCTTAAATGATAGTGGTGATCGGATAGTCGAGTCTCACTATGTGTAATTTCCAGTGTTCGAAAAATCGGCAGCCTACGTCGATTAATCGGCTCAATACAGCTAGTCGGTAGCAAATTGAGGCGAAATGGTCAAAATCAGCCTTATTAGCCGGTGACTGATTAATCGGCCAGGTGGAGTGGCCACCATTCAGTCGCCGAAAGCCGGTCCCAGAGTTTGGAGATGAGAAGAAGGAAGTAGGTCTGGTCTTACTGGAACTCATCTTCGAAACGCAGAGCAAAATGAACAAATAAGATGAAGAGAGATGGAGAGAGAGAGTGTTTGTGCGCTGTAACTCATCTTCGAAACGCAGAGCAAAATGAAAGAAGAAGATGAAGAGAGATGGAGAGGGGGAGAGAGAGAGAGAGAGAGAACAATTAAAGAAGAGAAGAAGAAGAGAGATGGCGTTGAAATGTGTATCAGATAAGAGAAGATGAAGCTGATAAAGAATATGAATAGAGTGAAAACAATTAAAAGAAGAAGACGAAGAGAGATGGCTTTGAAGAAAACAAAATGTGTAATATTTATTGAACTGTTGTAGTAAAGAAATGATGATGGCGTTGTTGTGTTGAACTGTTGAAGAAATGATGATGGTGCTATGTTGTGGTGCAGTCAAAGTCAGATGGTGGGTCCATCAATAATGTTGTGTCCCATCAAGTTTTTTATTTTTATTTTTTTAAACCAATTGTGTTCTGCCACACTCACACCAAATAATAAATTTTCCGATTAATCAGTCTAGGTACCAGATCTCTGTCTGATTAACGTTAGTGCTTACTAGAACACCGGTAATTTCATAAGTATGTTTAATGAGTTTTCTTTTTAGAGTTACGTGAATAGATATCTTCTGATTGTAGGAACAGATATCTAAGTTGTGCAAGCATTACGATATCTTTTGATTGTAGGAATAGATATTTAGGTTGTGCAAGCAAGTAATGCTTAATCTCAACAGGTACCAACCAAACAAGTCTTGCTTATCTTCGATCAGGGGTGGCTATTTAAGTCTGGAGGGTCATTATACAAAAACAAAAAACTTTAGGGGGGCCAAAGTGAAAAGTATTTAACAGTTAGTAACAATTTTGTAATTGTTTTAAAAAGATTTTAAACATTTTTTTAGAATAAAACTTATAGGGCCGTGTTCTTGAAATTAATTTCGTTTCTCAAAAACGTGACATTTTTATGACTATTTTGATCTTCATGACTGTTTTCCATTTCTGTAATACAGCAAAAAGTTGCAGTCAAATCCAAGCCAATACTAGAGAGAGCAGTTGAATCTCTCTTCACAGAAAATTCTTCTCTGCCATTTCAAGTTCTAAACGCAGCGGATTTGGGTTGTTCTTCTGGTCCAAACTCATTTTCTGTGATGTCAACTGTGATACAAAGTGTGGAAAACAAATGCAGAGAATTGAAGTGCAAAACAATCCCAGAATTCCAATTCTACTTGAACGATCTTCCAGGGAACGATTTCAACACACTCTTCAAGGGTTTGACGAGTTTTGTTAGTGAAAAACACAAAAACGTTTCGTGTTTTGTGATGGGTGCTCCTGGTTCTTTTCATGGAAGGCTTTTTCCTAGAAACACCATGCATCTTGTTCATTCCTTATATGGTGTCCACTGGCTCTCTAAGGTATGCGAACGTTTGCATTTTATTTCCATTCAAGTTTGAATTCTTTATATAAAGAATTTGAATCGTTTTTGCAATCATTTATACTAAAAATTTAAGATAATTAAATGTAAACGTCTACACACCAAAAAATCACTAAACAAATGAGATAAGTCATGCATGAATCGTTTGATATGATATTTGCCTACGGGCTACGGTTTACATCCAGAGACAAGATTTTTATGGATGAGATAACAGATCTTCTGAATAAAAGTGTTTCCAACTACCTACGAGGGCTAATAGAATGGTCATGCCGATGGTTTTACTCTCATAAAATTTAGACTAATCGTATAATCGCTACCTACATGACCAAATGTCATAATTTCATGTTTATCAAAGATTGTAGGGTTCGATGGGGACCTAGTTTCAAACTCGGATCGGATTTGCTATGCAGGTTGGGGGATTTATAGGTTATTAAAAATAAAAAAAGTGCTTCATTATTTTAGAGATATTTTCTAGTGTTTTTTTTTTTTACTAAGCATTTGCATCCTACCTTGTAAAAGCATTCTTTATTATACCAAAATTACTTCTCTAAAAGCATGCACTTTTTAATCATAATCTTCATATAGAAACACAAACTTGTGAAGTTGATCTCTAGCTATTAAGTATTAATCTACTTCAAATAATGTAACTTGAAAAATGAATGAAAATTAGGTACCAATTGATCTTCCAATAAACAAAGGGAAGATTTACATATCCAAGACAAGTCCTCCTGCTGTAAGAGAAGCATACCTTGCTCAGTTTCAACAAGACTTCTCTTTGTTTTTGAGGTCACGTGCTCAGGAGATGGTTCCCGATGTCGGCCGTGTCGTCTTGATCCTCCATGGAAGGCTCTCTGCAGATCCCACCAGTAAAGACAGCTACACTCCTTGGGAGCGTTTTTCAGATGCCATATCTCACTTGGTTTCCAAGGTAATTAATTGAACTTCCAATCTCTTACAAAGAGCTTATGTTTTTCGTATAAATTAACACGTAAGAGTATTAGTCCACACGGTTTAGTTTTTAGTATATATATTGCAGGAAGAGTTGCATATGATATGCATGAGACACGTTTGGATTTCATCTTGAGAAAAGCTCTGTTGCTGTATTTTTGATAAGTTCCGGCAAACCCTGTAACCATTACGTGTTAGATTTCAAAAAAAAAAAAAAAAAATTGGACTTCGAACACTCGTCCATCCATTCTTTTTACTGGTCTAAGCGGTTGCACACTTTACAAGCATGTGTAGGGGAGTTTTCTCACGATAATTTAGAAGTAGATGTTTATACCGTACATATAGTATTTGATTCAGCAAATATTTGAAAACTCGTGAATCTTAAAAATAAAAAAATTGCAAATGTCAAATTTGAACATCCATCCATTAATTCTTTTGAATCTTTGCAACTATATATTTTCTTCACTAGTTATGCAAATTAAATAAGACATTAAGACTCAATCTATTTCATATATATATATCCTATTAAATCTTTCCAATTTTTTTTTATTTTTTTCATCTTTTAAGGGATTGATTGATGAAGAGAGGTTGGATTCCTTTGATGTACCATACTATACACCATCTCAAGAAGAAGTGAAAGAGATGATAGACAAGGAGGGATCGTTTGCGGTCGATCTCATGGAAACATTTGCAATCGACTATGGAGATAAGGACATCTGGAGTGATGCCACAAGATGTGCTAAGAGTGCCAGATCATTCACGGAACCAATGATCTCACACCATTTTGGAGTGGAAATTCTTGATGAATTGTATGATAAGATCACTGATTTAATTGTCCAGGGTTTCGCCACTCAAACAGAACCAGAGAAGATTATTAACATTGTTGCTGTGTTGAGGAGAAAAGATATATAATTGAAAGACATATTTGATATGTAATAATGAATACATACACTTTTGTGTTGTTTGATAAGTCCTGACAGACCCTATTTTATTTGGTTTATTATAATACTTAAATAATAATAATTATTATTATGTGGGCAAAGCTATAAAATTTTATTTTAGACTATCAATATACTAATATAAAATATTTAAGGGACCAAATTATAAATTTTAAAATATTAAATATTAAATATATTTTTTTAAAAGAATATTTAATTTTAATATCGTTTCTTTTTATTTTATTTTTGAGTTAAAAAGGAATTTTTTTTTTTAGGGTTTTTTTTTTTTTTTTTTTTTTTAAGCTTTTTGTACGATTGTCTATAAATTATATATGAATATTTCAATTGTCTATAAATTATAAATGAATATATCGAATCAAGCCATTAACTACGCTAAGCTCATGTGATGGCGAGATTATAACTATTAAAATATATTTAATTAATTATGCTTAGACAACCGCCTGTTTTTTTTTTTGATGGAATCAAGGCCACTGCTTTTTTCTTGGGCTGGCAGGGTCACTTGTCCTCATATTATGTTTAAAAATAAATAAAAAATCAAATTGAAAGGGTCAGACCGACCGGAATATAGAGATTAAACACTATATAAGCAATCTCGATATATACTTTCATAATATCATAGTGAAAACTCTCTACAATAGTATGTAAATTGCGCATAACGTGACTTTAACTCTCTACAATTAACGTGGAAGGAAAATTACCCAACACCTAAACTAAGAAGAGACACAGTGTATTCATATTGTGCTAGATTTACTCCTGAGGAAATAAAGAGGGCAGTTTTCGATATGTCGCCTATTAAAGGTCCTGGTCTTGATGGTCTTCCTACGGTGTTTTATCAAAAATATTGGCCTTTGGTGGGTGGTCAGGTTGTCTCAGCTTGTCTTGGTGTCCTCAATGATGGGGCGGATTTGGAAGTGGTTAATAAGACCCTTGTTGTTTTAACTCCGAAGGTTAGGGTCGCGGATAAGTTATCGGATTTTAGACCTATAAGCTTGTGCAATGTGATGTATAAGATTGTGGCTAAGACTTTGGCAAATCGGTTCCGTAATGTGTTGGGTGAGGTGATTTCAGAGACTCAGAGTGCTTTTATTCCGGGTCACTTGATCTCGGATAATGCTATTGTTGGATTTGAATGCATGCATGCTCTCAAGAGGAGGAAAAAAGGTAGGAAATGTGCGATAGCGATTAAATTGGATATGTCTAAAGCCTACAATTGTGTGGAATGAGATTTTATTTCTGGTATGATGCTTAGTTTTGGCTTCTCGAATGCCTGGGTGGAGAAAATCATGCGGTGTGTTAGATCGGTTTCCTTTTCCTTTTTGTTAAATGGCGAAGTCTGTGGGTATGTGAAACCGTCTCGGGGTCTTCGACAGGGGGATCCATTTTCTCCTTATTTATTCCTGATTTGTGCTGAGGGTTTATCGCGCTTGTTCTTTGAAGCTGAAAAGAAGAATTTGATGGATGGTTTTCGTTGCAGTAGGGGGGGGTCCTAAGATTACCCACTTATTTTTTGCCGATAATAGTTTGGTTTTCTCAAAAGCTTCTGAGAAAGATTGTCGGAGTATTCAATCTATTCTGGCTATTTATGCTGCGGGGTCTGGTCAGGTGGTCAATTTTCAGAAATCGGCTCTGTGCGTTAGCAAAAGAGTTTCGAGGCGTAGAGCTGATAATTTAGCTCAAATCCTCGGTGTTCGAGTGGTGGATTACCATGAGCGGTATCTAGGTCTTCCTTGTTTTTCGGGTAAAAGTAAGAAGGATCTGTTTGATAGTATCTGTAGTAGAGTGTGGGATAAAGTTAAGGGGTGGCAGAATAAATTTTTTTCGTCTGGGGGTAAGGAAGTGCTTTTGAAAGCAATTCCTACGTATTTCATGTCTTTGTTCAGGCTCCCAAAATCTCTTATAAATGAGCTTCATCGGATTAGTGCTAGGTTTTGGTGGGGTTCTGATGAGGAAAAAAGGAAAATTCACTGGGTTCAGTGGAAACAGCTCTGCCTTAGTAAAGATTCAGGGGGTCTGGGCTTTCATGATTTGGAGATTTTTAACCAGGCTATGCTTGCGAAGCAAATCTGGAGGCTCTACAATTGTCCGAATACTTTGGCGGCTAGGGTCCTCAAACATTGTTATTATACTGATTCCTCGGTTTTAAAGACTGGCGTTGGTTCTGACTGTTCTTATATTTGGAGAAGTTTTATTTGGGGGAGGGAGCTGCTTGATAAAGGTTCTTGGTGGAGAGTGGGTTCGGGTGCTTCAATCAAGGTTTATCAGGATCGATGGATTCCACGTCCAAATTCTTTTCAGGTCTATTCTCCTCCGATTCTTGGTGTGAGCTGTGTGGTTAGTGATCTGAAGCTTCCTTCAGGTCGTTGGAATGAAACTCTTATTCGTAATTCTTTCTTGCCTGATGATGCTGAGTGTATCATTCGGATTCCTTGCTCTTCCTATTACCGTGAGGATACTCTTATCTGGCATTTCAAGAAGATGGGCTCTTTCTCTGTTATGAGAGCCTATCATTTGGGGTGCTCGAGTGTTTTGTCTTCCTTGGCTTCTTGTTTTGGTCTGCTATCCTCTGTTTCGTGGTGGAAATTTTTCTGGCTTTTAAAGCTTCCCTCTAAAGTCAAGCTGCATCTCTGGAAAGCCTGTAAGGGTTTCCTTCCGGTGATGTCAATTCTGTCCAGGAGAGGCGTGCAGATTGAGAAGTGGTGTCCGTTCTGTGGTTCTGAGGAGTCTATCTTTCGTGCTCTGTGGGGTTGTTCTTCTTTAAAGTTGGTGCGTGCTGAGTTTAGGAAGACTAAGAGTGCGAATTTTCCTGCTGATATGAATTTTATGGATTTTCTGGTTGCCTGTAACTCTATCCTTGATGCTGATGATTTGGATTTGTTGTTCCTGGTTGTTTGGAGGACTTGGTTCCGCAGAAATGCTCATATTCACAATTCAACTCTTGTGAATGTGGTTGATATTGTTCCTTGGGCGAAAGGTTTTCTTGCTGATTTCAGGCGTTCTAACGTCTCTCTTTCTGTTGCTCCGGGTGAGTGTGCTCAAGTTGGTCACACCTGGCGTCCCCCTGAAGCTGGTAATTTTAAATTAAATACTGATGCTGCTGTTGATATTCATAAGAATATGACGGGTACTGGTGCTGTTATTCGGGATTCCAGAGGTTTGGTCATGGCATCTTGTGCTCAAACTTGCCCCATTGGTTTTGATCCTCTTATGGATGAAGCGATGGCGATTCTAAATGGTATCTATCTTGCGGTCGATACGGGTCTTTGGTTGTGCTCTATTGAGTCGGATTCTCAGCTTGTGGTCTCCATGATTAACTCTGGGTCGGGTTCTCTCTCTGATATTGGTTTAATTATTGCTGACATTTTAGTTTTTGTTAATGGTTCTCTTAGGTGTAGTGTGAGTTTTGTTCCTCGAAAAGCTAATATGGTGGCTCATTGCCTTGCCAAGCTTGGTATTTCCTTAGGTTATGATATTGTTTGGATGGAGGAGGTTCCACCTTGTGTGGCTCCGATAGTTCTGGGGGATGCCCCAGCTCTTCTGTAGTCCTTTTATTTTTAATAATAGTCGATTTTTCCTCACAAAAAAAAAACATTAATTATTTATCTTATGTCCTTTTTAATTATACTAGTGTGTCAACCTGTGCGATGCACAGGCTTTGTTAAAAGAAAAACTTTTTAAAATTTTGATTTATTTTTCTCAATTGGACATTTTTAATTAAATTCTCTCATAATATCTCATTTCATAATATAATTCAACTATTTCGGTTGCTATTTAGCTCAATTTTGGATAATTTATAAAGACCATTCACCTTTCAATTTTTGTGCCAAGTGTACTCAATGATTTTTTTAGATTCAATAAGTATTACATAATAATCTTAATAATTTAGATGTTTCAAATTCTACACCATTGAACCCAGTACATTCCTCATATTAAGTCGATCTTAGAAAATTATTAAATAGTGAAAATTTGCTGTTATCATTACAGAGGAAGTGAAGAGTTCATAGGAATAGAAAAGAATCAACTGATTTATCTCAAAAAAAATAAAAATGAATGGAAGAGTCTGTAGAGATAAGGAATCAAGAAGAATTAATGGACAATAAGGATGAATTGAATGCTACAATTACTAATAATTTTTTAAAATGAGAGCAATAGCAAATTAAAAACAAAATTAATCAAGGGAACGGATATTGACACCCATAAAAATTATAAGCACACCCAGATTTATAAGTACACCTATGTCTAAAATTTAAAATTAAAACATTACTATAAACACCCATATTAATGTCAATAGTACCCTTATATTAAACTTGTATTCATAGTGCCATTAATTCTTACTTTTGCTAGCTTAACCTTGAGAACTCAAGTTTCAACGGATTCGGTTAACCGAATCCTCGAAACCACTAAAACGATCTACTAAGGATGTTCATTTACGACATTCAAATTTCTAGAGGGCAACTAGTCCCCAAATGTGGATCGGGGTAATTTGCATAAAATTACTAAAACCATGAATAGAATCATCAGCGGATGGTGTTTCAAGAAAATCCCTTTCTAAAATGAGCCAGTGAGGCTAAGAACATGCATCGGTGACTAAAACAAAACAGTGATAGTTTTCCACCTATACAAATAAATGGTGCAGCATGGTTGATATGATGCATAGA
Source organism: Acer campestre (assembly GCA_954870605.1). NCBI lineage: Eukaryota > Viridiplantae > Streptophyta > Magnoliopsida > Sapindales > Sapindaceae > Acer > Acer campestre. Next base: position 2,959,836 of record OX940808.1, on the reverse strand, counting down.
AGCAAAGGCATTCCTGCTTTACAAAAAGAAAAAATTGGCAAAGCTTTGTTTATTGCATATAGTATTTAAAGCCCACACTATACCAATGTTGCACACTTAAATTGCCAGCAAACAGGTGACTGAACTGAATTTTCTGCCCTTTGTTGATTACATTTGTCATCAAAAAATCAGAGCAAATTTTTAGAGCAAAACAAAGAAAACGCTTTCATTGATTGTCACTTTTAAGTAATACACAATCACCCACCGTGCCAACATTTGAAGCAATCAAGATGCAAGATGAATACATTGAGGTTCAGGGATTTTCATCGAAAACAATGAACTATATCAAATTATCGAGATCAAAGCCGTATTCTACCTCAATATGATGAACAGAAAAAGATCAAACAAGCTTGAATAGTTGAATTGTCACCGAGGACGGATCAAGTATGATTTAAAGTTGAATTAGGGTTTGGGTTTTTTTTTTTTTCTTTAATAAAGTGATATAGTTGAAGATATGAGTGTAATTAATAGGTATAAATAGTATTTTATTTATTTTTAATTAAACTAATTTGTCCTTGTTGATAAATTTCTATTGGGATATTTTTGTAATTAATTTTTTTATTAAAATATGAGTGTGCTTATCATATTTATGGGTGTCAATATCGGCTCCCATTAATCAATTAATTGCCAAACCTTCTCACGTAGGGTCCACACATGAGAATTTATATAAATAAAAAAGATTTCTTTTAATTATTAATTACCATGATGTATCCAACATTAGCGGAATGTAATTCTACCACAATCGAGATTCTTGCATTTGTTTTTGAATGTTGGAAGGCTTGTTGATAGAAGCATTGAGTGTCGAGACTGATAATTTACACATCAATTACATATAATACTTGTTAATTATATTCAATAAAATCATTATAAAAAAATTACATTCAATAAAATAAAATATGAGGAGTGGTCTACTTTTTCTTTCTAGACAAACTGGTTAAGTATTCTCTTACTGTTTTTATGGTTTTAGCTCTATGACTTCTACTATTCTTCTCATCCTTGCTATCTACCCTGCGTGTGATAAAATAAACAATTTAATAATAATAACAAAATTAAAGAACAAAAAAAATATACAATTATTGGACATATAAGAACAGTTCAAAGAAAATTTAGAGAATAGAATCGAAGCCTACTGTTTGAGTTTTAGAAAAACACAATCACACGATCATTGTCCCATTCGTATGACTTCACTACAATCATGTTTTCCAAAACCACAAATTACTAATTAACAAAATTAAATCAAGCTATTTGGATGATAAAGCTAACCTATAAGATCCCATTAACAATGAAGCTCATTGTTGCCAAATTTGAATATGAATTAATAGAATATAATTGTCCAACAATATAATATGTAAAAAACACCCAAACAACTACCCAGTTGAAACACAAAAGCAAAAAACAACCGGAAAAAAATGAAATAACTATGCTCAAAACAACAATGAAACCATAATACTAAAAATACTCCTTGAAAAAAAAAACAAAAAAAAACAAAAAGAAGACACAAAATTTACCTAGAAGATTGAACTTGGAGAATCCCAATGGATCATGGTAATGGTGGTGCCTTAGTTGATGTATGGACCGTCTGGTTGATGTCTAGTGGCTTGATGTCTGGTTGTCTCGTCCCTAAGGAATTGTTATCTATCTCAGATCTCACACACTGTTCGTTTTAATACCCCTATATATAAATTTACCGGTTTCGTATAATGTTTTAGCTCCCCTTATCAAATTTATTTCGTTATACTGCTGTTTTAGGTTCCCTTTTCAAATTCATTGCATTATACCGCAATACTTATGTTATGCACTCCAATAGTCATTCATGCATTATCATTGAATGAAGAATATTATATCTAGTCATCCATCACTTCTTTTGCAATCCAAAAGCCATGCATGTATCCTACGACATTGAATTAATTAATCCAATAGCCACAATTAATATTTTTCTTTTTTAAATAAATCAATATTTTCTATGTATTATGCATTTAAATCCAAAACTCTCATACGGCGACATGTGACGCTAGTGAAACTCTATTATTATATATATATATATGAATCCAAAACTCCCATACGGCGACATGTGGCGCTAGTGAAACTCTATTATATATATATATATGATTACGGTATAAGAGAAATATTTTAAGTAAAAAAGAAAGGAATAAAAAAAATTCCCAATCACAATTTTAAAAATTCTAAATTTTAAACATTTAAATTATTTTAATAGATTAATCATAATTTTGAGTTTTATAAATAAATAGACCCGATAATTTAATAGGTTATGTTTATGTTTCGACTTGTAACACAATAAGTAACGGATCGTGTTTAGGTTGGATTGATGTAAACACCACACGATGGCCTAAATTGTCACCGCCTACGTGTTACCATCGTAGCGGTCATTGAACAAACCGTAGACATTCCAATTCCAATCTTGCTTAAACCATCCTAAAACCCTAATAATATTCACCTTTTCTTCCATCCTTAAAACCATTTTGTGTCTTCTCTGTTGCAAATCAATGGCTTTCTGTGCAATTCTTCGCAAATCAGTATCAGCCTCTTCTTTGGCTCTGACTGCAAGTCGACTCGACCAAGCCAACAGAAATTACCACTCAGCTGTTTTCTCTGCTTCAAGCCATCTCAATCGAAAGCCGACTTTGGGTTCTTTTGTGTCTGATTTTGAGTTCTCTTCGGCTACTGAGACTAAGAAGTGCAGTTCCAATATTGATTCACTTCTCCAATTAGCCATCGACTCTGAAATCAAGTGTGCTGATTTTTTTTTATTTTTTTTTGAAACTGCTAACTTTATTGCAGAGAGATACGCCACAAGAAACAAACCAGAGCTAACAATATTGGAACAACCACAAAATCTCCCTACAAAGCCCCAAAAAAGAAGAACAACCACAGAAGGAAAACAACAGGTCAATCAGACCTAGAACCACGTAAGTCAGCTTTGATTTTCTTTTGGGCTGATTTATACTTTATAGATGTTTGGTTGCTAAGAAAGTAGGGAAAAATGAAAGAAATTAAGTTGGTTACTTTTGAATTTCGGCTGCTGTAATTGTTTTTTTTTTTTTATTATTATTGGGTTTAAAATGATTCGCAAGTGTATATTAATCAGGGTTTCACTAGAATACTAAAATTTAAATGATGCACGTTAATTACTTGATAGTCATTATCTATTTTAAACTTTATTATAATTTTTTTTTTTTCTAAAGTTACTTATTTATTTTAGCAGTATGATTGAAATCTGATGGAATTTATACCGATATCATGTATACCAGCATAATTCATCAGTCAAAAGAATTCTTGCATATATGTCTGTCTCCAATAACCTAATGGCATTGTTTCGATCCTTACAAATTCCTACAAAAGAGATTTGGTGTACTGGGTTTGACATAAATGTAGTTAATTTGGTGTACCATGTTGTTTGGTTGCTTAGAAAATGGAAGAAACTTAAGGAAATTTAAGGATTTGGTCTTGCTTTTTTAATGCTATATATATAATTGATGTAATTGAAGTTGGGCAAAGTTAAGTGGTGGTTGATGTTTTGTCCTTTATCATTATTATTGAATTTGGTTAAAATTCCATTAACTACAGGGGTCACTACTCTTGTTCATGTTTGTTAATTTCCATGAATAGGTTGAAAAAACTCGAAACGAATTCACCTTGAAAATTGAAAATAGTGCTCGTGAACATGGTGTAGTATTGACAAGAGAGTATCGGGGTGAGCTTGTTGAAGTTGTGGGCTATATACAAAGTTTTATAACTGGAAAAGATCATACGCATTTGCGCTTGCACGTTACAATCTCTAACGATGGTGAATTGTTCCTTAAGTTTGATTGTTTCGGTACCTCTGATGCAATTTCAATACAGAGAATAGGAATTACAATCCCAAAATATTTGCAACATGGAGATGATGATTTTTATGATGTGAAATTCGTGTAAGCTGGTATAATTTAATTCAGATTGATTATTCGTTATCTTTTTCCTGCTTTTTTGACACAAGTTTCTCCATTTGTTCTTTTGCAGAGATATGGATGAGAGCTTGAAGAAAGCCTTCTTCGAGTATTTAGAAATTAGAGGAATAAAACCTAGCATTGTTAATTTCATGATTAAGTGCTACAGGTACAAAAATGCAGAACAACAAAAAAAGTCGATGGGGTTGAAGAAGATTAAGAACTTTATTGAACAGCTGTCATAGAGATCATATAAGTAGTAGCTAATTGCCTTTTTTATTTTATTTTATTTATATTAACATGACAATTTGTTTACTTCCAAAGATTTTCTGGATTGTTATTTATGGAAGATTGTTATTGAGAAATTTCCCCGGAGAGTTTACTAATGGAGAATGTTTATAAGGGAAGTGAAACTCAACTCAATATCTGATTTGTGATTATCTCGTTAGAAATTCTCTTTCTTGATTCCCTTTACAATGAATACATGATTACATTTGATTTACATTCCATATTAGTATAAGTGCCCAGTTTGTTATTATGTTTTTTTTATAAAAAAAAAAATACCAATTAGATATTATTTGGTATGACTTCTTACTAGTTAAAAGAGATTTATTATTATTATGATCTTTCCGATTGTTAGTGTTGTTTGATTGCAGCCGTTGAAGAATTTTTGGATAAAAAAAATTGTTTCACATATACTAGATGAAATTATAATTCTGGGTGAATTTTTTTTTTTCAATTTACTTTTTTTTTTTCCCTTATTTATAAACTTTAAAATGTTAAAACAACAGTAAAATATTATATAGAACAAATTATACTGAACATTCCTGAGGTTTGCCTTCTGACCATCATAGTCAACTTTTTAAAAAGAGTGGTGTTATTGGCACACCCCTTTCCGGTCTATTTTTAAAAAAATTTGATTTAATTAAATAAAATTAAATGTTTTTATTAATTTTTTTGATTTATTTTCAAAATTACCAATTTTACTTATTTTTTAAACTTAATAAACTCTATCTCTGATCTCTATATATGTCTGTCTTTCACCTCTATTGAACAATTTATTTTTTTCTTCTTATTTCTTTTTTTTTATATAGTTTTTTTTCTTCTTCTAAAAGAAGAGAGAACATGTTTGAAGAGAGAGGCGTGAGAGAGGAGAGTAAAGAAAAGAGAACATGTCCGAAATAAGAGAGAGAAAACATATGAGATAAAAAGAAAAAACAAAATAAAATAAAGAAAATAAGAAAATAAGGGGCAATTTAGTCTTTACAGTGAATTATTTGATAGAAACAATAAAAATGATAATCTTGACTAAAATTAGTAAAAAAATTCTGGTCATAAAGGGCTAGTTCCTCATTAGTTAGGGTGGGGGTTTATATAGAACTGGATGAGACCAGATTTAAATATGCCTTATATAGTTATATAGAACAGGAGGAGACAGGAATAAAATATGGAACGTGATTTGGTCAGCTGTACGTTAGCTCGACAAATCACAGCCCTATCATATTAGAAATCAGAACATCATCAATCAGACAATCACCATCACAACCAGTAAAGAGGGGATCCAGCAGCAGTGTACATCATCAACCTACAATTCAACTAAAAAATCAGAGCAAAAGATAGAATGCTCCATGCATACACCCGCTGCGATTTTGACACGTGACAAAATTTGTCATGTGGCAAGATCTCAACGGGGATACATGCTCTCTCCATTCCACTTCATGTCTGTATCCAAGATTTTCTTCTCGAAAATTAGACATAGAAAGGAAAAGCTAAATAATAATCTCTTTTTTAAGTGGGATTAATTACACGTGATTATGAGAGATAAGAGAAACGTATACGTCGGCTCTTTGAAGACTTTTTTTCGAAAGATCTAATAATTATCAACCTTCGAGTTCGAGTTCGAATTCAAGGGGGCAGTTAGATTCAGAGAGAGAGAGTCTCGATGGAAGTGAAGGAAGTGCTTTTCATGAGCACAGGAGAAGGAGAAAGCAGCTACCTTCAAAACTCTAGACTCACGGTTTGCTCTATTATTTTTATCTTTTTAGCTTTTTTGATAAATTTAATTGGCAATTCTTGATATCAATGAATCAAGATTCATAATATATAAATTTAATTGCCAATTCCATGTGTCGCAAATGATCATACGCCCTATAAGTGATTTCTAAATGTTATACCATGTTCTATACACTGTCCCGTACATGTATTTCAGTACAGATCATTTATCAGAATGTTTGGAAATATACAGATTTATATTAATATAACTATGCACATCTCTTTTTAGTTCACGTATCCCTTAAATGATAGTGGTGATCAGATAGTCTAGTCTCACTATGTGTAATTTCCAGTGTTTGAAAAATCGGCAGCCTACGTCGATTAATCGGCTCAATACAGCTAGTCGGTAGCAAATTGAGGCGAAATGGTCAAAATCAGCCTTATTAGCCGGTGACTGATTAATCGGCCAGGTGGAGTGGCCACCATTCAGTCGCCGAAAGCCGGTCCCGGAGTTTGGAGATGAGAAGAAGGAAGTAGGTCTGGTCTTACTGGAACTCATCTTCGAAACGCAGAGCAAAATGAACGAATAAGATGAAGAGAGATGGAGAGAGAGAGTGTTTGTGCGCTGTAACTCATCTTCGAAACGCAGAGCAAAATGAAAGAAGAAGATGAAGAGAGATGGAGAGAGGGGGAGAGAGAGAGAGAGAGAGAGAACAATTAAAGAAGAGAAGAAGAAGAGAGATGGCGTTGAAATGTGTATCAGATAAGAGAAGATGAAGCTGATAAAGAATATGAATAGAGTGAAAACAATTAAAAGAAGAAGATGAAAGAGAGATGGCTTTGAAGAAAAAAAAATGTGTAATATTGATTGAACTGTTGTAGTAAAGAAATGATGATGGCGTTGTTGTGTTGAACTGTTGAAGAAATGATGATGGTACTATGTTGTGGTGCAGTCAAAGTCAGATGGTGGGTCCATCAATAATGTTATGTCCCATCACGTTTTTTATTTTTATTTTTTTAAACCAGTTGTGTTCTGCCACACTCACACCGAATAATAAATTTTCCAATTAATCAATCTAGGTACCAGATCTCTGTCCGATTAACGTTAGTGCTTATTAGAACACCGGTAATTTCATAAGTACGTTTAATGAGTTTTCTTTCTAGAGTTACGTGAATAGATATCTTCTGATTGTAGGAATAGATATCTAGGTTGTGCAAGCAAGTAATGCTTAATCTCAACAGGTACCAACCAAACAAGTCTTGCTTATCTTCGATCAGGGGTGGCTATTTAAGTTTGGAGGGTCATTATACAAAAACAAAAAACTTTAGGGGGGCCAAAGTGAAAAGTATTTAACAGTTAGTAACAATTTTGTAATTGTTTTAAAAAGATTTTAAACATTTTTTTAGAATAAAACTTATAGGGCCGTGTTCTTGAAATTAATTTCGTTTCTCAAAAACGTGACATTTTTATGACTATTTTGATCTTCATGACTGTTTTCCATTTCTGTAATACAGCAAAAAGTTGCAGTCAAATCCAAGCCAATACTAGAGAGAGCAGTTGAATCTATCTTCACAGAAAATTCTTCTCTGCCATTTCAAGTTCTAAACGCAGCGGATTTGGGTTGTTCTTCTGGTCCAAACTCATTTTCTGTGATGTCAACTGTGATACAAAGTGTGGAAAACAAATGCAGAGAATTGAAGTGCAAAACAATCCCAGAATTCCAATTCTACTTGAACGATCTTCCAGGGAACGATTTCAACACACTCTTCAAGGGCTTGACGAGTTTTGTTAGTGAAAAACACAAAAACGTTTCGTGTTTTGTGATGGGTGCTCCTGGTTCTTTTCATGGAAGGCTTTTTCCTAGAAACACCATGCATCTTGTTCATTCCTCATATGGTGTCCACTGGCTCTCTAAGGTATGCGAACGTTTGCATTTTATTTCCATTCAAGTTTGAATTCTTTATATAAAGAATTTGAATCATTTTTGCAATCATTTATAGTAAAAATTTAAGATAATTAAATGTAAATGTCTACACACCAAAAAATGACTAAACAAATGAGATAAGTCATGCATGAATCGTTTGACATGATATTTGCCTACTGGCTACGGTTACATCCAGAGACAAGATTTTTATGGATGAGATAACAGATCTTCTGAATAAAAGTGTTTCCAACTACCTACGAGGGCTAATAGAATGGTCATGCAGATGGTTTTACTCTCACAAAATTTAGACTAATCGTATAATCGCTACCTACATGATCAAATGTCATAATTTCATGTTTACCAAAGATTGTAGGGTTCGATGGAGACCTAGTTTCAAACTCGGATCGGATTTGCTATGCAGGTTGGGGGATTTATAGGTTATTAAAATAAAAAAAGTGCTTCATTATTTTAGACATATTTTCTAGTGTTTTTTTTTTTACTAAGCATTTGCATCCTACCTTGTAAAAGCATTCTTTATTATACCAAAATTACTTCTCTAAAAGCATGCACTTTTTAATCATAATCTTCATATAGAAACACAAACTTTTGAAGCTGATCTCTAGCTATTAAGTATTAATCTACTTCAAATAATATAACTTGAAAAATGAATGAAAATTAGGTACCAATTGATCTTCCAATAAACAAAGGGAAGATTTACATATCCAAGACAAGTCCTCCTGCTGTAAGAGAAGCATACCTTGCTCAGTTTCAACAAGACTTCTCTTTGTTTTTGAGGTCACGTGCTCAGGAGATGGTTCCCGATGTCGGCCGTGTCGTCTTGATCCTCCATGGAAGGCTCTCTGCAGATCCCACCAGTAAAGACAGCTACACTCTTTGGGAGCTTTTTTCAGATGCCATATCTCACTTAGTTTCCAAGGTAATTAATTGAACTTCCAATCTATTACAAAGAGCTTATGTTTTTCGTATAAATTAACACGTAAGAGTATTAGTCCACACGGTTTAGTTTTTTAGTATATATATCGGAAGAGTTGAATATGATATGCATGAGACACATTTGGATTTCATCTTGAGAAAAGCTCTGATGCTGTATTTTTGATAAGTTCCGACAAACCCTGTAACCGTTAGATTTCTAAAAAATAAAAAAATAAAAATTGGACTTCGAACATCCATCCATCCATTCTTTTTACTGGTCTAAACGGTTGCACACTTTACAAGCATGTGTGGGGGAGTTTTCTTAGGATAATTTAGAAGTAGATATTTAGACCGTATATATAGTGTTTGATTCAACAAATATTTGAAAACTCGTGAATCTTTAAAAAAAAAAAAATTTTAAATTGCAAATTTCAAATTTGAACATCCATCCATTAATTCTTTTGAATCTTTGCAACTATTTTCTTCACTAGTTATGCAAATTAAGTAAGACATTAAGACTCAATCAAACTAATTCATATATATATATATCCTATTAAATCTTTCCAAAAAAAAATTATTTTTTTCATCTTTTAAGGGATTGATTGATGAAGAGAGGTTGGATTCCTTTGATGTACCATACTATTCACCATCTCAAGAAGAAGTGAAAGAGATCATAGACAAGGAGGGATCGTTTGCGGTCGATCTCATGGAAACATTTGCAATCGACGTTGGAGATAAGGACATCTGGAGTGATGCCACAAGATGTGCTAACAATGCCAGATCATTCACAGAACCAATGATCTCACACCATTTTGGAGTGGAAATTCTTGATGAATTGTATGATAAGATCACTGATTTATTTGTCCAGGATTTCGCCACTCAAACAGAACCAGACAAGATTATTAACATTGTTGTTGTGTTGAGGAGAAAAGATATATAATTGAAAGACATATTTGATATGTAATAATGAATACATACACTTGTGTGTTGTTTGGTATGTCCTGACAGACCCTATTTCATTTGGTTTATTATAATACTTAAATAATAATAATAATAATAATAATTTTGTGGGCAAAGCTATAAAATTTTATTTTAGACTGTCAATATACGAATATACAATATTTAAGGGGCCAAATTAAATTTTTTAAAATATAAAATATTAAATATATTTTTTTAAAAGAATATTTAATTTTAATATCGTTTATTTATTTTATTTTATTTTTTCCTTGTTCCGGTAGAGTCTTACCTGTTCAGTGTGAGAGTTAAAAAGGAATTTATTTTTTTAGGGTTTTTTTATATTTTATTTTTAAGCTTTTTGTACGATTGTCTATAAATTATATATGAATATATCAATTGTCTATAAATTATAAATGAATATATCGAATGACATCTTAATTTTTTTTAATTACAAATCAAGCATCTTCTTCCTTATCATCATCATCATCATCATCATCATGATTTGAATGTAATCCTTTAACGGTTGTAAAGTGCCTTTCAAGTTTCAAAATCATCATTTAGAAATCTACTCTTTCTAGTTTCAAGGTCATCTCTTGGAGATTATTTTAGAAGTACAAAATGAAAAACCTTATCTTCATTGTACTAGAATTTCTATTTTATCTTTAAATAAAGTATATTTTTTCTATATATTTCAAGTAGCCAACTGTCTTGATAATTGTTGAGTTGCTGCTTGTATTTTTCTTATTAAGAATATTCTTTATGTGCATGCGATGACCCCTTCAATTAAAGTCAAGAAAGAATAATATAATTAAGTGAGGGTCCATCTTTATGGTTGATTACCTAATAATTTAAAAACCTAAAAATTAGTAATTCTTTTATATATATATATATATATATATTTATTTATCTCTAATTAATTAACTCAATTAGTCCACATCACCTTGTAGTTAAAGTCAAGTGATGTGTACGTCTCATCTTTTGTATAAGGTAATGCTATATCACATAAATAATTAACCCAAATTTCAACCTAATTGATGTGGTAAATGAGTTGTCGTCACCACACACAAGATGAAATGATGTGGTTAATGAAAAAACCACTTATCACATCATTTGTGTTGAAATTTGGGCTAAATTTCAAGATGGTATAGCATCTTTGTAGTGGTTAACCCAAAAATTTAGCCTCAATAATGTGGTAAGTGATTTTTTCATTAACCACATCATTTTATGGTGTGTGTGATACGTGATGATAATTCACTTACCACATCATTTAAATTGAAATTTGGGTTAATTATTTGGATGGTATAGCAATATTACTCTTTGTATAATTAATATAATTAATGTCAGATCTCAATAGGTCTCATAAATCGCTGATGATATCAAATTTCAAAAAATATATATAACAATAAAAAATCAACTTGGACCCCAACCAACAACTTCAATGCTACAAATATATACATGATCTATAGATAGGTGGGACGAATAACAACCACTTAATTAAATTATCAAATCATCCAACAAAATATTTTGATATTCGCTGATATATATATATATTATACACATATGTATGCAACATGTGTGACGCACATATCAACCTATGTGCCTTTAAAATACACATTAAGGGGGGAATTCTAATGTTCTAAAATCCAAATGGAAACATAATTGCTTACACTCTCATGTTTTTATTTGGATTTGAAAGTAAGAAATCAATGTAAACAAGTTAATTATATTGTCCTATATAATATAACTCAAGAGAGCTAGAGCTAAGAGAGTAGTGTAGACTCCATGGAGTTGAAGCAAGTGCTTTGCATGAGCAAAGGAGAAGGAAAGAGCAGCTTCCTGCACAACTCTGGACTCACGGTCTGCTACCCTATAATCATTTTTATTTTTAATTAGCTTCTTCCTTTTTTCTATTTAATTACTTAGTAGAAATTATTTGTTAGTATAATATTTTTTGGCAAATTTCAATTTCAAGTTGAATTGATTTTGGGAAGAAAAAAAATTGTAAACTTCTAATAAAAGGTTAGATATATACTAATATACAGTACTTATTTTTTATTTTTTTCAATACATCAATATAACAAATTTCAAAAAATTCATTTGAATAACTAGACTAATTAAAACTTTGAGCCAAGTTTTTATACCTATAATTTTCATCCCAAATGATGTTATATAGAGGTGATTTGATAACTTTCTCATGTTGAGAAAGAGGTTTCAGGTGTGAGATTTTCACACGTTTAATTTTTCATACGGAAACGTTATAAAGTGACTTTTGGGAGTGTGGTAGGTCAATATGTAACGTTGCAAAACTTATTCTTTCAGATGTAGGTGTTTTTTAAATTTCGTTTTTCAAAAACATGCAACTTTTATGACTATTTTGATCTTGAATGACTGTTTATGAATTTTGTAATACAGCGTAAAGTGGCAGTCAAATCCAAACCAATACTAGAGAGAGCAGTAGAATCTCTCTTCACAGAAAATCCTTCATCGCCGTTTCAAGTTCTAAACGCAGCGGATTTGGGTTGTTCTTCTGGTCCAAATTCATTTTCTGTGATGTCAACTGTTATACAAAGTGTGGAAAACAAATGCAGAGAATTAAATAAGCACTGCAAAATCCCAGAATTTCAATTCTACTTGAACGATCTTCCAGGAAACGATTTCAACACACTCTTCAAAGGCTTGTCTAGTTTTGTTGGTGAAAAAACATAAAAACGTTTCGTGTTTTGTGATGGGTGCTCCTGGTTCTTTTCATGGAAGGCTTTTTCTTAGAAACACTATGCATCTTGTCCATTCCTCCTATGGTGCCCACTGGCTCTCTAAGGTTTTTTTTTTTTTTGGATGCAGATATCTGCACTTTATTTTCTGATATAATTTAAATTCTTCGAAAATGACTAAACAATAAAGAGAATTCATGCATCCCTGAAAAATAATCTGTCTAGGTCCATAGACACGGTGGCCAGACCACGATAGTGAGTGACAGAATGGGGTGGTCATCCCCAATTTTTTTTTTTTAAGTTTATTTATATTTTACCTTAATTTGTTTGTTATTTATATTATTCTATTAACATTTTAATAGTTTTTCAAATTGGTCCCTTTGGATACTTTTTTAATTTTTTTTATGCATGAGAATATGAGATACAAGAGTACATTTCAAATGCTTTTCTAATTGATCAAATGAGATCTGTTAGTTATGTGCCCCTCACATCTATCACCATTAAGTTGTGGGTTCGTATCATGTCTCGCTTTTCAAAACACCGAATTTATTGTAATTGTTCAAAATTTGCTTTTAATTTCGAAACCCTTTTAATAATTAAACACTAGCAACCTACATTGTAAGTTTTTTTAAAAAATTATAATCAATCTTCATATAGAAATGTAAGAATTTTGTCAAGTACTTGTTACTAATTTACTTCAAAATGCAAATCAAAAATTGAATGAAAAGGTACCAGAACTTAGAGATGAAGAAAGGTTGCCAATAAACAATGGGAAGATTTACATATCCAAAACAAGTCCTCCTGCTGTGAGTGAAGCATACCTTGCTCAGTTTCAACAAGACTTCTCCTTGTTTTTAAAGTCACGTGCTCAGGAGATGGTCCCTGACATCGGCCGTGTCGTCTTGGTTCTCCATGGAAGACTCTCTGCAGATCCCACCAGTGAAGACAGCTACACACCATGGGAACTCTTTGCAGAAGCCATATCTCACTTGGTTTCAAAGGTAAGATTTTAATGTTTATGAACATTTAAGACTAGTCTGCACGGTTTAGCATGCGCATTTTACAAACATATGTGTGGAGTGATATTCAAACCGTAAAAATATTACTTGATTTCAGCATGTCCTGGCAAACCCTTGATTTTTTTATTGTCACATTTTAACTGGTCTGTATGATTTAGCATACGTATTTTACAAACACGTATAGAAAATTCTCTCCCAGATATTATGAGAGTAAATATCAAACCGTACATATAGTGCTTGATTTAAGCAGGTCCCAACAAACTCCTTGATCCTTTTGGGGTAAGATTTCAAAAACACAAATTACAAATGTTGAGTTCGAACATCCATCCATCCTTTTAATTTCCAACTATTTTCATCACCGATTATGTAAATTAAATAATATATCCTATTAAATCTGTCCATTTTTTTATTTTATTTTTTCATCTTTTAAGGGATTGATTGATGAAGAGAAGTTGGATTCCTTTGATGTACCATACTATACACCATCTCAAGAAGAAGTGAAAGTGCTTATAGACAAGGAGGGATCGTTTGCGGTCGATCTCATGGAAACATTTGCAATCGACATTGGAGATAAGGACATCTGGAGTGATGCCACAGGATATGCTAACAATATCAGATCATTCACAGAACCAATGATCTCACACCACTTTGGAGTGAAAATTCTGGATGAATTGTATGATGAGATCACTGATTTAATTATTCAGGATTTTGCAAGTCAAACAGAACCAGACAAGATCATTAACATTGTTGTTGTGCTAAAGAGAAAAAAATAGGTGAAAAATGGACATGTTTGATTTGAAAATTGTAATAATTAAGGATTACAAATTGGATATCTTCTACCTTATCATCATTATCTTCTTTGGTTTGATATCTTCTACCTTATCATCATTATCTTCTGGTTTGAAACCTTGAATATAGAATCCTTTAAGAGTTGTCTAGCTACTGCCTTTCAAGTTTCATTATCATCTATTATCTATTCTACTATTTGTCTTTTTCTATGAATTTTGAAAGATTATTTTTGAAGAGTAATAAAATAAGCACAGTCCCTTTTAATTCGAGTGGTGTTCATCTCTCCTTCTATGTCGGTGGTGTGGGGGTCAAATCTCACTATAAGCATTTTACAAACGTATGCACGTGAATGTCTTGATTGATCTCAACACTCTTAGATCAAATGGTGTGCACCTTTTATTCCATGCATGTTAGTGGTACACGGTTCAAATCTTTATAAACATTTTATTAGCTCATGCGTGCATGTCTTATTTGATCTCATCCGGTCCGTTAGACTCCAACCTGATCATGATTAGTGTAAAATTTCATATAAAAAAGTAATAAAATAAAAATGAGAAACCTCATCATGATTGCTAAAGAATAATAAAATATATTTATATAAATAAAAAATACAGTAAGAATAAGAAAAACTATTAATTTCTTTAATTTGAAGTAACCTACTACTATCTTAAATGGTTGAATTACTGCTATGTCTTTTTCTTATAGAGAATATTCTTATAATGTGCTTGTGATGATCACTTTAATTAAAGTCAAGAAAGAATTAACTATATATTTAAAACCATAAGGTAAGTTAATCAATTAATTAGGTATATCATTATGGGGCTTTTTTTAATAAATTTCGCCGTTTCAAAAAAATAAATAAATTAGGTATATCATTATGGTTGGTTAGGTAATATTAAAAAACCTAACAATAGTAATCTATATATGTTTATCTCTAATTAACTCAATTAGTGACCCTGACCATCCAACAAATGTCCTATAAGTCAATGGAAATGAGAAATGCTAAATACACTTGATTAGCTATTTTAGTGTATTGATCATTCGATCTCTACACTATATTAGTAAGTATAATTCCAAAACTTTGAACACTTTTACATAACATAGGGTCTTTTTCTTATCAATCTATTACAATAATTCATTAATAATTGTCGATAAAGTAGAAAGTGATCCGATCACGGATATAATTTTTTTTCTTCACAAAATGATAAAACTTATTAGAGGGAAAACAATTAAAGTCTTAAATGTAATAAGATACACATACATCTTTCGTTACGATCTTGTCATGTGTGAAAATTTATCATGTATCAGAATTGCAATGAAAGATGTACGGTACATACTGTATGTTGCACCCAAGTTCTCCTAATCGAGAGATGTAATGAATACTTAGAGAAAAATCGATACTTAAGCATGCCCCAAAATCCTCCGAAAGATGTTTGCTAGTATCAATAATATTACATTGGAATTGTGAATTTTAATACTATGCATGAAATTTTCTACCCTACCAATTATTATACAATACTAGAATTGTAAACTTGGATTCGTTATTGTAGTCATTGAGTACATATATTTTAGAGTCCATTTTTCTCACCCCTTGAAGGGGGGAGCATTACCCCCTCTTAAATGGATAACACATGTCCATGAGTGGGTAAATTTGTCCAAACACTATCATATTTACACCCTCCATGGACACATGTCATCCGTTTAGGAGGGAGTAATGCTCACGGGGTGAGCAAAAGTAAACTTTATATTTTAAGAGTAATACTACATATCCCACCTACAATCCCACAATTTCTATCTCAACACGTATGGCAGCTGATGTGTAACTTGATGAGTTGATGCACATTAATTGTTTTGTGGATGCATTGATAAGTGAGATAAATTACAATTAATGTGAATCCACTCATCATGTGACACATCAGCTACCACACATGTTGGGATGGAGATGGTAGGATTGTATGTGGGATATTTTGCATTACTCATATTTTAAAATTAGAACTCTTTACACATACTAAAATTAACAAAACCTATTTAAAAATAAATAAATAAATAAATAAATAGAACTCTTTACACATACTAAAATTAACAGAATCTTTTAAAAAAAAAAAAAAAACAAACAGAATCTATACACATACTAAAATTAACAGAACCTATTTAAATAATAATAATAATAAATAATAAATAAATAAAAAACAGAAAATAGAACTCTTTACACATACTAAAATTAACAGAATCTATTTTTTTTTTTATAAAAAACAACAGAATCTAATTTTCGTAAGCATTATTATTACAATTTCACTTCCGTTACTCTAAAGTTGACAAGGTTAATCGGGTACATCATTATGTGCAGTATTCGATCTCGCAATGTTATAAAAATTATCGTAATTCAATTTTGTAACGCTATAAAGATAAACGGATTCTAATTTTTCACATTTTTACAATTTCACTTCCTTTTAACTTTAAAGAATTAAAGTTAACCCAGCATAGGATTCAGTATATCATTCTATATCGAATTTAATTTCATAACATTCTAGTAGTTGATGTGAAATGTCGGATAATTATTACCTTAAAAATAAATTCTGGATTCTTCACTTATGTGCACAGTGTTGAGTCATCATCAATCACCCTGTGGAAAAAATTAATGACAGAACTTGGAAAATCGTAGACAGATAGTATAAAATATGGAACAGGTGTGGTCGGTGTTATTTGGAAAATGACGTTGCACAAATCATAGCCATACAAATTTACAGATAATTAAAGACAATAGGCACACATGCTCATCAACCCCAATCACCACAATCATCATTTTTTCTTTTCTAATCTTAGAGATGGGGTCCATCAAAGCAAATGCTATCATCACCGTACATCGACATCAACCAACCATCCCTTTTTACTTTTGTTTTTTTTTTGGAAAAAAAGAAAGAAAGAAGGGTCCCACAAAGAAAAAGAAAAAGAAAACTTAAGCAAACAGCAACCAAATTGGACAGATAATCAACGGGCACGTGTCGCAATGACAATCGTTGAGATCATCACTTTGATTTGAAGGGGATGGCTCTGATCACGACCACATGGTACAGAGCTGCAAGTGCTGCTCCAATGAATGGTCCCACCCAGAAAATCCACTGCAACCGTTGATGTTACATACAAAGAAACAGATTTTGATTAACATCTTATATACAGCGTTTGTAAATTATCATGAACTAAATTGTATTTAATAATACGATTAATGGGCTTACGTGGTCATCCCAGGCATGGGCCCTGTTGAAGATGATTGCAGCTCCCAGACTTCTAGCCGGATTGATGCCGGTTCCCGTGATCGGAATAGTGGCCAAATGTACCAAGAAAACAGCGAACCCAATTGGCAATGGTGCCAAAATCTATCCATCCATAACAAACCATCATTAGAATTCCGAAATAAACTATCCAAATTCCAATTTCAATACGTATAGTTATTGAATAATAATAATTACATTTCCCTGCTACGATCTTGCCACGTGGCAAGATTGTAAGGGAAATACATGTGTATTTCACTTCACCCAAGACAACTTTTATGATATATATCCCATTTGAATCATGTCACGTGGCAATCTTTGATAGGAAATGTATTGATTGTGTGTTTTCCAGGGGTATAAATTTATAGATTTCATAGTTTATAAAAAATACATAATTAATAAATAAAAGAAAACTGTTTGTATTTTTATAAAACGACCCCTTTTAATTTGAGACATATGCACAAATTCCCCATAATTATACAGTAGAGAGAATTAGCTTGTAAAATACGTTGGAGGAAGAAGAAGACGACGACGACTTACAGGGACATGGGAGTCTCTGGCGCTACGTTTGGCGTCGGTGGCAGAGAAGACGGTGTAGACGAGAACGAAGGTGCCGATGATCTCAGCGCCGAGACCGTCACCTTTGGTGTAACCATGAGCCACAAAGTTGGCACCACCGTTCAGGAGCTCGTATCGGGTCGATCCCATGAAGCCCTTCACGACGCCGGCGCCGCAGATTGCTCCCAGACACTGCATCACCATGTAGTACAACGCCCGTGTCAGTGACAGCTTCCTCCCTAGAAACAACCCGAACGTCACCGCCGGATTTATGTGTCCTCCTGAAATTGATAAAAAAAAAAAAAAAAATCTCTCCCAACATCAGCACAAGCATGAAAAAAATGGCGATTTTCATAAAAGATTTTGCTGATACTTTCAAGTTTTGTTTAAAAAGTGCTTTTAAGTTGCAAAACTGGTTTCTTTTAGTAACTTTTTGTTCAGCTTCTGCTTATTAAAAGCACTTGCACAGAAGCTAGTTACAAAAACTGGTTTTTTAGTTACTTTCAAAGATCAGAACACAAAAATCCCAGAAAACTACTGCAAATAATATCTTTTGAGAAAGAAAAAAAGCACTTATTACTCAGAAGCGCTTCTTATCACCATCCCAAAAAGAGAGGAGGAGAAAAGCTGGTTTTTTTAATAATTTCAAAGATAAGAAAAAAAAAATTCCCCAGAAAACCATGCTGGTAACTTTCTTTGCTCATCTTCTATTTATCTTTTATGGGAAAAAAAAAATACATTTCTCAGAAGCACTTCTAACAGCATCTCAAAAACAGAGAAAAAAAAAAAGAGAGAAGCTTTTTTTTAGTGATTTTCAAACATAAGAAAAAAATCCCAGAAAACCACTGCAAGTAACTTTCTTTTGTTCATCTTCTATTTATCTTTTTAACAACAAAAAAAGCACTTACTACTCAAAAGCGCTTCTTATCACCATCTCAAAAACAGCGTAAAACAAAAAACAAAAAAAAAAAAACAAAAACGAACCTGAGATTCCGGCAGTACAGTAGACAAGAGCGAAGATCATGCCACCAAAAGCCCAAGCGATCCCTTGAATCCCCACCGTTTTACACTTAGTACTCTCTTTGGCGACGCCCATGACAGTCAAGACAGTGATGTAGAGGAAGAGGAAAGTGGCGACGAACTCAGCGATCCCAGCTCTGTAAAACGACCAGGAAGTCAGCTCACCCGGCTCGAACAGCGGCGCCGGCGGTGGCTCCGTGTAGTCCTTGCCGTCTTGGACCTGCGCCGCCGTACCTATCGGCTGCCTCTCGTTGAACTTGTTGGCTCCCAATCTAACATCCTCTTCTTTGCCTTCCATTTTTTTGGCTTCTCGAAAACACAGAGACAAGAAACAGAGAGAAGGAAGAAACTAGTTTGTGTTTTAAGTTGTTTGCGACCGCTGGATCTATCTGCTGATGAGAGTGAGTAGTGGTGGTGATGTTGTAGGGATTATATAGTGGATTGTCAGTGAGAAATAGTGGGAAGTGGTGGGGCCTAGTGAGTGTATATAAGCTGAATTTAATTGCTTATCTTGTGACCGACCAATCATTTTCGAGAGTTATATGGTCTGAATTGACCAAAATGCCCCCGAGAATGTAGAATTGCAAAAACCTACCCGCTGAAATTCAACATTTTCTCAGAATCAATGCATCGATGTTAAATTTAGATTAAAAACCCTATCATTATATACCAATAAGATTATATAAAGAAGTGATTGTGTGATATGTATATACGTTGCGTTTACGATATAGCTCTAGCTATTAAGGAATGATCAAACTCATAAATAAATGGTAAGCCAAGATTTGAAGCAATTGTTTAATGAGGAATTTACTAAACTCAAACTAAAAGTAACTGGTTTGAAGCTTGTTCGAGGAATATCAAGTTATGAGTTGCTTTAGTTTTTAAATTATTTTTTCTAATTTGTTTAAATAAAACTCCTTGTAATTTTAAAATTTAGTTTTTGAAGTCATGTAATACAAACCAACAATCTCAATGAAGTGGATCAATGGATGTGAGGTGTTTTTTATTGGGTAACCTCAACTTTCGTCTCGTTTTATTAATTAAATTTGAACTAGGGTTTTCATTTAAATTCGAAACTAAATGACTATTTTTGAAAACATGATCAATCATGAAAGGACCTTTTGGAAAATCTCCCTTGCTGTGATGGACAGGTGAGTTCGAGGTGGCTCAAGATCATCCACAAATTTAATGATGTGTTGTGGGCACCGTCCATGCCCATAAGTCACGGATTCAGGCAGACCAAAGTGACTGGAAAGTGTCTGATGATCGTAGATAGAATTTGGTTTTGTAATTTTAGAGTTTTGTAGGGATAAAATGTGGAAACTAAAATTATTAGACTATTGGTTCACCCTCTGCTTGTCTTTTTTCCATAGTAAGTTCTCTAAATCTCTAATTTTCCAGATAAAACGATTCCAATAATTATATTGGTATTGAAATAATTATATTGTTTTTAATTGAAAAAAAAATGTATGTAAAACATAAATGTTTTTCAGAACTGATTTTATTTATATCAGTTCCACGACTATCAACCATTAGATTCACATACTTCAACTAACTCAAAGTCTTCTTAATCTTAATCAATGACTTACAAGTCTTGTCTTAATCTTAAAAAGTTTAATTCGATTACGAGGAGGAGAGAAAAACTTTAAGAACGTATTTAATAATTGAGAGTGAACATGAGGGATAAAATTATAAAATTGAAATCATGAAAGGAGACTTATTTTTCTAAATTTATATATAAGGCTCGTGTAATTTATATACAGGACTCATGTAATTTGATTCATAATAATTATTGTAATGTTTTTAAAAAAATAAATAATAATAATAATTTGATTTATAATAATAGTAAACACAATAATTACATATCAAAAATTAAATTCTTTTTTCATGATTAGGATTTTTTATTAGTAAACGCATCATAAATGCAAATTATACATATGTTTTTATCATACATATCAACCACATGTATTTTAAAATGCAAACTAAATGCAAGTGTTGAGTTTTTTTTTTTTTTTTTTTTAAATGTATTGTATCTTATATTTATTTCAAAAAGCCAATGCAAACAAACTCAACATCAAATTATGTTGTATTTTCATGTTTCTTTATATAGTATTTTCATGTTGTCAATATGGTTTTTCAAGTGAAGGTTCCATATTTTATAATCCTTCACAATCATATACCATTTTTATGTATGTGTTATGGAGTTCTATTTTAATATAGGTTAATTGGCACTGATGCTCCATAAACTCTTCTAAAATATACAATATGCCCCCTATAATTTTTATTTATTTATTTATTTTTGCCACAAAACACAATGAACTCTCATTTTTTGGCAAACATTTGGGTTTTTGTCCCGTGAGGGGTATCTACCGTCAGCATTTGCCAATTTGTGAGAATTCATAGGGTTTAGTGGCAAAAAAAAAAAAAGTATAGAGGGCATAATGCATATTTTGGAAGAGTTTAGGGGGTATCAGCGCCAATTAGCCTTTAATATATATATATATAATATAATCTCGTTCATATCAGTGCGTACTTATTTAACTACATCGATATTGATGCATATAGACCACTAATTATAGAGAAGTTTTGATAAGTACATACACTTTAAGTCAAAGTATGTAAATTTAATAGTCCACATCCAACACACTGATGAAGTTATATCGGTACGTACTGACTTAAATATTTATATATATATTATCTATTTCAATCAAACATTATAGAATAAATACAAAAATAAAACAAAACTTTCATATATTCTCAATTTCTACTAAATATTTCAAACATGAGTCGGCTGAAAAATGGATTATATTTTTTCTTTAATTTTTAATTGGCTAATAAATCACCTAATCATTATCTTTTGAAGCTGTACTATACCACTATAGTGTAGTTAATTATATTAGCCAATGATTATCTCTTAATAAAACAAAAACTTACAGAAATTTGATGCTGGCAGATTACATTTTTGTTTTATTTTTATCTTCTAATTATTATAAGATAATGGCTGCTTCATGGAATTTGATTATATAGATAATTAATCATGTCAACTTACATATTTTGTTGCTTATTTTAGTAGTAGTGACTTGTCTGGATAACATTGAATAACGTTCATGATGTTTGCAATTAATTTCATAAAATTAATTAATATTATAAATTTGTGAGCTTTAGCTTTATCATATTGATCTGGCAAAACTTTAGGTTATAAGCATCATATAAAATTTGGAAATTAGTTGGAGGCTAATGCCTCGCAATTTTTTATTTTCTGGTACGATTTGAAATGCAACTCTCGTTATAGAGAGGAGTCTTCCCGCACTTTCACGGTTTAATTAGTAAAATGAAACTCGAATCCTTATAATATACTATTTGAAAAGAAGAAGTGTACAGTCATTTTGCTAAGATTTAGTGTGCTAACGCCTTTTATTTTTTTATTATAAATTTTTTATATGGTTTAACCCTATCTGATATCATCTTTATGATAATTGAATATGTTTAGTGGATTGTGAAATTAATTATTTGATGCTCAAATACTCAATTCGTAGCGTGCAACCATTTTTAATAGAGTGGTTGAGTATCGAGTTTCATATTTTTCCATTAAATCAGATAGTGTGGGGAGATTCATCCCTTGTAATGAGAGTTGGATTTTATATCATATTTATAACGGTTGATCTCATCAAATCCCAATGGACTATTAACCAGATTAGTGTATTAAGTTCAACCAATAAAAATACTCAATTTGTATGAAAATTGTAAAACATCTACGTTAACCCGTAGTTGTTTGGGTTTAAGTTTCATCATATGCATTTACTAGTATTTACGATAAGTCTTCTCTCAATACTTTGTACTCTGGGAGTAGATGACCCGACAAACTGTTTATATTAAAACATGGACAAGGCTTTGGCTAATAAAAACCTTGAACTAG
The DNA here is from genome assembly GCA_954870605.1 of Acer campestre. Lineage (NCBI taxonomy): Eukaryota > Viridiplantae > Streptophyta > Magnoliopsida > Sapindales > Sapindaceae > Acer > Acer campestre. The sequence continues at coordinate 2,936,764 of OX940808.1, read as the reverse complement.
AAGTCTAGTTTGATTTTATTATTTAATTTTATATAATCAACTTCGTTTGAATTGAATTTGAATTAATGTTTTTTATTTTATTTTATTTTTAAATAGCATATGCAATTTGTTTATTCATTTGGATTGACATCAGACTTCGATTAACATTGCATCAAAGCAATAATGGTTTTTTTAATTATTTCAAATGAATAACACGTGTCGAAACGACAATCCTTCACGACTAAAACGCAATAGAATATAAATGACACTGAGCTCATGTGATGGCGAGATTATAACTGTTAAAATATATTTAATTAATTATGCTTAGACTGCCGCCTGTTCAATCAAGGCCACTGCTTTTTTCTTGGGCTGGCAGGGTCACTTGTCCTCATATTATGTTTAAAAATAAATAAAAAATCAAATTGAAAGGATCAGACTGACCGGGATATGTAGAGATTAATCGCTATATGAGTGGTCTCGAACTTTCAATATATAATTTCATAATATCATAGTGAAAACTCTCTACAATAGTAAGTAAATTGCGCATAACGTGACTTTAACTCTATACAACTAATGTGAAAGGAAAATTACCCAACACCTAAACTAAGAAGAGACAAGGTCTATACATAATGTGATTGATGAGCTTCATTTACATTTTCAACATTAATTATTTATCTTATGTCCTTTTTAATTATATTACGGTATAATAAGTAAAAAAGAAAGGAAAAAAAAAAAAATTCCCAATCACTCTCAAGGTTACATAGCTTGTGTTGCAAATTTGTAATATTACGCTATCACTTAACTAGAATCCTAAAGACAATTATTAACACAAAGACCGGTGAATTGTTAAGTGATTATTAAACATGTGATACGTAATAAGAAAATGACTTAATAGCACTGGACCCCCTGAAGTATACGTGAATTTACAAATTGTCCCTTAAATGTTTTTTTTCGGCGGTAAACCCATTGAACTCTCCTTTTCTTTACACGACTCTTATAGAGATGCCCCCTCCTCAAGGGGCAATAAAACAAGCTGGTGCAAAGAAAATGAGAGTTCAAGGGGTTTACTGTTGATAAAAAACATTTACAGGGCAATTTGTAAATTTACGTACACTTCAGGGGGTCCAATACTATTAAGTCTAAGAAAATATTCATGTATAAGATACATGTCACATTTTGTATGGTTATTTGCGCCATACCATATTGCACATAATACAATGAAGATTTTCTTGTTATTAACCGGACCCAATTATATTTGGATTTAATACAAATACTCCAAAATTTTCGACCAAGAAAATGTAGTGACCAAATTGTGATTATGAAAAGAAAAAAGTGAAAAATTGTGATTATGAAAACTTGATTTCGAAGCAAATAATATTTTCTTGGTGGCAGACAATATTATTATATAAAGACCTTACTTTCATCTCTATGATAGTATGATACTCATATAGCATCAAGCCATCAATTTTCTTCCTAAATCGATGCCACATGCAATGTTCAATGCGATTCAATAAATTTAGTTATCTTTCCATTTTTGTTGTGGAATATTGTGTTCTTGGAAATATAAATTGCCCTTTTAAGCAATTATTATTATTATATTACATAGTACAGAAGTTTTAATTTTAACAAAATCATAAATTTTGATTTTGTCTCGTTTGATGCATGTGATTAATTTTGTATATAAAAAATAATAAATTAATTAATAACAAAAATAATTTCAATATACGAAATCCATTTAATAATTGAAAATTCGGATTTGTATCCTCACCTCACCTCACCTCACCTCATAACACGTAAACATTGCAATGAATGAAGAGTTAAGATGTGATTGTATTTTACTTACACTTTATTAACAACTAACCATATTCTTTAAAAAATGTGAAGTGAGGAGAGGATCATGATCCTAAAAATTAATGGTTCCAAATCAATGAGATCCGTTGATTCTAGCCGATAATTTTCAAGAATGATATTATCGGTGCCAATCTCATTTTGTATGTTTGCATGTGTATGAGATTATTATTATTATTTATTTATAAATTTATCTTTTATTAAATTTACTAAAACTGATTCACAATTGGAAAGTATAAGCTCACAGGTCACAACCATTGCAAATATACAATGCTTCACAAACACATTAGTGGTCAATGGGCCTTGCAAAGTATAATCTCATAAATATTTAACCATCTATCCTATATGTATGAGCTTATTTATTTTTATATTTTTGAAAGAATTTGATTATTTATTTTAAAAACGACAATCTTATCCAATGGTAGACTCATGAATTTTAATCAGGTAGGGCACTTGAATAAATTAAAATCGCAATTATATGAAAAAATACTGAAAAATTAAGATCATAATAAAATAGTGTTTTTTTTATAGATAAAATAAAATAAATAGAATACTTACTTAGATGAATTAAATAATCTTACATTAAAAAAAAAAATATTTTTTAAAAATAAATAATAACAAGAAAAACAACATAAATAATGAAAAAAATTTACAAGAATAAATTACCATCTAATTTAATAATAAGCAATTTTATTTTACATTTATAATGAATTCAATTTAAATTTATACAAAAATAATTTATTAATAACCATCACTAGACATGTTTTTAAAATTTTTATTCTTCAAATTATTGGTAAATTATTGATTTATTGATTCTAAATAAATTAAAATTATAAAATAAAGAAAAATATTATGGATAAAATAAAATGAATCATAGTAATAGATTGACTATTTTAATCCCATAAAGCAAAATATGAGATTTTAAGGTTCATTGATTAGACGTGTTAGGTATGTCAAATAAAAATGATTAGAAATAATAAAAATCCAAAATAATATATGATTTAATATAAATTAAAATTAAATAAAGTAAACACAAATTAATGATAGTTAAGAAATTGACAACGTCAGAATAGAGAAAATGAATCGGAAAAGATGGTAAAATAATAATAAAATAAAAAAAAAACATGAAAAATTAGAAGATAAAATTAATTAAAAAAGATACATAAAAAATTAGAAGATAAAATTGAATTAAAGAAGTACCTATTTGCTTGAGATGAGACTTGAACCAATCACTCTAAGAGTGTGTTTGGTATGACTTTTCAAGTAGATTTTCTAGAGTATATCTTTTTATAGCAGGACTCAAGCTCCCTACTATTAATGTGGATGGAAAATGCACCACACATGTGCTAATAGGGCACGGGCCTTACCGTCTGCCCCTGATCTTACGTATTACCTATTAGCACGTGTGTGGTGCATTTTCCATCCACAATAATGGTGGGGAGCTTGAGTCATACAATGTATATTTTACAATCACATATGAGTAACGGTAGATATTCGAACCGTATATATACTGTTTGATCTCGGTATATCCTTGATTCCATTGTTTGATGTCAAAATTGATTATAATATTATTAATAAAAATCCCGAGTATGGAAATTAATAAGAATATATTGTACTAGACTTGAGCTACGTTAAATTATTAAGGATAATTTTATAAATAAAAAATAAAAAAATATTGGTATTATAGAGTTTACATACAAAATATGACGGCCGCCGCCCAATTTTCAATAAGATGAATATGTGGTGGAACTATGCCCAACCCTCACCGCCCAACTATATTAATATTCTTGTAGTGTGCTATGTCACCTAGGCGGCTTAGGTAGTTAGGTGCATGATTGGAGTTTTTGATTTGTACATTGAAAACGAGTTCCATTTATATTTTTCCATGCTTACAATTTAATTGACTTTGAAGCTATGGTCCCCCCTCCCCCATGGTTTTAGAGAGAGAAACCATCGTTCTAGAGAGAGAAATTGTCGAAGATTACAACAAAGACGTTCGAGTTAGCTAGAATCGGTCGACGAGGAGTTGGTGATTGACAGAAACTTGAGTTGCACCGTTTTCCCTTTCGTATTTGGACTTGGAATTTTAGAGAGGGAAAGATAAAAAATATTCCATATGATTTCACGTGTAAAAGAAAATATGATTATATGATTTGATGTTTATGTGATTGTTGTGGACAAAAATGAGGCTTCGGAGTAAAATGTCCTCCGATATAATATATATATATAAAGATAAGTTACAATACTGGTTGATTATAAATGCACAGTAATTCCTTGAGAGTAAAAGTAAAAATTTTCAAAAGTCCCCTACAAAGTAGAAATGAGGCTTTATATAGCCTTGTATCTTATACCTCGGGACACGTGTTGGAGACTTATTTGGTGGTCAGGACAGCTATCTTTGTATACTCAGTTGATGCCTGGTTTGACAATATTATCCTCCGAATATATATCAGTATTAATGTGGCGGTGGATGTTGATCCAGAGAAAGGTACACGGTATCTGTATGAACTCCGAAAGAACAGCGGGGGCGATCAAGATTATTGGAGTACGATGAAATCAGGGGCTCATGAATCTGTAAATATGTCCAACAGTGATTTTACGTATTATTATATCATTTCACGTATGTTTATATATTTTACATATTATCTTATGAATTTATGTATGTAAAGATTTTTTTTTTTTTTTTTTTGAACGGCTAAGTTTATTAAGAGGCCAAAAAATGGCAAAGTGAGCAACACAAACAAGCAAGGAGCAGACTCAGCACAGGAAACCCCAGAGGCAGAGACACAGCCCGAAGCAAAAGCAAAAGCAACAAAAATCCCACAGACCTAACAAGAACAACAAACCCAGGCAGCAACTACAAACACCAGGTAGCTGCCAGCTGAAAAGCCACCAAACACATCCAAACGAAAGCACCACATCGAAGCAAGCCAGAGACAACACCCCCGAAAGACAACACTGAGAACAAAATCAGAAATCACCCCATTGTATCAAATCCCAACACCTCTCGGAACTCTTCTTGGCCAAGTTATCCGTAAAGACATAACGCAACACTTCATGAAAAATGATTACAGTTTCAGTTATGATTATTCTTAAATATTTAAATCACGAGAAAACAACACTAATATATGCAAATATACTATATTTAAAAGTAAATTAATTAATTTAAGTAAGAATATAACACATTGCACAATGTTGTCAAGATTCAAAGTTATTTTCTCTAAAATTTCATCCTTCCGCAACCAATTGATATATTTATGCTACAATCGAGTACGAGTTTATCGGAACCTTACTAGATTAACCGCTAAAACATCAATTATAATAGCTATTAGCACAATGATTTATTTATTTGAAAGGGGGAAGTGATTTTTTATTTTTTTTAGGGAGACTTGCATAAATGATCAACCTCAGTTTTCAAAAACCAAAAATAGCCCATGATAGAAAATTTGAGAGCTTCTCCTTTCAATCCACAAATTATCTATTTACACTCCAATTTTTCTTTATTTTTTTAATTAATGATAATTTTAACATGAATTAAAATTACTAAACAAGACAAAAAAAATAAAAATAAATAAATAAATCTAAAAACACTCCAAACTAATTAATTTATTAAAAAAAGAAATTCTACCCCTTAAATCATTAGATTAAATATTACATATTAAACTCTCTCTCCAATTTTTTATTTATTTTTATATTTTTTTTAATCTTATCTTCATATTTTCTCCATTAATCTCTAATTAATAGTTAAAGAAAAAAAAAACTTATGAATATTTTGGTTTTTACTAACAGTAATATATATATATATATTAAAAAGTCAATACAAATACCTTGTTTTTAAAAAAAAAAATAAAAAAAAATTGATATATGAAAACTTGATTTGTTGCAATTAGGTTCGATTAAACTCAAAATTTATAAGACTAATAAAAAAATTAAAGTTCTCTAGGCAACCACATACCTACAAAAGTAACAAAATACATTTTTCATATTTCGATTTTTTTTTTTTTTTGAAAATATGCGTACTTGTTTTATTTATTTATTTTTTTATTTATTTTAACATATACATATACACGGTTCCTAAAAATCAAGCATATTCGTAAGTTTTTTTTTTTTTTTTTTTTTCCTTTAACTGTTAGTCTTATTTAAAAAAGAATGGAGATAGAAACTTAGGGATATGTATTGGAGGAGAGAGAGTTTAACATGGTAATTAAAAATTTATGAAAGAGTGTTTAATATGTAATATTTAATCTAACGATTGAGGAGAGGTAATTTTTTTTTTAATAATTTAATTCAAAGAAGATTACTCATCGGATGAATCCAAAGGGTACGATGGTTCATCCTAACTTTTATTAAAATAAAATGAAGTGTCTTTAGAAATTTATTTTTTCAAATGGAGTGTTTTTAAAAATTTATTTTTTAAAATGAAGTGTCTTTAGAATAGGAGTGTTAAAAGATAAAAAATGATCATCCTGGAACAAATGAAACGTCTTTAGAATTTTTTTAAATTTAAATTTTGGGAATGAAGTGTCTTTAAAAAAAATATATAAAAAGAAAAAATTAGAATGTCAAAAGAAGAAGCTGCCGAAAATTTTGTGTTTCTGTACTTTTTACAATTGATTTTACCAAATTATCCTTTAAAATTGTTTTCTTCATTTACCTCATTTAATACGACATTTACTAAATTACCCTTCTGATGACTTTACCAAAATGAAAGACAAAAAAATTTCAAAAAAAGAAGGAAAAAAAAAAAAGAGAAGGGGAAGACCAGAGCCTAAAAGAAATCTTCTAGGGAGAAGATGCACCTTTCAAGTCCGGCGAAGAAATCGTTCCAGTGGCAAAACGGTCTGCACCTTGCCGTATCAAGAAGACATCTCCAGGTAATATTTTTTCTGCGGCTAATTATTGTTATATATAAAGGTAAGGGAGAGAAGCTGAAGTCGAGGAAATAAACCGTATGAATATGAGTGTGTTGTCTGCTAATTTTAAAACCAAAATGGGTGTTCTTGCTTAGATCTTGTTTGCTTTTCAAATGTCTGCCGAATTGTGGGTTCTACAAAATAAATAAATAAATAAATTTGTGGGGATTGCATAATTAGACCGTAGTGCGAGTTTGTACAGATCACAAAGACAGCAGTAGTGCTAATTTGTGCGAGTATATTTTCTTCCAAATGTAGTTGATAGAGGCTTTTCAATATCCTGCAAAAACATCAGCTTTTTCTGATGCCCTTGTTGGCTTTGGTTAGTGGAGATATGTGTGTGTTGTTGGATGGAACATATACCATATTTTAGATTCACTATTTTACTTGGAAAATTCAAAGCAAATGATTAGCGAGAGGAATAATATTATTAATATATATATATATATAGTTATATAGGGTTTTAGCCGGCTTCCTCTGTAAATTGTCTCTGTTAGGATACCGATATTAATTAGAAATATTAGTATGTTAGGAGTTATATATTAATTAGTTATATTTCCTATTATAAATTGCTTTCCTTTTTTATTTCAGGTTTAAGTTTTCCTTTCATAGATTAGTTTATTTTCCTTAAATAATTAGGTTTGTTAACTCCCTATATCATTCATTATAATAATGGCGTGTTTACTAATCAGGAATCCTACCTTGGAAAGGGAATTAAGTTACTGATTTTCGAATTCATGTGTTTACTAAATTTGTAGGGAATTAAGTTTTGTGGACCCCACACACATATTAGGAATTAAGTTCCTGATTGAAAGGGAACTTGATTCCCCTCACTCACCCTAGGAATCAAGTTCCCTTTCCTGATTGAAAAGGGAATTCATATGTTTTTACTAAAATATCCCCACTTGTTTATTTTAAATAACTATATATACATATATAAATATATAAATAACTGTATTTACTATATATATGTATTTATATACTTTGCTGTTGATTTTTACTTTATATGTGTGTGTGAATTGTTAATTACAAAAAAAGAAAAAAAAAATTGTTTGATGAAAATCAAAACACTGTACTACGGCCAAAAAAAAAAAATGAATGGACATGAATACATATTGTTTTTGCTTTGGTTTTTTTTTTTTCCTTTAAATATAATTTTTTTTTATTAGTTCCAGTCATACATCTCATATATATATATATATATTGTACCTAAGGGTATTTTTGTAATCATTTTTGTATAAACTTGATTCCATCTCTAATTCTAAGAAAGTTAGTAAACACAGTAATGAAATTTAGTAACTTAATTCCGATTCCCTTCCATTCCCTTTCTGGTGGAACTTATTTCCGATTCTTTTCATTCCCAATTAGTAAACGCGCCCTAAGAGTAATTCTACATTCCCCAAATCTGGTGCCCAAATCTGGTGCCCAAATGATATGACAACAATGTAGACTATTCATTTAAATTGTATTAGATTTGCATGATTTAAATGAATGATCTACATTGTTGCCACATCATTTGGGTACCAGATTTGGGCATCAGATTTGGACATCAGATTTGGACAGTGTAGCATTACTCTTATAATAAATAAAGTAGAAGTTCTATAATTTCTTCTCTCTAAATTCTTTTCTTTCTGCTATTCCTTTCTTCTTTTATCAATTTCTTGTGCGTTTATTAATTTAAAAATAGAAGAATAAACAAGGCTCGTGAAATTTGCTTGTCAAAGAGGTTCGCTTTCCGTCTTCTAATTCTTCCTGTAATCTTTCTTCTTCTTCTTACATCAAAAGCTACTTTCTTTTAAAAGGTCTGTATCTCATATTGAATATTGCAGATTTGCAGTTTGCTGTTCTTTCATTTACTTATTCTGTAAAATCGTTTTGCTTCCTGGATTATAGATGCATGTATATTGAATTGATATCTATGGTTGATTTGCTCTGTTGCTACACCGAACCAGAACTGAAATATAGTTACTCATCAATTAGAATATTTTCCGGTAGTTCTAGTTTATGCTTATCACGTAACTTAGGATTGTTTCTTTTTCGTGCGATTTTGTATTTTTTTTATTTTTTATTTTTTTGGGGTGGGGGGTTATATGATTTTTGCATAGTAACATGCGTTTGAGTTTGGTTTTTCAATTTATATATATATATATATTTGTCTATTGGATTGTGTAGGAAATTTGTGAGGCGTATTAGTGGAAAGAAATATGCAGGCTAGTAGTGGAGCAGCAGTGATGGGTTCATTGCAACAGACCATTTGCGCCCAAGGTTCTCTGTTTCCTTCGAAAGGGTCCAGTATGCATGGCTTCTCTAATCATGCTAGAATCAACTTTGTGAAGCCTTGTAGATCCTCTCACATTGAAGGAAGTTTGGTTACTGGGAGGCCACAATCTTCTGTCACTGTACCTGAAAATGGAGGTATCCGTAGTTTACCTTCTGATTGTAGTTTCTCATCCTAATGATTGCAGATTAATGTGTTTTATGAATTATTTGTGTGCTTTAGATGTCTTTCAAATTTTTATGTTTTAGTATTTCAGTACTGTTAGAAAGTTTCAGTGTGTTGAATTACATGTTACGATATTTAGGCAAAGGAAGCGGCTTTGTAGATTATGGGTTGAGTGAAGCGGATCCTGAGGTGCTTGAAATTATTCACAAGGAGAAGGATAGGCAGTTCAAGAGCCTTGAGCTTATTGCGTCGGAGAACTTTACATCTCGAGCTGTGATGGAGGCAGTTGGTTCATGTCTCACAAACAAGTATTCTGAAGGATTGCCTGGTAAAAGGTAAACCTTGTTTGTTAATGAAAATTGCATACGAATTTGTTTGTTTTTCATTTTGATTTTTTTTAAAAAAATAATTTTAAATATACAAAAAGTTCCTTTTTTAATATCTCAGATACTATGGTGGTAATGAGCACATAGATGAACTTGAAACCCTTTGCCAAAAAAGGGCTATAGCAGCATTTCACCTAGATGAAAAGAAGTGGGGTGTTAATGTTCAACCATTATCTGGTTCTCCTGCTAATTTTGAGGTTTACACTGCAATTCTTAATCCACATGATCGATTAATGGTTAGTTTTCCTATATAGTATTTACTTTATTTGTTAATAGTTATATCTAATTAGAATTGACAATGTAGGGATGGACAAAATAATGTGTTCTTTAAATTACTCAGGGTTTGGACTTACCTCATGGTGGACATTTGTCTCATGGGTTTATGACTACTAAAAGACGGGTTTCTGGAACCTCAATTTATTTTGAGTCCATGCCTTATCGACTTGATGAATCAACAGGTAATGCTAGTTTGATGTCAAGATTGGTGAGGAGTTGATTGGTTGATATATTGGCTTTGTGGTTGACTCAATTTCTCTTTGGTTGTTAAATAGGACTTGTTGATTATGATATGCTTGAGAAAACAGCTACTTTATTTCGGCCAAAGCTCATTATTGCTGGTGCCAGTGCATATCCTCGAGATTTTGACTATCCTCGCATGAGGAAGGCAAGGATTATTGCCAGTTTCCTACTATCTAACAGAAAATTTCTTTCTATGTTTTGCATATTTTTCCCTTTCTTAGTGACTAACTACTTAGAATCGATATGCATCGGAAGATTGCAGATGCTGTTGGTGCTTTTCTCATGATGGATATGGCTCACATAAGTGGGCTTGTTGCTGCATCTGTGGTTGGTGACCCCTTTGAGTACTGTGATATTGTAACGACAACAACACATAAGGTATGGGTTAAATGTTTGAACTGCTTGTATTGTGCTTAATATTTCCAATTTCTCTTGATAGTTGCTTGATTCATATGGGCCATATGGCATACAACGCCCGTGGTCGACTCCTAATTTGGTTTTTCACTGTACATTCCACAAAAAAGAAAAAAAAAAAAGGTTTTAAGTATTAGAGAAATTTGTTTGTACTCTCCCAAGCAGAATTATTCTTTCAAATATTTGTTTGCTTTATTTGTTGTACTCTGCAAGTATATGACCTTATAAATTTATGCATTTCCATCCAGTCTTTGAGAGGTCCAAGAGGTGGCATGATCTTCTTCAAGAAAGATCCTGTCCTTGGAGTGGATTTAGAATCTGCCATTAATAATGCTGTTTTTCCAGGTTTACAGGTTAGACTTGTCTCTTTTACTATTTTGGCTTTTTTTTATTTTTTTTATTTGGAGTTCTGCTTTTAGATTTTTAGTTCTTGAAGATTCAAGAGACATAATAAAGGATTACACATGCAGGGTGGTCCGCATAACCATACAATTGGGGGCCTTGCAGTTTGCTTGAAGCATGCGAAGTCCCCAGAATTTAAGAATTACCAGGACAAGGTATTGTACTTGCATGATTAAACCTGTTCCAAAGAGTGTCCCAACCTGTCTAACTGGATTTAATTATTCTGTCCTGTAGGTGGTTTCTAATTGTGGAGCTCTGGCAAGCCGATTGATTGAATTAGGTTACAAGCTGGTTTCTGGTGGCAGTGATAATCATCTGGTTCTTGTAGATCTAAGGCCATTGGTGAGTTTTTAAGCTGTTGAATAGATTTTGAGTTTTCACTCTGCTGCTGATTTCTCATTGCCTTGTCAATTGCTACCAATCAGTATTCCTAAAGAATTAGATGTGTGCGCTATCATACCATATAATATGAGACATGCACCTGCTCGCAATTATCAATTGGTTTATCCATGTTGATCTTGAATGTTACAACTTTTTATTTTTTTGAAATATGAATGTTACAAAATTGTCATTAAAGACCAAATTACTTTTTAAATGAAACTGTAATGTCTAAAATTTCATTTGGAAGTGTATAATGTGATAATAAACAGTTGAACTTCTAAGCAGTAATTTCTATTGCCCTTCTCTGACTTGAAAAAACATATGCTCCGTTTACAGGGACTTGATGGGGCTCGAGTGGAGAAAATTCTTGACTTGGCCTTTATCACCCTCAACAAGAATTCAGTGCCAGGTGAGTCTTGCGTTGTTTGAATTTTGATCTAATTGTATTTCTTAACTTTGTTTCATTTTTGTCCTCCTGGTACTTACTCAAGTTAACGGTGAATTATGAAGGTGATAAGAGCGCACTAGTGCCAGGCGGCATTCGCATCGGATCACCTGCTATGACAACAAGAGGATTTACAGAGAAAGAATTCATAGCAGTTGCAGACTTCATCCACGAGGGTGTGCAAATAACTCTTGAAGCTAAACAATTGGTTAAAGGATCAAAGCTTCAAGATTTCATGAAATTTGTCACATCACCCAATTTCTCCTTGATGGATAAGGTGTCGGATCTTCGTGGAAGGGTTGAAGCGCTTACAACCCAGTTTCCGATTCCTGGAGTATGAGTAGTGTAGTAAAAATTCTATCTGATAATACGTAACAGTATGATGGAAGATTTTGAAGGCTGTCAGGTTGAAAGTTGATCAAATGATCTTTTTTATTTTTATTTTTTAATTTATATATATATATATATTAAAAATAAATAAATGCTTAATTTGCAACATGAGGAATCTTGATTTACCATTTTAATTTTGAATATGAATCTTGACGGTGAATATTTGATTTGCCATTTTAATTTTGCAAAGGCGAGTGATCTCTCTTTTGGTTCCAACCTCATCTTTTTATGAGATAATTATTAGATTGAGGCAAATGATCTCCCTTTCGGCTTTTAACAAGGCTATGGCTCCAACCTCTCCCTCAACAACCCCGTCTATGAGAACGAGATAGCTGATTTAATTTTCTTGTTATATATATATATATATAATTTTTTAACATTTTTAATTAGATAAAATAATATATTTTTTTGTTGTTTTAATATTTTATAATATTTTACAGTATTCTGATGTTGAGGCACCATTTTTCCTTTTTTAAAATTTAAAATTTTGAATTTTTATTAATATATTTTTATTTTTTATAGTTTAGATTGTTTTATAGTTTTATTTTTTATTTTTTATAATTATTTAATCTTTTTGTTAAATGTAATTTATTTAATCTTGATATTATGTTTTATATTTGAGGGTGAAAAAAACAATTTTATTGGTTAAATGAAATATTAAGGGCAAATTCGTCTTTATGTTAATATTCAAGTAACATGTTGAACTAAAATGAAATCAATTCAAAAAAATAAAAGTAAAAAAAAAATAAAAAAAAATGAAGAGATGAGTAAAAAACGTAATGTTTTTCAGAAACATTATGAACTAAATTGAAGTTTGACTATATTGTATATAGTCATATAGATAAATAAATAATATTTAATGTAATTTTAAACTCAATTGGAAGTAAAGATTTTTTATTTATTTATTTATTTTTTATATATAAACTTGAGAACATTACAACTATCAACCACGTTACAGAGAACTAAAATCTAACCATAAAAATTTTTTAACAGAACTAAAAGCTGCAAGTGCAAGTATAAGAGCAAAAAAGTTTTCAGATTTTGAAACCTTTAAACACTTTAACTATGCCAACAACCGAAAGCAACATTTTAATATCATTCACAATGTATTTAGATTCCCCTATAAAAGGAACGGAATCGTTATAATATGAAGTTTTTAACAATAAAAATTAAATTTTAAAAACAGGTGAGGAAAAAAAAATAAAATTCTAGCTTTTAGTTAATTAATTACGTAATTAATTTTAAAATTCTTCTAACGAGTCATCAAACCACGAAGGCGCGCAGCTAAAAACCTCAAACTCAAGCATCAAAACCACGAAAACAGCACGACAGTGAAATTATAAAATTATAAAATTATAAAAAAAAAAGAAAAAAAAAAAAAAAAGAAGAAGATATCGTTTTTATTCTCACAATCGTTTTTCCCGCCGTAAATCGCAGTTTCGATTTCGTCTAGCTCTGAGTCTGGCAATGGAGGAGCTCAAGTCACTTGTACCGTACAATCTCAAGCTAACCATATCACAGAGCACCGTCGACGAACTTCCGTCCACCTCCTCCTCTCTACTCGATTTCTTCATCGGTACTGAGCAGTTTCACCGAGTAAGTGAAATTTCACTTTCTCTGTATGTTTTCTATTTCGATTTTTATGTTGTAGTCTTGTAGAGATGTTTAATTTTTGTTTTATGTTAGATTGTGAGAGATTTGGCGGATCCGAAGAGCGGTCTCTGTGGAAAAGACAAGGAAGCTGCATTGGAACTGAAGCGAAAAGGAAATCAATGCTATTCGAGTGGAGATTACACTCCATCTTTGAGTTTCTACACTAAGGTACCTTCAATTTCACTTAGTTTTGTATAAATTAGACGGTTTTAGTTGCGAATTTGAGAGCGGAATGTGAAAATCTAGTAAACGTTATATGATTTGAAGCATAAGGTTTGTATAGATTAGGTAGCTGCAGTAGCGAAAGTGGAATTCGAAAGTCTAGTTAATGTTTATATAATCTGAAGAATAAGGTTTGTATGAATTAGGTGGCTGCAGTAGCAAGAGTGGAGTATGAAAGTCTATAAATGTTTATATAATCTGAAGCATAAGGTTTGTATGAATTAGGTGGCTGCAGTAGTGAAAGCTGTATAGGAAAAATTTACTAAATGTTTATATAATCCGAGGCATAAGGTTTGTGTAAATTAGATGATTGCAGTAGCTAAAGCAAAATACATAAGTCTAATAAATGTTTATATAATCTGGAGCACAGGTAATGTGAAATTCTTCGTTGATTATGTATTTAGCTTGTACATTATTGCAATCGCATACATAGTTATGATTGTTTTTGTGGCTTGATGATCAGGCACTGCGTGTTGCTCCAGTAGATGCCAGTGAGATGGACAGAAATTTGGTTGCAATGTTGTATGTGAATCGAGCTAATCTATTGCATGTGAGTCCGATATTTATTTCCATGTAGTAATGTTTATAGTATATTTGTCCACATGACAAGGACATGCTATTAAGAAAATATTGTCATTTTTGATTTTTATATTTATATGAAAATTATTTCTCTATATTTCCTCAATCATATTCATTTTTTGGTTTATTAGTGTGGTATGCATTTTTGTTTAGAAAATGAATCTTCTGGTGGAGTGCCTACGAGACTGCAATCGGGCTCTTCAAATTTCTCCAAGCTATGCAAAGGTGAATATGCTTTCATGTATATAGTATCATTTGTTAGTATGCACCTTGTTATAGTACACAGGGTGCATGCTGACTATAGGTAAGGGGGAAAAGACAAACTTCATTTTAAGAATTCTGTAGAAATTGGTGTGCTGATGCTGTTGTTGTTCTCAGATGGTAGTTTCTGGCTGTCTCTAAAAGACTTTTTGTTATTGCAGGCATGGTATAGGAGAGGTAAGGTGAATGCTTCTTTGGGAAACAATGAAGATGCAGCTCAGGACTTGACCATTGCTAAGAATATGGAGTCATCATTGGGTGGAAAGAGGCAGATAGAAAGTGAACTTGAAATAATTTTAGATCAATCTAAGAGGACTAGCAATAGAGTGGAAGAACAGAATGAGGAGAATCTCAGAACTATGGGTAAGATGGTTATCTCCATTGAGTAATATTAAGGTTTTGTTAAATCATCACTAATCTATTATGCTGCTATTTGTACTTTAACATTAAGATATTAAGCATTTAGTTCTTATGCACGTGTGAGCATATTTTGAATTATATGTGTTAGCTCAAGTGAAACTCAGCGTTATAGCATCTTAGTTGGTGCATGTAAGCATAACACCCCTCTGGTTGCATACGGAAACTCCATTTATTATAAATTTTATAATCTCAACATTGAAAAGCCTTCCTTTTCTGATGATGCTAATGTTTGGGGTCCTTCTAACTTCTCTTGTAAATCTCTCTACTGCGTTCTTCTATGTTGGTTTTAGCATTTGAATACCTTGAAGATGCCTTGGCTTCATCGGCCATGATAAAGTTGATTTCTTGGACTTACCATAACAGAGAACAGAGAAGCTTTTTAAAGCCCTATCTTAAAATTAACTTTGTTTGCAAAGCATGGTCTTTCATTGAGCGATTTTGAAGAATCATGATTCATCATATTTCATGCTATTCCTCTTCAACTACCTATCTTTATTTATTCCTCTTCTGTCTTGTATTTTCTTTGTCTTATAACAATCACATCATGACTGTTAAACTCGTATCATTTTATTAATGACTTATTATGTTTCGAATTTTTTCCGTAATGTTCTCCAGGCTGAATGATAACAGTTCATTTTTTCTCATAATTCTGTACAAAGGCTTACTGCTTATGAGCTTGTTGGATGATCCATACTTGAGTGTTACGGTGTTACCTTTGCATTTTCTGACCCTGTAGTTACATTAGTTGTATTTTGTTGATTATTAGAAATATTAACATTTAAATTTGTAACAAAAGATGTTGTTTTGTTTCATACTACTGAGATGGTCTGTATATTTTGTAACAGAGGAGCCGCTCCAAATGATAACAAAGTGTGTTACCACTCCTGATAAAGGAAGGGGTATGGCTTCAATATGCGACATTCCTCAAGCTTCCTTGATTCATACTGAAGAACCTTTTGCTGTGGTATGAACATTAGTGCTCTTTTTTTTTAAGTGTTTCAATGGATTCACTTGTCTCTTTTAACTAAAGCAATTATCTAATAACATAGTAGAACATAAGTTCCAGAACAATTATGCAAAAATGATAGTCTTCCTAGTCAACAATTATGCCTCACCCAACTAAGGAGCACTATTATATTGAACTTTCTGAGTAATTTGTGCCTTGGCCTAATAATACTCATAATTACAATTGAAACTAAAAATCTGCATTTTATGCGTGGATGAGATGAGATATATTGCCACTATGTATTTATATTTTTTTTTCTAAGTGGTTTTATCTTCTATACTTCTTATGAACTTGGTTTGTGTCCTTTGTTCTCTTTCAGTGAATTTAATTATCAAATCTATGATGTGGTTATTCAGTCTCTTCAAATCCCATGGAAGTTGTCTTTCAACTCATTTTTGCAAGCAATATATTTAATGACTCTTTTCCTTCTTGTTATTTGTCATCCATTCTCGGATTTCTGTATGAGTTTATTCTCATTCATTGTCAAGAAAGAAATCTATAGTCACTGTTTTGAACTTTCAGTAAAGCTAATGCCCTACGCTTTGCTGATGAGATATGTTTTACTTGGGACTGTCATTTGCAGATTATATCAAAGCAGTGTCGGGAAACTCATTGCCATTACTGCTTGAACAGACTACCAGCAGATGCAATCCCCTGCGCATCATGTTCGATACCATTATATTGCTCCCATCATTGTGGAGTACAAGCAGGAGGACAGATGTTCAAGAATTATCCCACGAAACATATCACTAATGAAAGTCTTTCTAGTGATCTTGAAGAGTATATTGGAAAAATTACCTTAGGCAACGAGTTTTATCCTGTTATGGGGAACATTTTTGAGCATAAACATGAATGCCAAGGTGTTCACTGGCCTGTAATACTGCCATCTGATATTGCTTTGGCCGGACGGGTGGTGGTCAAATCTATAGAGCAAAGGAGAGCTTCAGCAGGTTCTAATCTCATCGAAACATTGGTATATATCTTGGCTACAATTTGTATAACAGTTTAATTTAGTGGCAAATGTTTTGTGTAATCTTTTGAGTTGCTTGCTCATGGCATCCATCATTTTCTCATAGGAGTTTTGTCACAATTATACACAAGTGTCTCCAGAAAGCAAATTGGAATCACATATATTTTCCATTGTACTATTATATTGTCTCCAGAGCAATTATGGTTCTGAACTTCCAATAAATGGAGCATCTATATCAAAGGTAGCTTCTTTCTTTCGATTACATTTTTAGAAAATATATTCTTAAATTTTCTTTATATATTAACATGTGGTGATTTGATTATATAATTTATCATAGGTTTAGGGTTTTTTATTTAGTTATGTATGGTTGAGCTTCGATTAGGCAATTTTCAACTTTACCTTAATTTTTTTCTCTCTCATTCTCTCTGTCCATTTTTCTTTTCTTCCAATAACATTCTGTATATGTTTTGATTCTAATTATCTTCACATGCCATATTGATTTATTGTTGATATTAATCTCTGCTGAAAGTCTGATATTTGCAACATTTTTGATGCTTTACAACTTATAATTAGTCATTCTCTCCTGTTGATGCAGATTGTCGTACTTATATCTCAAATAAGGGTGAATTCAATGGCAGTTGTCCGCATAAAATCCAATGATTACGAATCATCAGATCAAATTGGAAAAGTTGTAACAAGTGCTTTAACTAGTAATGTGGAACAGGTTTGTGCTTATGGAACATCCATCTCTGGCCCTCTCTTTTTCAAGTGTTGGTTTTACGACTTTTCTTCTTTTCATAAAAAATAAAAATCACACATATTACCAAAAGGGGTTGCGAACCAAGTACGCAAGTAGCATAAAAGAGAGCATAAAGAGGGAGGAAAAAAGAAAAAAACTAATTTCTGTCACTTTAATGAGCTCCTCCAAAGACCTGAAAAATCATACTCTATGTTAATGTCATAGAGTATGGGAAACAAATAAAACATACTCTATGTTAAAGTCGTAAATAAAATGCTCCTCTTATTCAGTGGCTGAACTATTTCTTTTCTTTTTTGGGTTCAAAGTAAACACAATAATAAAAATGGTTCTTTTGCCACACAAAAACAGTATCCCCTTAACCACCTTAAAAGGATTGTTCTATAAGTCTTGACGGCACCAAATTCTCACCGTTGATGTGTATGTCAGAATTGCTAGATAAAGTCCCTAGTCCAATAATTTGGATATTTTTTAATTGTGGGAAGACTTCTTCTGTTTACATGGTCATGGAAGTGCTTATGACTATTCAATTGTTCATTTAGGCTTGGACCGTTTCTCTCCCTAAAATTATGCTATTTTGTCATTATTGTTACTTGCAGATCAGAGTAGGTCAAGCTATTTATAGAACTGGCAGTTTGTTCAACCATTCTTGCCAGCCAAACGTTCATGCGTATTTTCTGTCACGTACTCTCATGATACGAACAACAGAGTCTGTAGTGTCAGATTGTCCACTGGAGTTGTCCTATGGTCCTCAGGTATTTATGCTTTTGACCTCTATGATTTTCTTCAATAAGGTATTTTCTTTTGTTTGCAATTTGGTCCCGATAATGAAAAAAAAAAAACGTAATTCCCATTGTTTAACAGGTTGGCCAGTGGGACTGTAAAGATCGCCTTAAGTTATTGGAAGATGGGTATTCTTTTCATTGTCAGTGCAGTGGTTGTTCCGAAGTGAATATTTCTGACCTACTTATAAACGCTTTCCATTGTGTTGATCTGAAATGTCCTGGCATAGTTTTAGACAGCTCTGTGGTCATCTGTGAAAAACAGAAACTTGAGCGCTTCCTAGGAGATCCAAAAGGAAGCAGCATGGAATCTCATTTACAGGTATTTCAATTGCTTTGTAATGTAAATTTAGGGTAACCATCAGATGTGTGCTATAAACATACTCTTGCAGGTGCATCCATTTGCCATGGAAAATTTCTTTCATTACTTAAAAGACTTAAATGTGGATTATAAACATACTCTTGCTATTGCTTCTCAACTATATAATATTGCAGGCAAAGAAGGATTCAATTATTTGAATCCACACTTGTGCAGTTTCATCTGGAAATTAATTATGACAAGCCTCACTCTGTTTTCATCACTTTCTTAAAATGCCTCCGGTGGACCATTCTTTTGAATTGTGACTTCCAGTAATTTGCATGAGATCAGAAAAGTGTAATTTTCCTTCCATTCCCTATTTTTTCTTGGCTTTCAGGTTGGCAATATTAGTTGTGATCTTGTTAGTTCAATGGCGTCTCTTGCATTTGAGGAAAATTGTAGAACCCTTAATGTCAATCCTGGATATTGTTTGAAATGCGGTTCCTACTGCGATCTGGAATCTTCATGTTCAGCAGTCGACGAAGCTTGGATTTTTATCAGAAGGTATATCCCTCTCATTCCATTGAAGCTTTCTGATTGAGATTTTTTATGCTTATTTTACCGAAGCACCTATAATGAGTTGGTCTCGTTTTTATTAAGTATTAGTAATAGATAGATGTCAGTCTTGCCAATGAACTTTTTGATTTGATTTATGGTGAAACCTTGTAAGTCCAAGCCAATAAATTTTAAAACTAATTCATTGATTAAAGGTGAGAAATATGTGCCTATGTGGAGACTAGAGATACATGGGAACAATGTTTTAAAATGCGGAAAGCGGTACGGGGCGGGAGGGCCTCCGCGAGGCGAGGCGGGTGCCTCGAGGCGACCGAGGCGGGCGCCTCAACCGAAAATGATTAAAAAATTTTAAATAATTATAAAAAAATTAGTCAAGTAGAGAATATTCAATAAAATTCAAGAAATAAGTCATATGACTCATATCCAACCATACAAACATAAAATATCTCAAACAAATTAAACATTGCAACAAAAAATGCCATCCTAACGATAATGACCACTAATCTAATCCATCCCATAAGGTATCATCTGTGTTAATTGGCTTGAAACGTGGATCAAAAGGGTAATCATTTGTGTCCATTTCATCATCATCTGAAGTTCCTGGAGAGTTGTATTGGTTTGAAATGTCCTCCCAGCCTCCTTCATCAACCCTTTGCAAAGCCTTTCCTTTGTCTACCAAAAAATGTTAAGTAATATTATAAATTTATAATTAAATATATCATTCTATCTAAGTAAAACCTATTAAATTTAATTGGAGAATTACTTACTTGTATTTCTCTTTCTCTTTTCTCCTACTTGATGACTTCCACTCGGTTGACTCCCACTCGGTTGACTCATGTCTACATTTGTGGACGGTTCCTCAACTACATCTTCTCCAACCATCCACTCATCATCTGAAGACACATATTCACTAACCAATGATTCATCATCATCCTTTAGTGCCTTTTTCTTAAAAAATCTGTTTTGCAACTTTTTATTGTACATAATGTACACCAAAGAATTCAATTTCTTTGTGCTCAATCGATTCCTTTTCTTCGTATGAACCTACAAAATTTTTGAAGGAAATTTTAATTATATGAATACTAAATTTATTTTAATCTAGTATTTAGAATTTTAAGTAAGCCCATACCAAATTAAATGTACTCCAATTCCTCTCACAAGCCGATGATGAGCATGTGAGACTTAAAATCTTCACCGCAAAACTTCTAAGTTCCGGAGCCTCGTCTCCATATGCACTCCACCAATCGGCTACAATAAGAATAATAAACACCGTTCATTTCCTTATAAGACAATACTATAAATTTCTTAAAGAAATTGATAACTTTACGTACCAGGGCTAAGATTTTCGATGAGATTTTTTGCACGTCCGTAGGTAAAAAACCCTTGCTTATTCTTAAAGAGATTAAGTTGTAAATTAGCCCGTACTCTCTCCTCCTCATCAGGAATAAGTTTTTCCAAGCACACCATCAACCCAACCTTTACCTCTATATGAGTGGATAAACCATCCGAATATTGGAATCGGGGATTCAGATAATACGCAGCTGCGTGCAAATGGCGGTGCAATTGAAACTCCCACTTCTCATCAATAATTTTCCATATCTCCTTATAAGCTCCTTCCTCATTTCCCAAATTTTTTGCTATCTCCTCCTTCGCCTTATCCATGGCACCATAAATGAATCCCATTGCGGGCATTTGTTCAGAATCTGTCATCCTCAACACACTTACAAGAGGTCTAGTGGTCTTTAATGCATAAGACATGCTACCCCAAAAACTGTCGTTGAAGATGATTTTCTTGATTTCCTTTCCCTCCGCCTTTTTTGCCCAACTACATTCATCCCATTCCTTTGAAGTAAACATACGCTCCAAAGGTTGCCTCAAACTGAACATTCTATCTAATGTCAAGAATGCAGTGGCAAATCGTGTAGGAGCGGGACGAATCAATTCTTTTTTAGTGTGATTCCTCATCAAAGCTAGCACCCATCCATGGTTGTAGATGAAGTTACTCACCTATTACAATACAAGAAGAAAAATTTAACATATATGAAATGATTTATACTAAATATAAAGCATTTCTATAATGATTTATACCTTCTTTGCTTTCTTCAATGCATTTTGGTGCTGAGGTAAAGATCCAATTTTTTCAAGCATTAGATCTATACAATGAGCAGCACACGGCGTCCACCATAGCCGTGTTCTTTTCTTCATCAACATTTCACCCGCCTTCTTGTAGTTCGATGCATTATCTGTTACCACTTGAACCACAAGATTTTCACCAACTTCTTCAACCACTGAATCTAGTAGGTTAAACAAAAGTGTAGCATCTTTCACTGCATCACTAGCATCAATAGACTTCAAGAACACTGTGCCGTGCGGATTGTTTACAAGGAAGTTTATCAACTGTCTTCCTCTAATGTCCTTCCACCCATCAGACATAATAGACACCCCAGTTTGACTCCATGTTTTTTTTACTTCATCAACAATTGCTTGAGTATTGCTTTCTCCCTTGATCAATAGAGAGGTGCTCAACTCATATGCTGTAGGTGGTTTTAGACCACGCCCGTAACTCCCAACCGAACGGATCATTTTGGTGAACGATGGACTACTAGCAACATTAAAAGCTATTCCATTCTCATAGAAAAAGTCAGCTATGTCCATGCATGTGTTTTCACGTGCCTCCCTCTCAAGTCCTTTCATTCCTTTATCATTTCCTCCCAAATCCTCCACCATATCATCTTCGACATTCATGACGAATCTATCCATCGGTCCTCTAATTCCTCTTTCAGTAACACTACCTGAGCTTGAACCTTTTTTGGATTGACTATTAAGAGTGACAATGATCGATCTTTTCTTCACGTATCAATTGTGATCTCTTTTTTGCATTATCATTTTTGAGCATATATGTTTTGATTTCTTCTCTCACTTCTGGGGTGACTTTCGTACACGGGGCAACATTACCCTGAACACCCGCAAGGTGTTCTTTCACCCGATACACTCCCCCTTTCAATATTCTATCACAAAATCTGCATTGGATATACTTATATCCTTTTTGTTGCTCCATTTCAATCTCCACCCCATACTTCCAAGCCGGATCTTTTCGATTCGACATCTAATTATCTAAAAGTAAATAACAAAATTATCAAACTAAAACACACTATAAAACACACTATATCAACATTTCAGTTGAACAAACACAGAACAGAGCAACATTTCAGATTATACTGCTCTGTTTGAGTAAAACATATTATTACTAAAAGTAAAATCAGATTATGTTATATTATTATTTATTAAGAAAGCAAACATATTACTAAAGAAGAAAAAAACATATTATACTGCTCTGTTTTGTACATTTATATTAAGAAAGCAAACATAGCAAACATAGCAATCAGAGCAAACATATAAGTAAAAACGTGTTTTGTACAATTTTTTGCTCTGTTTTGTCTAAGAAAAAAAAAATACTTAAATAGTTATAAGTAAAAAAAACGTGCTTTCAGAATTCAAAGGAAGCTAAGGAAAAAAAAAATTAAAAAATCAGAATTGACCTTGGGAGAAGTCGAGAACAGAGATGAAGAGGGCCAAGAGGCAGTTCAAAGATGAACTGACCTTCGCCGGAAACAGAAGTAACTGCAGTAGTCGACGGCAAGGATGAAGTCGACGGCGAGGCAGCGACGAAGAAGAGACGCAATCGACGGCGACGGCGATGAAGGAGTGAGAAGCAGCTGTCGACGGCGAGGAAGGAGTCGACGGCGAGGAGGAAGTCGACGGCGAGGAAGGAAGTCGATCGGTGAAGAAGGAAGAAGAAAAGTGAAAAGAAGAAGAAGAAGTGATGATCGATGCTGTGCTGTCTGACCAGAAGAGGAATTAGGGATTTAGGGCATTTAAGTCAACAGACCAAAACGCTGCGTTTTGGCTTTCAAGACTGCCAAAACGCTGCGTTTTGGAAAGTTATTTTTTTTTTTTAATTCCAACCGCATAACTTGTTGAGGCTCCGCCTCACGTATAATCGCCGCATATGCGGCCGCCTCAAGCGGCGGAGGCGGGGTGTTCGATGAAACGCTGCCGTACGGCCGCACCAGTGCGGAAAACGCCGTGAGGCGGGCGAGGCCGCCCCGAGGCGGGCGCCTCAGACCGCATTTTTAAACACTGCATGGGAATTCCATAGTCTGCACAACTAATGTTCAATTCTTGACAGGTTGCAGGATGCAATAGTTTCAACAAAAATCTCCCGTGCTATACTTTTAGATGCTTCGAGATCTCTTGGTCAGCTGAGATCAATTTTGCATGCATACAACAAGGGCATTGCTGAAGTGAGTTCTGTAATCTCTAGTTTAGAACTTATTTTTCTTTTAGTTTGGCAAACAGCTTCATCTTAATGTGATATGTCATATTTTCTGAACTTTGTACACAGCTCACGGCTGCATTCTTCTACCCTAATGGAATAGTCTAATGATAATGAGTTGAATAATCTAACAGCAATAGCATTATGCATAACTATGTAAGATGCTATATTTGTAGGCAGAGGACAATCTTGCTCAGGCATTTTGTTTCGTTGGAGACTTACAACTTGCAAGGGATCATTGTAAAGCGTCAATTGAGGTAATGTTTTCTTACTAGCCTACAGCTTTGATGAAATTACAATGTTTTGTGGTACATATCCGCAAATTCTTGTTTTTCTTAACAATGCCAGACAAAAATTAGAAAAAGAAAAAAAAAATCCATCATGGTCAAACTTACCCACTGTTATATTGCCCAACTATCGAGTGTGGCCATGCAGTCCAGTATTAAGAACATTATTAAGCTGTAGAAATTTCCATAGAACTAATTTATGTTGAATATGATTGATTCTATATCCCTCAATTTAACATACACAACTGGCAATTCCTGTTGCGGTGTTGTTCGATTGAGTTTCAAAATTACATAGAGTATGATCCTGGTTAGGATTGACAATTTATCACTCACTGCCTTGTTTGTCCAAGTCTCGAGATCTTAATTAGATTTGTATGGTTTTGTATTGTGTTTGCAGATATTAGAAAAGCTTTATGGTCATAATCACATTGTTATTGGATATGAACTGGTGAAGCTTTCGTCCGTTCAGTTATCCTTGGGTGACTGTGATGCTGTAGACAGCATAAATCGACTGGACACAATATTTAAGCGCTACTATGGATCACATGCAGATGTGATGTTCCAATTTCTGCAACCCCTTCGGAAAGATGCTCACAAACTAGTCCAGTAAGGCTGACTTTTTCCTTCGTTTGTCAACTGACCAGTTTGCAGATGAGGTCCTTGCCCCTAGCTCTTTGTTTAATATTGTCTTCCTTGTCTCTGAGACAATGATAGTGTTATCATGTTCATATGTGTAATGTTTAGGAAAAAGCCTCTGTAGATGGATAATAACAACGCTTTCGTGGGCATTTCTGTTCATTAAAAACATGATGAGGTTTCCCCTTATAATCGACATATTTTAACTATTTTTTCAGACTATTCATCTCTCTAGCTGTTCATTATTTCTAAGAGTTGTGTCTCAGTATGAAAATAGTTTTTTTCTTGAAACTTTAACAGTTAATTGGTCTAATAAAGCGGAACGGTCTTACCATTGGTTCCACATGCTTTCACACGTGTACAGGAAAAGACAAGATGTTATTTGATATGTGTATATACTGAATTCAAACTTCAACAGGTAGAGAACAACTAGAGAAATCTATTGTGGGATGAGTTTATTTCAGGTAATTATTATAATCCCGTTCATATCTTTTGAAACACGATTTGTACACCATGTCCAGGCTCAACAATCATTCTGTATGCAGGAGAATGTCGATAATTCGGAGACAGGGAGAAGCTAAACCTGGAGACAATCAAGGACAGTACAATCTTCAACTGAACCATTGCGAAGTTTTTGCCCAGGCACAGGCGAGGACCGACTCCGAACGGCACGTAAGCTTGGGGAAATTTGCAGGCTTTAGAGACTCCTTCAGAGAACCTCTCAGGTTTGAACTCGTTCACATCCGGTCCCCAGGTTTCAGGATCTCTATGAAGAGTTGGAATCAGACTCCATAAGCATACACCTTTTGGAATTGTTATGTTTCCAAGTTGAGTCTCTTCAAGTGCTTCCCTTGCCACGAATGCTGCTGGTGGGTATAGACGCAGTGATTCCTGAATCACCATTGTCACCTGAGGAATTTCTTTTCGTTACTTGGATTTCAAGAAAAGGCACTTTGGTGATGCTACAGAAAACCATTTAATTTTTTTTTTAACTTTGCTTCTCTCACTTTACTTGGTAAAATTTGATTAGACGAAATGCATCTAATGTATCTTAAACTTTCTCAAGGGATACATACCGTTTTCAAGCGGGGGAGTGAATCGGCATCCAGCAAGTTGCCATTGCAAACTTGACTGAGCTCCATCCGAATTTGATCCTGCCACTCAGGATGTAGAGCAAGCAACATCAAGCACCAGGAGGCAGCTACGGCAGTGGATTCATGTCCAGCGAAGTAGATGTTCTTGCAATTATCAACGATGAATTGCTTGGAGGAATCCTTATCTAGATTTTGATCGGTCATGGCTCCCTCCAATATCAACTGCATTAGATCCTTCTCTGATGAAGATGTCTGTAAGCATTCTTGTTCTCTTACCTTCACTGCCTCCCAAATCAATGACTCTATTTCCTTCTCCAGATTTCCGATTTTGGTTTTCTTTGTTGCCAAAAATCTGCTTCTGCATTATCAAAATCATGTTCTTGTTTGATGTTTCAAATAGTAAAGCTAAGTAATTCCATTTTCGTATCTCAATCAAGGTAGCAAGTACATTGCACTCGTGATATTATCTCACGATCCATACTGACATTTCGATTGGGATATAAAAGTTGAGATATCTAGTATTATTATTTTTAAAGCGAAAACATACGTGAAAGAGGTGGTGAGTCCAAAGAGAAAACTATGCTTGGAAATGGCTTTTTGCAGGCTCCTAAGTTTGGAGAAAATTTGTTTTCCTTTTGAATAAGAGCTTCCAAAACAAGCTCTAGAGATGACATCTGCTGATACTTCTCTCAAATCTGCATCTACTCTGATATCTGCTCTTCCGTCTACCATGCTTTCTTCCCATTTTCTCAGCATTGGCTGAGTTGACTCCACCATCAGCCCCATCATTCCCTGCCATGTGATTCATGTTTTATGAGTAAGCACTTTTTGAGTAGAAGTGCTTTTTATAGGGTTATTTAACATGTGAATAAGTTAAGGATTGAAAAAAATAATCATATGAAAATTGTGCGTTTATGTATTATAAGAAATATTCAAGTTTTTTCTTTGGATCTTAACTTCACATGTCATTTTCTTTTCGGTATGACTGTAAAAGCACTAAAGGGTCATTTGTTTTTCCGGTTATCACTTAACGGGTCTGAATTGAACCCATTAAATTGTTTTTATTTAGAGAAAAACTTCTATAGAACGTCTCATTGTGACCATTTAATTAAAGCTATCACATGGACATCGTTTTTAAATTTCACTTTTCTTTCATCTAATCTTATATAATCATTTTATCATATGGTATATATTTAGTGAGAATTACAAGGTGATCAAGAATGAATTTGTTGATTTTTTGTTTACCTTGACTTTATCCATGAAGAACTCAGGTGCAACAATTTTCCTCTGATGGGCCCAAATAGGCCCATTGGATCTCGCAATGCCATTTCCCAACATGGGTGCAAGTGTTTTGGTCAAAAAGGTAGGCTTGCCCAAGTCCAATGTCATGCTTTGATTCATCTCCTTCACTAGCTCTGGCTGGTTCACATACATGTGTTGCCTCATTCCTGTTGAATATGTGAATATATGGCCTACATTTACATGCATCAAACCATAGATTTAGTATTTATTGGAAACATTGAATTATTAGATTCAATCTGACTCTTACTGCTATTCTAATAATTGAGCAATTAATTGTCCTTTTTTTTTTTTTTTTTTTGAGATCTTAAATATAGTTTGGTGGGACCGGCTACTATACCCATGTGGGTACGGTAGTACCAAAAGTTGGGAACTAAATGGTTTTCAAATTTAACCATGAGTGATTCCTAGATTTTGATTGGCTAAACCCTAATTTGGTTGGGTGGTTCATTGTCTGGATTTAATTATTGATGGGGACAAGTTTTTTTTATTTTTCCCATAAAATCTTCCTCAGTTTCAAAGGAAGCCAGCTATTTATTTTTTCCAAGTACAATTACAATTAATTCGAGTTTGGGACAGCCTCCATGGTGGGGTTTAAGAGAGAGATGACTCGATCATATAATTACATTACTTGATCAACCTTATCTCGTTGTTGATAGCTTTTTTATAAGGATTTTAATTGAAATTAAATTCTATAAACATAATACATGTAAACATTTGTTAAACTATTCAATATGTATAAATCCAATGATTCATGAGTTAACCTATTAAAACTATATTTATTTGATATTTATTTTTTCTGAAACACATGCCATTTTAGAACATAGAGAAAGACTGAACCCATATATATATATAATTCCTTGAAGATCGAAGATCACATTTCTCAAGTAGATTTCATATCAGATTTAAAGGCCATTACAGTCAGACCTTTCACATATGAATATACTATCACATTAAAAATATTAAATTAAAACATTATTTATTATTATTTGAGAAGAAAGGTTCATTAAACAAAGGGGAACCTTTAAAGGGGTTCATTATTGGCCTACCATTAATAAAATATATAAAATAATTGTAAATTTTGAACCCTCGACCATAGTGTGTATTATTAATTGTTGAAGTCTCTGTCACTCTATAACATATCATATTATTAAGTTTGAAATTTAATGGAGATTTCTGTTTTCCATACTTTTATTATTATTTATTATAACTAGAGTAATGAACTATATATACATATACCAGTTGTCAAAAGAAATCTAGACAATGACCTAAAAAGTTGACCTTATGATCCTCTACCGAGCTTACCTGAATAGGATACATCGAAAAAGTGAAACGACATGTGTCTATATAGTCAGTGAATGGATGTAAAAGCTTTCTAACACTAGTATTAGATTTACTGCATCTCTTCTTGAGTAAGATTGAAATATCACATGATACAAATTTAAATGCAACACTA